>PIJE02000022.1:306935-696935 GCA_002895965.2 Coryphaenoides rupestris
GTCACCGCCGGCACCGCCGGCACCAAAAATAGCAGCACTGAGTGTGTGTGTGTGTGCGTGGGTGTGTGTGGATGTGTGTGTGTGTGTGTGTGTGTGTGTGTGTGTGAGAGAGAGAGAGAGAGAAGAGGCCGTGAGAACGCCCGGGTCTCAGCCAGGCCTGCTTTTTGTACTACCGTACGTCTGACAGGAAAGATCTAGAGAGAGAGGAAAGCGGAAGGAACTTTCTGGAACAGAGACAGCATGAGGCGTGCACGTGTGTGTGTGTGTGTGTGTGTGTGTGAGACGTGTGTGAGTGTATGTGTGTGTGTGTGTGTGTGCTTGCAGGCTTGAACCCAGACGGTATCGCTGGCACATGCTGTGTTTTGTCACGATTGGCAGTTGAGGACACCACCCTGACAGCCCCGATCCCATGCACGATGTGACATGCTCGACACAAAATCATCAACAGTTTGCTAATCGAAAGTCATGGTCAGCTGGTGTATTATGGTGCACAAAACTTGTCTTTCATGCCGAATGTCATTTTTCAGGAGCTAGTTAGCAACACCAGCGATGTGCCGGTGCTGAGTCTGACTAGCAGTTTCTAACGTGGCAGATTTAGGTCAGTGTGTTTGGTTAAAAGGCCGATCATGACACCGGTGTCCTTTATTTCATGCCCTTTTATCTAATCTAGATGATATATTCTTGTTTCTTTTGTATAAAGCCTGTTGCCAGATATCAAACATACCGTATATGCAGTGAATGAATCAATGAGCTGGAAGCCAGGTTATGAGTTGAGTTGAGTTGACCTTGAACTTAATGTTAAGTATTGGGTATTCTTTTGGCACAACACTCCGCCATTAAGTGTACTGAGCCAGCCCAGTGCTGGCCAGTTAGTAAGTAGTACGACACAGAAATAGACTTTAGAAATTGGACTCCACTCATGTCTAATGCTCTTCATGTTGTCATAGCACACTTACTAAACATTCAATCGTTTTCCATAGTTCCATGGTATTTGTCTGAAAACAACAAAGTTCCAAGTGTATTCAGGCTACTTGAAAAATACTCGAGAGAGAAATATTGACAGAAAAGGATATCGATGTGATAACATAGACATATGACTCAAAGGACTGTATCTATATTACATTTACACTAATGACATTGACTGATTGGTAGGAGAGATGTCGGCCTTCGGAGACTCAGGTGATGTATGCAGGCAGCAGACAGACAGCACCAGCTGTCGGCCCCTCACGCCATTCCCGTGATGCCAGGCGATGGAGAAGGTCAGCTAGTCGGTGACCCCAAACCCCCCCCCCCACAACCCACCCACGCCGCCAGCTCCAGTGATCCCCCCCGAACACACACACACACACAAACACACACACACATCAACATCAGAAATAAGAATGAGGAATTCCGAATGGGAAGAGATAAGGAGAATCCAGAGAAGATACTCTGCCCCCAGTGGGGGTGAGGAGGGGGGTGAGGGGGTATGTGTGAGGAGGAGGAGGAGGAGGACCACACAACAGGGGAGTGAAAGATCCAGCTCCAGTTCCTCCCCCCCCCTTCCCCCCACACACCGTCGTCATCATCGTTTCCGTAAATGCTCCCATTTTCCCTCGGCGGGGCACCTGTTAGGAAAGATCACGCCACCGTCCTCATTTCCCCAGCAGCACTCCGCTCCATCGCTCGCTCTACCTCCCGGGGGGGGGGGGGGCCTCTCTGCTCCATCAACACCAGCACAATAACACCGTTAGGCCTCATTAAGGGTTTCCCAGAAGTGCCTCTCTCCTCCGCTTTTATTTTGACGGCAGGAGGAAAGACGTTCGATATTATATACACGCGGAGACCGGACTGTGAGCGAATGAACGTCTGATGAATAATCTCCTCTGGGGTGTGGGGGAGCCAGCCAGCCAGAGGGCCTGGCGGTGGAGGTGGTGGTGGTGGAGGCCTTCCAGGACCTGGAGGAGACCCCATAGAGAGAAAGAGGGAGAGAGAGAGAGAGAGAGAGAGAGAGAGAGAGAGAGAGACATGTGTCCCTGGCTTCTAATCAAAGGCAAACATTCAAGTGGTCATTTTTGAAGGGACATGAACTCCAGCGTCGCAGAAGGTCGTTAGGTCCTCAGCTGTGAGGGTCCACCACACACACACACACACACACACACACACACACACAGACACACACACAAACACACACACACACACACACACACACACTCACACACACCAAAGGGCCAGAGAGCACTTCTTTGACTGTGTTGCTCTTTCGTCCAACAGATGCACACCAAAGGAGAGATCAGTGCCTTCCCCAGAACTTTGATAAGTCACTTGACTCTCCTCCTCCTCCTCCTCCTCTATTCAGGCAGCTATGTGTAGATATTTGCGCTCCCCTCCCAAAATAAGTGTTGTAACTGAGTGCCTTCTGAGGTCATGTGGGATACAGGCAGCTTCCCATAGACGGAACTCCTTTGTCGAGATTACAAAAACAGAGTGAAGTGAAAACAAATAGATGCCATCGTTGAAGTATGTGAATGGTGTGTGTGTGTGTGTGTGTGTGTGTGTGTGTGTGTGTGTGTGTGTGTGTGTGCGTGCGTGCGTGCGTGCGTGCGTGCGTGCGTGCGTGCGTGGTCGCGTGCCGTGCGTGCGTGCGTGCGTGCGTGCCCGTGCGTGCGTGCGCTTGTGTGTGTGTGCGTGTGTGCCATGCCTTTCAGTGCTATTAGAAGTACATTGAGCAGAGACCTCTTGAGTGTATATGTATTTATTTAAGTGTGTGTGTGTGTGTGTGTGTGTGTGTGTGAGAGTGTGTGCTCCCATGATGGTAGCAAATTCCCCTCCATTCTCTTTCCCACGTCCCCTCAGGAAAGAAAAAAGCGTCTTCCCCACGGCGGGCCGGGAAGGGTACCGCTGGCAGAACACAGACGCCCACGCTGCGCAGCGCCATGGGAAAGTGCAGCAGGGACAGAGCGCCTGCTTCTGTTACACTGGGACTGATAACACAGGGAAGGAGAGAGAGAAAGAGGGAAAGAAAGAAAGGGAACTGATAGAACGAAAGATAAGAAAAAGAGTGAGAAGAGAGAGAGAGAGCAAGAGAGAGAGAGAGAGAGAGAGAGAGAGAGAGAGAGACAGAGACAGAGACAGAGACAGACAGAAAGAGAAAGAGAGGGAAGCAGATAAAGGGGAAGCGTGGCTTAGAGTGGGGGGTTGATCAAGTTTGACTCACACAGTGTTAATCATGTGCTGCCCTGGGTGTGTAGGTCAGAGAGATAGAGAGAGAGAGAGAGAGAGAGAGAGAGAGAGAGAGAGATAGAGAGAGATCCAATGACAAATAGTCACGAGTATGAGGTGTGCTGGCTGCCGCTGGCACAGGATAAACAACAAAAGCAAGAGGGGCCACCACCAGGCCTCCCCTCCCACCCCCACCCTCCCCACACAACCCCACAATGTGTGTGTGTGTGTGTGTGTGTGTGTGCGTGCAGTATGTACCCATTGGCTGTCAGGGTGAATCGGCAGCATAACTGGCCTTTATTGGTGCTGCCAGAGTGTGGCGGGGGACGGGAGGGACACGCTCTGCCTGCTAATGACCAGAGAAGGAGCCGTGGAGAACCATTCAGGGCCCCTGTCTTCAGACCCCAGGAATAAGGAACACACACAACTTGGCTTTTACTAGAGGTCAGGATGGATGGTTAGTCAGGTCACAGACTGAAAGGTGAAACAGACAGTGTGAATAACCATTGTTAAGGCTGATACATACTCCGCAAGAACAGAGAAATTTGTTCTTGTTCTCGAGGTGGCAAGAACAAGAACAAAGTTCGTTCTGGCCACAACATTTCATACATTTCATACAACTCCTCAAAGGCCCCGCCCACAGCAGCAAACTTCTGCGCCGGCGGAAAGCGCATTAACCACGCCCACTTCAAATTTACCAATCACACAATAGTTCTCGGACACGACGCGAGAAAACAAAATTGTTCTCGCAGCCATAATAAGACTTTATACTGACAAAATAATGTATTAATCCCTGGTGGGATAATAATAGGGAAGTACCAGTAGCATGTAGCAGTAGCATCATAGCTGCATTTCAATAACACAACATTCCCATAGAGTTTCCAGCCAGCAGTCTCACCACCACCACCACCACCACAGGACTGGGCTGCCTGCAAGTAAACAAGCCTCACCAGTCAGCTCTGCGGAGCCCGGAGGAGAGCCGCGCATTAGGTTAAAAGGCTCCTAATGTGGACTGGATCAACACGGTGCAGCGGTGTTTCAGGAAAACACCATCCATTATTAAACAGGGTGGTGGAGGAGGAGGTGGAGGTGGAGGTGGTGGGTGGTGGTGGAGGAGGGGAATGGGTGAGGAGAGTGAGTGAATGGTCGCTTGCCGGTCAAAGTCCAGGCAGTTTCTTCCCCCCCGCTACCACCACGTCTAGACGAGCCACGGAGAGATAACTTCACTGTGTACCCAAAAAGAAAACTATTCTTTTTTATCTTCTATGATTCTGAATCAATTCACAATTTCCAGAAATAGATTTTTTTATTGTATTTTTTTCCTTTTGACTTAGGTTTGCCTTTGTGTGTTTACATGATTGCTCGGTTGACATAATTTTTTCAAATATATGAGAATAATAACATAGGCCTACATGTATTTTTCTTTCATGCCATCATTTGCCACAACCCCTTTCTTAGCACACAGCGGTCTGGAGTAAATCCTGAAATTAGTACCCCTATGCACTCAATCGAGAATGGATTCTGAATCGGGAATCGTTTTGAATCGAGAATCAATTTCGAATCGAACCGTGGCCCCAAGAAATCAAAATCAAATCGAATTGTGAGAGAACAAAAGATTCACAACCCAGGAGTCTCCTCCAGCCACAGAGCAGCAGCAGCAGTAGCTCTGAGGTCCACTCTAGTGGATGAACTCATGCCTGAGCTTCAGGTCCATCCTCCCCCCCCCCCCCCCCAGCACTACAGTGGGAGCCCTGGGCATCTGAAGAGAGAGGGATTAAGGAGGACTGTCTTTATCATCACTTATCTCACTTATCATTCCTTCACACTATCTCACCTCTCATTCAGAAGGGAAAGAGTCACTCCTCCTCTCACATCAAACCGGCCCCTCGTCGCAACACGCTGGGAGGTTGACCTAATGAAGGAATTTTCCGAGATTGAACGAGTAAACAAGGCCAGAAAAAACAACAACAACAACGTATCACGAAAAAAGATAATACAAAAACAGAAAAGGGGGGGGAAGCATGGGGAAGCATGGAAAAATAAAGTCTGTGCTCGCTGAGGCCGGGCGACTGTTAAATATCGGCATGTTTTGATTTGATGTTGGGATACCACAGGAAGACGAGAGGTGGGGTGTTAGGCGTCTCCTGGTCTCCTGGTCTTGTCCCTTTGTGCTTTCTCATCAGTAGCACTTTCCAGGAGGAGAGGTCAAGCCCTCGGAGGGGAAGCACGGAGAGGTCCGGGACCCCATATGTCAACATGCCAAATAAAAGGAAAGAAAGTTTCTCGACTTGACGCCGTTTAGTGTTTAGCTGACCCTCGCTTCGTCAACATCCGCTGCGACATTTTCAATGGTCTTCATTGAAACAAGAATATCGACATGTCAGGGCCAATTTGCACAATATGAATTGGCTTATTCAAGGAAGATTCAAGAGTTGATTTATCACATGCACTGTAAAACACAGGGGGTTCTGAGCAATGAAATTCTTAAAACTAGGCACGCCTCATCTGCGTAGGTATGAAGCAAAAAAAAAGCTAAATTACACGATAAGAGTCAACCATATATATATATGTTGACTCTTTTGAGTAATAAAGTGCAACCTAAGTTATCATATCTTATGGATAGCCTAATATAGGAGATGTTGAACTTTCTATGTGTTTTGGACTCCAGCTTTCACAAGCCAAGCTGAAAAGCAGACAGCAGAACTGTCCAAAGGATTGAAATACTTTGCTCAAATGTTATTTTCACATCCAGCTTCACCACAAGAATCTGAAGCACATGAACGCTACAAATTGTTTTCACGCACGCACGCCACTCTGTGACTCGTACAAGAAGCAGATAAAAAAAGGTTTTCCTGTCAGCTATATAATCTGCTTTTTGCATGCATTGCAAAACCACTGCGCAGGAGATTTGAAATGTGTCACGCTCACCACAGTGTTAGTGGGGGATTGAAAGCCAACTATCTGACATGTTGCCATGGCATTTTGAACAAAAAAAATGAATGGGCGTTTCCATTGAATATGGTAGATTGTTGTTAATATAAACTCAGATAAGGAGAGCTTGGGTGTATCTCATTTGTGCCTGCTATTCATAAAACAGACTCTGTTCCACAATCATGTTTTTATTTGGATGCATAACTATGATTGATGCACTGGGACTTTGTGGCAAGAAATGAGAAATGAAATCATCCTCTATGTCATCTATGATATTTGTGTGAGATTTCAGGGTAATTGGCAAAATGGCATCCATTTATGTGATTATACACCTACATAATGCAAATGTCTAGTTCTGTTTTAGTTATTTTTTTTGGTAGTATCATAAGACCACTTTCATTTGTAATCGACAAGAAGACAGAATGAATGATGTGCTGTGTCTGTGCTGTGTCACTTCTATAACTACGTTTATTGGCCTGATTTCATTTTGCCTGCAATGATCGCACCCCGTTGTAATGATCGCACCGCATTGTAAACACTAATAGATTGTTGACATATTGCTCTTGCCCAAGAAGGTCTGGAGACACACACACACACACACACACACACACACAATGGTACTCAATGGTAACTGAATTTAAAAGTAGACATGTTAGATTAACACGTTTTGGTCATCGTTTGTTTTTTCTTGCTTGTTACCTCACCAAACACAGAGATCGCCAAACCAACGGCTACTGTACAGTTTTGAAGAATCTTTGCGTCTTTATTTACATGCAGTGACATTGCGCATACTGAAATGTATTTTGTGACACAGAGCATGAGTCAGAGACTTGGAATTTGGCAACGCGACTCCATGTGTTTAATTGTGGAATGGGTGAAATTGATTATCTCCTCAATCGTATAGTAGCCTACCTTGAAATGACTATAAGCATGGCCCGATAGCATGGCCCCCATAGGGTGTTTTTTTTCCCATGAAATGGATAGGCTGTGTCAGTGTAATATGCGTGGAAAAAAAATATGCCCTCTCCATACATCACATACATCTTATCCAGCAAATGGTGTTGATTACAGGGACTTAGCAAAACTCCACACTCTTACAATGGCTGGGAATGCTCACTATTTCCCAAACCCCAGGGGACCCATACCTCAACCAATCAGAGAGACACTGGAGTCGGTGCGAATGACACGATTGGACAGCTGGTTGGACAGTGGCCAAAAATGAACTGGGGCCGGAGGGAATCTGATCCAAATAGTGATAATTTATCAATAGACTGTTAGGTTGTTGTATTACAAGAGGAAGAGTCACCTCCCAGTGATGTCTTATTGTTTGTGAATCTGCTTATTCTTGAATAAGCCATAATTAATGGATCTCTCTCATTCTGCATGCTCTGCCATAGGTCAGAGAAATCTATTAAGGTCATTTAGGCGGCTAATGGTATTTTAATGATTAGATAAGAACTCTTGAGTTTTAATGCGAGCACTGAATCACGTTGAAAAAGTCAAATAACTCATTCATTCATAAATATCCACATTTAGACCACATATTCAAAGTCAACGTTTTCTTCAGCAAGATGATAAAGAAGACGATAAGGTTTTGACCTACGGGTGTAGGGCCGGAGTGATTTGTAAACTCAGTGTTCAACCAAACCAAGTAATAACAAAGTAGTACAAAACCTTGACTACGATCAATCACTTACTGTGATTTTATTGTACATCTGGATGACTTCACCCTGACCAGCTACCTAGAGCCCAGCACACATGTCTGAAGTCAGATCTCAAGGAAGGTCGTCTGCTGGGGTCCAACAGAGGCTCATAAAGAAGCAGTTAGGAGCTGCTCGGGCCCCTGGTGGCGCCCAGGGCTCTGATCCGGGCTCATTAGCCTGGACACCGGGGCCACGGGTCAGACTCTACAACTCCATATCTTATTAGCTTCACATGCTGCCCAAAGCTCAAGAAAATACAAATGGAGAGGAATACACTATAATTAAAACTAGACTATATGTATGTATGTACAGTATGTATGTAAGTATAGTATGTAGGCCTATTTATGTATGTCTGTAAGTGGGTATGTATGTTATGTTTGTCCTTCTATTTTCTCCACCACCGTTTATCCAATCGACTTCACACTCAGCGGGTGTATTGCTGAGGACTGAATGAAGTGCAGTGTCAAATGTGACGTTTTTAGGATGATCGGTTCTAGAGAAAGCCGCAAGGAATTGGACCGATCAGTTCCGAAACAGGCGCAGAATGGGCACAAAAAGGATGACATTTATTAAATATAATAGAAAGAAATGAAACAAAACAAATATAATGTAATAGAACAGGCCTGGCCAACCCGCGGCTCTTTGTCTGGTTTCATGGCTCTTACGTTCATATCGAATTTTGTGGGGTTTTTTTGGCTGTCAAAGTTAACGCGTTATCACAGATGTTGCGCCAAGGATGCGCAATGACGCTACCGTGAGGCGCGCGACGGGCTCCGAGTCATCGTCTCTGGGGGGGGGGGGGGTCCGTTAATTTCGCGTTCTGATGGGGGGGGGGGGTCGTTAATTCGCGGTTCTGTATGGGGGGGGGGTGCGTTAATTCGCGGTTCTGATGGGGGGGGGGGGTCCGTTAATTCGCGGTTCTGATGGTGGGGGTGCTCCGTTAATTCGGAGCACCCCCCGAATTAACTCGATAAGACTAAGACATATTATTGGTGTGTGTGAGAGGAAGAGATGGGGAGATGTTCATGTGTGTATGATGTGGCTCTTTGCAGTAACAGTAAAAAAATTGGCTCTTCGTCTCTGACTGGTTGGCCACCCCTGTAATAGAAGCACGTATAATAGAAATGAATAGAGTTGAATACATACAGATTGATACGTGAACAGAGATGAGTATAATGCTCTCTTTCCTCTCATGTCTCATTCGAGTCTATGACAAACATCTGCTCCTTTAGAGGCTCATAAAAGCAGAAACGAGCTCTTCAGTAGCCAACATAAAACCTCATTATTAAGGTTTATGTTCATGTAGGCTATGCCAGAAAAGGAAATACAACCTTGTACCGAGTATATGCAATTTAATATGCATTCAGCCCGATGCCTCCTGGGTTAGCATACAGTAATTCAAAAATAAAAGTTGTGCCCTGTAAAGCTGTTTCCATCACCGAGGGAATGCCCCTTTAGTTGTATTAAGGGGAACATGAGAAGGATTAAAAGTTCAATTATTGTTGACCATTGCCCAAAATACTTTGAGAACGTAGCCTATATTGTACCTAATCGTGGCATTGGGGCTCAAGTGGGTCAAAGATCAAACGTGTTCTCTGCACTTTCACCGACAGCAACTGGGGAAGGCAATTTGTAGTCAGAGAGGTGAAGAGTGCAGTTCTGCACTGGTGTGTTTGGCAGGGCACCACAGTGATAAATCCCAGTGAGAAAACAGCATCTGACATGTGACAACAGATCATCAGCCTTATGACACGAAATGAACTCCAGAGTATCAGAGTAAATGGCAATACAGAAAGATCCTAGCAGTTACAAGGTGTGTGTGTGCGTGAGAGTGTGAGAGTGTGTGCTTGTGCGCATGTGTGTGTGTGTGTGTGTGTGCATCTGTTTGTGGCCATTAGTGTGTGTGTGCATCAGTAAATCCTGCGTGTCATGTGTGCCGCACTCTCGTGCAACACGCGTGTGACAATAAAAGAGAAGGGCTGTAACCCGATCGCCGGGGCCTCCCTTGAACTGTTGTGCTAGCGGGCAGCATGAGGACACCAGGTGGACGCAGCCCCTCCGTCTGATCCCTCAACTTCGCGCAACTTCAAAGACCACAGCCCAGGCACACGGAGAGGGCTAACATTTGAGGTAGCGGCCGAGTTGTGTCCGATACAAATGGACGCGCCGTGCCCTACAACCCAAACACAGCCCAATAAATAAGGGGAACAGCATGTGGTGGTGGTGGTGGTGGTGGTGGTGGTGTGCTGGATCCAGCATTGGGTCAGTGTGTAGCTCACAGATCAACATGCTCTAGCTCTACCACATCTGCAGGCATCGCGCCGGTGAGTTCCCGCCTGCCCGCCACAGACATAAACCCACAGTCTGGACCTGGACTGCATGGAAACTCATCCCCTGATTGATGCACATTAGGCATCACTGAAAGTCAAAGTGCTTTCTATTTTCTCTGATTATATAATAGAATAAATTAGGCAAAATCTTAGGCTATATCTCGGTATAGCTATAGGTTTTTGTTAGATAAGTAAATCAATCAATAATTATAAAATTGCAAAGGTCAACATATCTTTTATTTCCCATGTTTCAGAAAAAAGTGTTCCATCCATGTTTTGGAGACATAAGTTTATGAGGTTGTTTCCCTGTTCGATAGCTAAAAGTAGGCGATCACTTTTTGGAGAAAGGTGGGATCCCAAACAGTGGCTGGCAATACAACAGCACCACCCATGATAACCCTCATGCTTCAAAAACAACCTAACGTCACGTACGCTGACGGCTATCAAGATTAAAGATCAATACATAGAACAGATAGCAAACTGTATTCTATGAATGCATCACTCTGGACGCAATGGGAGGACTGTTGAGAGATACCCACAAGCGACAAAGAGGGCGTTCACAAACACCTTTGTCTTATTTGCTCGTATTTAATGGCGATAAAGTCACCAGTATTGCACCACTATGGACAGCTCTTTGTATCTGCATGTCTTTGGTTTCCCACGAATCAACGTGCGTCATGTATGAGCAACATTCTGTCAGTAAAGTCTGTGAAAAGCTCAAAAATAGAAGGCTGTGAAGATATATTGAAGATATATATATATATGCATAACAAATCTGCCAAGATGAATCAGCAATCAGAAAATAAGCCAAACAAGCAACTACCATGTTTAAAAACCTGTCATTTTTTCCACTGGGGAAGTACACTGACGAGAGGCCAGCATTCCCCATCCGATAAGAGTACAGCAAGCGCTGGAATATAAACTTCCTTCCTCCCTTTCATACAATACGCAATTGTAGATTGTAAAGACCCCCAATTGTATAACCCTTTCCTCGCTACCAAGAAGCAGTGTTGATTATGAAGATATCACTCAACAAGGCTTGATTTGGGCCCAGTTGCTGGGCTGCTTCAGAAAGGATTAGATACAATACACAAAACGCACAAAAAAAAGTCATGTTGTGTTTCATGAGAGAGGGCGCTGACGACATACACAGTACGGCGCTGGTGACGTCAGTAAAGTGTCCTGGGAGCCCACGACACCATTAGCCCACACACACACCGAGCCCTCCACCCCTGCCTCCCCACCCCCCACTTCCATCCCCACTGCCTCTACACACCCACCACCACCACCACCACCCACCCTACCTACCCCACCCCCTGGCCTCTCAGCCACCGCCGCTCTGCTGTATTGACCCTGATAATGGGGATAATGGAGGCTGTTCACGTCTGTAGGAAGATCAAACGGTAAACACAAACCTTTTGCTCCCTGAAATTCAGGCGCCAAAGTGCGCGGCTCGGCATCAAACCGTTACAGTGGACCTAATTGATTGTTTCCCCGAAAACGTACAGAAGGCAGTCTCTGTTCATTTTTTCAACACAGGAGGACAATTACTTGGTTTTCACTTGGGACTGTATCCTCCAATGGTGAGGTGACCACCGAGATGACCAAATGACGTACGATCAAAACCAAGTAAATTGGGATCCTCCTTTCAGTGGTCAAACAGAGTCAATTTGTCACGTAAATAAAAGAAGCACATTTAAGAGGTTTCCTGCCTGACCACCAACACACACATCGAGTCATGTTAATAACACGTTGAGTTAAATCCATCAGTGTATTCAATGAACTGAATAAACACATATTTATGTCTTCTGTCACAATAAGGCTTTCCAGGAACTGCCAAGGAAAAGCTCTGCAGGTTTTATGGGGTACTTCGACAAGTAATGAAGCATTTAAATACCATAATACTCTTTTTAGACTGGGAAATGGTATATGGGGCGGGACTCCAGCAGAGAGGGAGACACTTAAACATTTGAAGTGTGAAGCTTGCTGTAATTGGACATGTATTCGGAAATCCCCAAGTTGAACATCTCACCGTTGATAATCTTACGGATGTAGGCCTACTACTAGTGTTAGTACTGCTGCTGTTCGTCTGAGTCCACAAAAGATAAATCACACAGCAGTGGGCCACTCTGGCAGAAATGCAGACATGTCCAGGATCATATCTCATCTTCACCAGCACTAGATCAGAGAGCAGAGCGCAGCAGAGAGGACTGGCTCTCCTCTCTCGATGGTATTCTGAGAACTCTGTCGCGTGGTAACCGGCAAACAACGCACTACGACTAGCCCAGGGCTTCTCTTCAGTGATAAAGATTATCATTTAAAAAAAGAAAACCCGTGGCCCACACAAACTCACCCCCTGACGATGTCCCAGAGGTATAAAACAAATATAATTTATGGCAAAACCAGGACACTGCCAAATGGTTGCATAGGGACATGCTCATCCACTTTGCCTCCCCTATTCAGCCACTCTGAATCATAAAACTATTCCATGTATACAGGTGTAATTGTGTAATGTAGGTTGATATTAAGATTGATAGAAGATACAGTTATCATGTATCAATTAAACACCCATACAACTACATCTGCACAAGTCAGATCAAAAGGACACTAAAAGTATAATTGTATTTGACTGATTGAAACATACCATACGAATGTGCGGCGCGCACAATTACCTTGGCCTCCCAACAATGTCTAACTGGGGACCAGAATAGTCTGGCCAGATACTGAGTTTAAATGCGTTCAAGTGAAACAGTGGCATTCCTCTGTCTGAGAGCTCTTGCTTATAAGGGACTCCCATTGCATGTCCTATGCTGATCATCTGCCAGATCGCAGGGCCTCTGTTTTCTGTGCTGTGGTGGAGGCACAACAAAGACCTCGATTATCCACAGAGGGAACGTTCTTTCTCTGAAGAGCACTAGTTGTCTGAGGGAACCAAGACACCAGAGCAACCCCGCTAGCGGGGAAGGAAGGAACCTGTTGTCTTCCTAATGGCAGAGGTCGGTGGTGTGTTGCCCTTTGACCTTCCCAAATTGGCTGATGTCACAGGAAGTGAATTCTATCCCAGTGCAAAAATCTATCAACTTTCTTTCTTTCTCTTGCTGGCTGCCCCCAGGGTGAAGACATCTCACACTTACAGTATACTATGATTGAGCAATAGCTCTTGCTCCACACAGTTATTGCTTGATTGCCAGATGCGTGTGTGTGTGTGTGTGTGTGTGTGTGTGTGTGTGTGTGTGTGTGTGGGGGGGGGGGCGGGGGTGGGGGGGTTGTGTTGAGCATGTCTCACCACGAGCCAGAAATGCATGACGCCTATTGGAATCGTGTTGAGCTAATAAGCTCTGCTGAATTGTTCACCTCAGGTGTGAATAATCTCCTTTCATATGACTCATCGGCAGCAAAATAGGCGATGATTCTGTGAGTTTGTTCAGTGTGGAGAGAGAGAGAGAGAGAGAGAGGCCTGACCCAGACAGGTAGACACAAAGGCCTTTCGAGGTTTCAGGAAGAGGAACTAGGATGTTCAAGGCAACAGGGAAGACAAGCAGAGAGGATGGGGGGGGGGGATTAGAGGGGTTAGAGGGAGGGGGGGGGGGGTATCAGGAATAAACGGTAAATTGGCTGAAGTCAAACAGGAGATCCACAACAATGCCTTCGGTAAGAGTGTTTCGTCTTGAGAAACAAAAACACACACACGCACAGCAGGGTGGGGGTGTGGGAGCGTGAGGGAGGGTGTGTGTGTGTGTGTGTGTGTGGGGGGGGGGGGGGGGCAAAGAACACACACACACACCGGACGGACGGTGGAAAGAGAGGCGCACACATTTCCTCTTCTATCAACAAACAAAAACACGTAGACAAGAGACAGACTGACCACGAGCCCCCCCCCTCACCCAGCCACACACACACACACACACACACAAACCTGTATTAACGCAGAATCACTTGGCAAGAACATGTCTGTGTTGTTTTATACACCGAGAGACACTCTCATTAACAAATCATACAATGCACTGCAGCAGTTGCTAGGGTCTGCTAGGGTCTCCAGCTAACGCCTATGACTTGAGCAGTGAACACCTGGTCCATAGCTTCGCCAGTTCCTTTACATCCAATCTAACATGACTGAGTGGCCCATTCAAACCTATTAGCCCACACAGCCATGATCCAGGACATCTAAACAATGGGAGTGAAAATGTACCGACTGATTTGTGCATTCGGGTGCTTACACGTGTGTGTCTGTGTGTGTGTGTGTGTGCGTGTGTGCGTGCGTGTGTGTGTGTGTGTGTGGCGCCCTATTCAGAGCTTGGCAAGTTTATCCTGTTTGCCAGTTCCTTATTATAACAGACGAGACAGTTGAGAGAAAGCAGGCTGGGGGGGGGGGGGTGAAGGGTGGCCTGTGGGGGGTGGGTGGGGGGGGGGGATTCACAACTGAATCCCAACTCTATCAGAAGAACCAGCAAAATTATTATGAGTAAAATGTGAGCATATCGTGACACAAAAATGTTTGACCATGAAAAGAGCCATTCAATGAAACACATCACCTCATAATTCAAGTGATTTCACTTTAATGCCCTCTAGAGTTACTGGGAGAAGTGACTTACAAAACTTGATTGTTGCAAAGTTTGCATTCCTGAACTCTCACACCTTCAACGACAGCCTGACATGACTTGGGCTATGGAGCATTCACTACAAATGACCTCATGACCAAAATGTTTTAAGTGTGTTTGAAACGGATGCCTGGATGCACTTATTTGGTCTTGTGAACTTAAGATTCTCTGATTCTCCAGTTTTCCATGTCAACCCATAAGACCTACATCGAAATGCAATAAAAATACATCTTCATATAGGCTGAAGACCCGGAGATCACCATCCATCCATCCATCCACCATCCGGATACACGGGAGACGGATCGGTTAAGATCAAGATCCATGTGATTTGGATATTTTACTGTCCGCGTCCGCACACACTCCAGCGGGGTGTGACATCTCCAACAAGAAGGGAGTGTGTGTGTGTGTGTGTGTGTGTGTGTGTGTGTGTGTGTGTGTGTGTGCGTGTGTGTGTGTGCTACCGTTGGTTTTTTACAAAGCAAGCTTCTCTCACTCACCTCCCCACGTGTGAAGGAGCAACACAAGTCCCGCCAGCAGACTGGTCTTCGCGGTCCGTATTAAAGCCATAGTGGTCCAGTCCTCCCGCCGCCGCTGTGCTGCCCTGAGAGAGTGAGAGTGTGTGTGTGTGTGAGAGTGAGAGAGTGTGAGTGTGTGTGTGTGTGTGTGTGTGTGTGTGTGTGAGGGGAGTGGAGTGGAGCGTGTGGCAGTGGGTCCTGCATGAGAGAGAGAGAGAGAGAGAGAGAGAGCATGGGCGGTTCTAGTCAAGTCAAGTCAATTTTATTTATATAGCACAACTATCGTTGACAAAGTGCTGAACAAGTTACATGCGTGCACAAAGAATAAAACAGTAGAAAACAATAGCAATAGCAACAATAAAAACAATAACAATACAACAATAAAACAATAAAAACAATAAAAAGATAAGAGCACAATGCCGTGCTCAACTCAAATTGAAGGAGGGGGGGGGGGGGGGGCAACAGGGGCCAGTCCCTCTGTGACACTGAGCTTGGGCCCCCCTGTGCCCCCCCAATGAAGAGTCTACAATAAAGATACAATTATTGATTTATTGCTAAGCTAACGGGAATGCGTTTTATATTGCTTTCATTATTGTAATTTAATTTAACATTTAACATTTTTTTTTATTGTAATGTAATAAAAAAAATTGGGAACTAACTGTAAGTTACTGAAACAAATATTAATCATCAACAGAGAGAGAGAGAGAGAGAGAGAGAGCGAGACAGAGAGAGAGAGAGAGAGAGAGAGAGGGGGGGGGGGGGGGGGGTGGAAAGGAGGGTATATTCTACTACTAGCCCAGTAGCCTATTTGATTCTAGATGGTTCTCACAGCGGGTATATGGTGTTTATTTATGTGCTAAATAGTCTTTAGTCTTTTACCACATCTGCTATAGAATGGGGTGGACCTGTCCTCCTCATTGTCGTGATTTGTAAGTGATATTATATATTATATTATTGAAAACTGACACAATGTTTTATGTACAGCAAAAGAAAAAAAAAAAAAAAATAGTCTTTTTGACTTAACTTGGACACAGGAACTGTTCTTTTCTATCTGTCCACCTGGCAGCTGTCCTGTCCCACGGAGGCCCTGGGTCCCCGCCACGCTGCTCCACGTGTCCGCGGTGATAACGTTTCAATGATGATTGAAGCCAACATTCACCCAGCCAATGGCAGCTCATGGTGCAAAAAAATCACATTTAAATAGTTTAGGGTTTTTATTTTAAATGGTACAAATGATAACAAAAAAAAACAATCAAGTTCAAGGTTCCTTCCATGCAAGGTTATATTATCCAGCTTTCTCTTGCTACTTTACTTATAAATGCAAGTTTAATCTAGTTCAGGTCATTATAAATATGGCTCCTGTGAATGAGAGCCAGGCCCATCAATAAAACGTGGATGTGACTCATATGTCCTTATATGGTTGTGTGTTCTGCAGGGCTATACTTATAGTGATCATATGGAAGATTTTGCATGGGGACAGCGTGGGACACACACCAGAGCCGAGATCCCTGCGTTGTGTCTCTGGGTCGATCTTCTACCTTCTGGTGGCTGGTGCACGATATAGGCAGCGACGGTTGGTTTCAACGCTTGTACTACACAGACTACTATGCAGTGTTTGCTCACCTGCAGGAGAGCACACACACACACACACACACACACACACACACACACACACACACACACACACACACACACACACACACACACACACACACACACACACACACACACACACACACACACACACACACATTTGACTGAGCTGAGCACAGACCCCTATACCTATATAGGTTAAGAGGAGGTTGAAGCCAGATTCAGTCCACATACCTCATCCATCCTGGTCATGAAGTCCTGTTTTAAATAGAGTCTCACAGTTTGATGGAGAATTGTATTTAATGGAGCCTATGTTGAGGTCTGCACAGAAAACATTCCACATTTTTCATCAAAAAACGAAGATGACACGTTTCACGGAAACACATGTATAGGTACAAGTATGTAATTGCTGGATTACAATTAAAATGTGCACAAATACACATATATTTGTATAGAATATGACCAAGACGATGTGCCAAGACAAGTAGGGCTATAGAGAGTATCTGTCCTTATGGAAAATCCCAGCAGTTTGTTACAGCTGGCTATATAGATTTTCCATTCAAGAACAGAGTTCCATTTGTTTTGAAGTGCATGGCATATTCAAATTATATTTGTCACATCTTATCAGACATCTTGGGTCGTCTATTTCAAGCACACGCTACCCTGCGTGTTTTTTTAATGTGTTTCCCTCTGGTGGTAAGCCCAGGAGAGGTCATGGGAGAACTACAGAGAGCTGTATTTTTTATTTTTCCCCTGGCAGGACTGGGACGACTACTCACCCTCACATAGCAAACATGAAGCCCCTCACTGGCCCTCAGGGCTACAGAGCATCAATGTTTATTAGAGTTTAGTTTCAATTTATTAGTTTATTTAATAGGGGCCATGCACCACACAACCATTGGGCCATTAGCTATATAGCTCATTTACATCTGCAGTCCCTGGGCAGGGAGACGATAAAAACTATACAGTACAATACAAACAATACAATACAAATAAGACAAGTTGTAAAATATACAAGCTGTATGTGAAACAACATCAGATAAAATATACAAAGGTTTGGATCAGTGATCACATGGTTTGTCATGTTGTTTTTAAAAAAAAAACCTGAAGATTCATCTCTGGTGGGAATTGAATTCCATTCATCTGCTGGTTAGACGGAGAAGACTGATTGGCCAAAAGCAGTTTTCCTAAATTTAGCTGAGCAGTCTCCTCTGACTGATGAGAGAGAGAGAGAGAGAGAGAGAGAGACATTGCACCATACCACAGGTAGGCTATTCTGTACTGTAGGCTGTAAACACCGTTGCTGTGGATGGATGGTTCATTGTTCTTTCAAGATTCGAGATTCAAATGGCATGGAAAATGTACATTTACACTGCCAAAGCACAAAAGCAAAATAAGATACGACATAATAATAAACAAAGTCATTGTAGCACAACATTTCAAAAAATGTAATCTTTGACAACCATCTAAAATACAATATTACAAAAATGTAAATGTGCACATACAGTACATTGAAAAAGTAAGGCTATATGATTTAATGGTCGGGATAGGGTAGAGTTAATCAAACTATTTCCTGGGACTAGGCCATCACATGACCACAACATCTTGCTGCCGTTGCTGCACATATTTGTATCTCTTCAGGTGTGACGAGTTTATTGACGTCTTCAGTGTTGTCATAGTCTCTGTGTACCTGTGTGATCTGTGGGATAACGGTGTTTCCGATATCCAGGCACAGTCCACAGGAGGTGAGAAAGCGCGGCTGGGTTTTGTGTGCAGGGGGTGAACACAGCCTGTCTTCTCCGTCTTCTCTGGGAAGCCTCGTCTGTCAATGGCACATCGCAATGTTCTAGATCGCAAGGCTCACTGAGTCTGTACCTTGTCAAGGATCTTCTCTGTCACAGTGGTAAAGTATTAGGTTACTGTCTACTCTGTTTTAAGGGCCAAGCAGCACTCCAGCTTAGTGTCTGGATCACTTTCTGTCAAGCGGTTATAAAATGTTAACGCTCTTATTTGGATTTAGATTTTTAGTGGGTATCATCCTAAAATGTTCTGCTCTGCATGCATGCTTTATTTTGTGTTTTACGTGAGACTCACACAATTGATTTAAAGAAATTTGGTGTTTGTCCCATTTTGTGAAGTCTTGGTTGGTGACCCAGACTTCACTGCCATAGAGAGCGATAGTTTCAATTACTCAAATATCATTTTTTCAATGGGTCCAATATTTTAAACCCTGTTTCTTCTGATTGCGTGCAATGTCTCTCTCTTGTTCACGGCTTTGTTAAAAAAAAACCTGTGTTGCTGATTAGCAGCTTACAGTTACAGCATCTAGAAATAATTTATATTTTGGGTTCTTTGTACATTTTCAAAGAGAGGGGTGCAACTCCATCAAAGTAGAGCAATTGCTACACGAAGGCATTACACAGGAAATGCTGAATACATCATCTGATGACGTGCATGTTAAAATATTTCAATGGCTTAATAAATCCCTTGTTGTTGGTACGTTAGTGGTGAGTAACTCACAGGGAACAATATATGTGGAGAACCAAACCATTTGGCATGTGTGTGGGCTCAAACCAGAACACAAAGTATAAATGTTAAACAAGCTTTACAATCTATGACGCAAATTTACTTCATGATTTTGCATGTTTAATAGGTATAAGACAATGTTTTGCTATTTAGCGTTTATTAATTAAAGCTGCGATCAGGCATTTTGCTTGCCCTATTATTTTTTACATTCCCCATGCATTTCCCATGTGGGACTACTGGCCATTGCTATAGAGCCGAATACATGAGAACCATAAGACTCAATCAAAACACACTGGAACTGAAAACAAAGTGGGTTGAGCAAATAATCCAGATAGCAGCTTTAAATTGTCTGTGGCTGGCATTGAGTTAGCATAAAGAGTGTAGGTCTCACATTCCAGATTTCTTAAAATAGCCTCTTTAAGGTTCTCAAGACATCCTCAGTTAGCCTTTAACATGCTACATCCTGGACAGGGGGTTAGGGAATACTAGGGGGCGGCGGGTTTGAAAATTAGACTGAAAAAGAGGATGAAAACAGGAAGAGCATCCACGCCTCCCAAATGGAGTTCTCATGGAATCTGCGGATCCTGAATGTAGTTATAACAGCACGACTCACACCCTCGCCACGCGACTCTGGCTAATTACAAATTGTCTCAAGCTAAAAGCACAGGACGGGCCTAAAACCAATCCCTTACAACCCCTTTTTCCTTTAGTCAAACGAAAAACTGGACATTCATGAACGATATCCTGGGGTGACTGACAACATCCTATTTTGTTCTGCACAACAAATTGTTCTGCAGAACAGCTCGACTGTTTTGTCCGCAGAGTGTAAACACACTTAAGAGTTATCTGCCCGCTGAACGTGACTATTTCTATATTTCCTCCAGTGGCCTGCCAAACAGGGAGTGACCCCAGCATGTGTGTCGGTGTGTGTGACACCATCCTCCTGATTGATGGCGGTACTCGCGTAGCTTCTGTTTATGCCATTCGGGGCTATGTCTTACACTTCACCAGAGAGAGCCGGTAGGAAGGAAGGCGAGGAAAAGAAGTCATTCTTTCCAAGCCACTGAGGCCAGGCCCAAAGGCAAGTTGATTGAGGGGTGAGGGGCTGTTGGGGGGGGGGGCGGTGTCTGCGTAGAAAGAGAGGCAGCTATTGTCCACAATGAGGGGGGAGAGGGAGGGGAGGGCAGGGGGGGCAGAGTGGGAGAGAAATTAGAATTTCTACTCAACTCCGTCACAATAAAAGCAATTGTGACAAAGGGACGCATTGAGAATGCCTTGCGTGAAGAAGTTGCGCATCGCAGTCGCCATGGTGATTGGTGGAAAATATTAATCATTACCATAAACCATCCGAATGGCATGTCTATCCAGAGGCGGCCCAGTGTCCAGCCTGGGGAGCTTTAGGGCAAAGGGGGTGAGAAATAAAAGAATAGGCCGATTAAGAGAAATAAAGTTCACAGAAACACAACTTTTTGATTCCACCGAAAGAACCCGATTACGAAAAACAACGATTGTATTCTGGATCAATGTTTGCGTGAAGCACATGTTACACCCCCCTTGAAGGCTTGAGGGGTGGACGGGGGGGCCGGGGCGGGGGATCAAGTGAGATCATGTGTGCAGAACAATGACCATGGGAACAGGAAGTTGCGAGTGGCCTACCTATAAATGTGTGGAGACAATGAGGAGAAGGGAAACATCAGAAGGACAAAAATGTCCAGTCCCATGGAGGACATCCACCACGGGGCGGTGCGGTGAGTCACACAGAGCGGTCCCCGCCATCACTCATGGCCGCCCCGCCAGCCTGTCACGCCAGATACCATCCTGCCTTATCACTGCACTGCTAACCTTTCCTCTCACCCTCTTCTCATCACCCTCTCCTGCTATCTCTGATCTATTCATTGCTCTCCATTGCCCCCTCGCTCTCCCTTTCTCTATCTCTCTCTCTCTCCATCTCTCTCTGACTCTCTCTCTCTCTCTGGGTGTGTTGCGGGGGCTTCAGGCTTCAGCTGTAGCAGGGGGTTGGTGAGGAATGCTGGGGTCTTGTTCAGGGTTCTTGACCAGTCTGCACTCCAGTGATTTCTGCTGCTGGGAGTTTGTGTTTTCCCATAGAGGCCTCTCGTCTGTCACCTACGCACTGTGCTCCCTCTGTCTCTCTCCCTCTTTCTCTCTCTCTCTCTCTCTCTCTCTCTCTCTCTCTCTCTCTCTCTCTCTCTCTCTCTCTCTCTCTCTCTCTCTCTCTCTCTCTCTCTCTCTCTGCCACTCTCTCTCTCTCCCTCTCTCTCTCTCTCTGCCACTTTCTCTCTCTCCTCCTGCTCACACACACACACACACACACACACACACACACACACACACTGAGACACACAGCCACAAAGCTATACATTATAATGCGATATTACACACATGCATACACACACAGACAGACAGACAGACACACATCTATACAGAGCACACACAAGTGGAATGTACGCTGGACACCAAGCTAAGCCAACGCTGAGCCAACGCTGAGCCAGACAAACGTAACATTGAACTTGTAAGTTCAATGCGTGAATCACTCTGTGTGGACAATAGAACGCTGCACACATGGCTTAACCAACACTGGCTCTAAAGGAGGAGCCCAGTGAGCTCCTCATTCACACGCCATCTGTGACCACGTTGTTTCCTGTCTGTCCTGGATAGCTCAATTCGGTAGAGAATGGCCCTAACACTGCCAGGGTTAGAAGGTTTTGATTCCCGCTGTTTGGGCTCCTAACACGGTTGAATATCCTGGGGGCCTGACAGGAATCGCGCATGGAAGGACAAAGGGTGGGTCAAGGCACTTTTCCCGTGACAAGGAAAAGAGCCAGGAGACAGGGAAACCCGTCGCGGCTAATTATTGGGCGAGTCCTTTTCTCGTGGTAGGCAATAGGGCTGAGCAATATAGCACAAAAAATAATCAGCTATTGCGATCAATTAGTTGGAATGATCATTTTAACATCACAATTTTCATTTTCACTGAAAAACGTATTTCTGATGTGACATTTGTTTTTAGAATTCCACCCTTATCAAAACATTGCAGCTTCTGCGATATCCTGGATCTTGTGATTTTGATCATATTTAGATTGATTGTTCTGCCCTAGTAGGAAACACAGCACTCTCTTGCTTCCCCTGCTTCCCCTGGACCCGCCCCAACTAGCTTCTTCTTCTGCATTTTACCTTCACATAGAAGTTGTGAAGACAGTATAACCACTGTGGTTGTTGTGTTACTTGAATGTAATAACTGGATGTTTGGGCAACTTCTGGAAGTGTTTGCGATTGTTTAGAACTTATTTTTACCAACTGTAAATAAAATGGAATATATACAAAATGGATATATGATTTGCCATTAGCAAGGATGAACATAATATCGCTAAATAACTAATTACTAACTAATACTAATCTCTAATGCATTCTTTTATTTGTTCGTGACAACAAATAAAAGAATGCAAGAGGTAGAAGTGACTGTCTCCAGACTAAAGATGTGCATGTTGATGTACTGTGGGAAATCACTGTGAGACTTACACACATGTCAACAATTAATGAATCAAGGGCCTAATCTAACACACCATATCATTATAGTCTTGTGAAGGACGTCAGCCATTTCAGGTTGATGAGGTTCATAAACTACACTGCTACATGTACGAGTGAAGGGCGTTGGTCCACTAAAAATCCTGCAGAAGGTGGAGAGAACATTGGCATGGGCATTGAAACCCCTCTGGTTGTGTGAAAAGGAAGGATTTGATCCACCAGAAAACAAACACAGGAAGTTGTCCACTGTCTTTTGTGGAACATAAGAAATGTTAGCCTACGCAATCTGAAGGGCGTAGCACCGCAAAAGACAATGCAATGACCACAAAAGAGTGGTCATTGCATGAGTGATTCCTCGCCCCCAATGTGTCTTTAAATGTTCAACCAAATTGTCTTAGGTAGGTTGTGTCCACATATTTTGTGAAGGATTTCCTTCGATCGGACACTTCCCCCTTGCCACGCAATTGCCATGCTTTGATACTAATCGGCTCACCTGGGGAGGATAAGATACGAATCAAGGAAGGATATTCATTCAAAAACTCATGTTGTCACAAAAACATCTGGCTTCAACACTTTGTTCTCAAAGTGAGGAAATGGGATATGGGGTCACCACATTGAGCATTGAGTTCATTTCAATGGAATATGGCCCATTGGAAGTGCCAATGTCCTGTATTGTTTGGAGAATGCATATTTTCAAGTTTCAAGTTCAAGTATAAGCAGTGAGTGAAAATCTTGTGTGCAAAACGCCCGACAGCCGACAGTAATTATAAAAGAATACAAAATAGAATATTTCCTATACATTTAAAAATAACACAAGCAAGTATTAACAAGTACGTTAATAGATACACACAAGCGTCCGCACACAAACGCACACACGCATACATGGTATCGTGTAGATTTACATATTATTTTGTTTAAGATAAGACTAATATATGTATGTATACATACACATATATGTTTATGATTACATGGTTGTTATTATATAATTATTATTATATTATTATTATTATTATTATTATTATTATATATGTTATTATATGGTTATTTTTTATTTAGATTTAGATTTATAATTGGTTCACAGCCGAATTTTCTAGTTAAAACAAATGTTTTTTTTACAACGTCAGGTCCGACTGCATGCGCATGCTGTTGCGCAGAAAAAACGCATCGTGTTTTCCCGGAAGTGGTCATGTCAGTTGACCAGCCCCCAACAAGTCAAAACAAGTATGGCGGCCACGCCGAGCTGTGTGCAGTTTTTGGTCAGATTTATCCGTGTATCGTCTGGATTACGCAAATGGTTTCCGTTGAGAAATCAGCTCCCATAAAATGACGGTTGACGCCCGCTCCGGAGAGTGTAACACTTGGACGCGGGAGGCCGGGATTAAGCGAGGCGCCTCGGTGCTTTTTGAAAATAAACATCCGCCGTGTAAGTGTCTCCGTTCCGCGCCTGTCTCCTCGCTCCTCAAGACGCGGCGAGAGACACCTCAAGGTACACCACGGATGGCTCCGCATGGCTCCGCATGGCACGTCTTTGCTGTCTAACCGCGCTGTAGTGTGTGTGAAGTGGCGCCACGTCCACCTAGCATACGTACAAGGTGTCTGCTTCTGAGAGCCCCCCCCTCCCCTGGCAGCCCCTGGTCTCGCTAGTTGTTATTTGCAGGAGCGATAACAATGGCTCTGGTGAACTTTCTCCTCTTCCCCTTTATCGTCTCCACTGTGGGAAAATGCATCGACGTCCTGTGCTTCCTGCTGGACTTAAACTTTGTGATCGTCCACACTGTGGTGCGCTCTGCCTTCGCCGTGCTCACGTTCATAAACAACCTGCCTGTGTTGTTGTGCAACTTTCTCGTTGGCTTTTGGAACTGCGTCCTGCTCTGTTTCATGTCCGTGGCGGAGACCATGTCGGTCATGACCCATGGCACGGTCAGCGTGGCTGGAGGTTGTTTGCTCGCCCTCGGAGGATGTCTGGAGAGCCTGAAGATGGTGGGCTACCTGTCTATGCACGTCCTCCTCCGTGGAAGAGAGTACCTCTACAGGGGCTTGCTGTTTGTTTTGGAGTGGTGTGGCATCGCCGCGAGCCTCGTGGTGTATTTTGCCAACACGGTGGTCAACTACGTGCTCATTGGCACCCAGAACATGTATTCTGCTCTAATCAGTGTGTGGCACACGGTCTCCAGTCCACTACAGAAGGTCGTGGAACTCACCCTGACCATCATCACATTCCTCTATAGCAGCCTGGTGGGGACCTCCACCTTCCTGTGGACGCCATGCAAACTGGTGCTGGACTTCCTGGTCTCACTGACGCAGATCTTCATCAGCATCTTCATAATGAACATCTATGGCCTTTTGCTCACCGCCACTATCGCCATAGCGACCACCATCTACCTTAACCCGGAGCTGGCTCATCAAGTCAGGCGACAGACTGTGCAGTACATCCATTCGGTCCCCACCCTGCAGAGACTAGACGTGGTCGTACGAACCCTGACCCGGAGCCTGCAGCGAGTGCCTGGTCGGGTTCCCGGGGCCGTGAGACACGTGCGAAGACTCCTCCGCCGCCTGTACCTGCAGGAGAGATGGCTCTGGAGGCAGCTGTCCCGACACGGCAGCTGGCTGAGCCTCGCTGTACGGATGCGAGCTTGGAGGAACAATAACAACAACAACAACAACAACAACAACAACCACCGCTACGACAACAGAGTGGGTGGCGACGGGGACCCTGGAGATGAGCAGCGGGACCCGCCGGACGGCAGAGCGGGAGACGCGCCGTACCAGGAGCAGCTGCGCCGGGCATACCCCAACTCCAGCACGGACAGACCCCTGGAGCAGCTTCGGGAGGCGGGTAAGGAGGAGGGCCTCCCGCCTGTCAAGAACTTGCTGAGTCTGCTCAAGGAGCAGGAGGAGCGGAAGAAGTGTGTGATCTGCCAGGACTGTAGCAAGACCGTGGTGCTGCTGCCCTGCAGGCACCTCTGCCTGTGTAGAGGCTGCACAGACATCCTGCTGCGGCAGGCCCTCTACCAACAGAACTGCCCGCTGTGTCGACACATGATCCTCAACACGATGGACGTGTACCTCTGAGGGCCCCCTATGCTTGGTTCACACCAGAACGCCATGAGCCATCACGTACCACTGAGACAGTGTTTTGTATTCCTCCATTTTGAACTGTTTGACAATGTTGTTGCTTCAAGACCACTGGCCTATGCAAAGCCTGTGAGCATTTTTTGCTGACCACACCAAATGACACAAGCGCCACAATAATGCTTTTACGTGTTTTGAGTGTGTGAATTGCAGAAGAGATAAGTGGGTTGCGGTCGGTGTGTTTATAACAGTGTGTATATGCTGACACTAATACTAGACTGTCTAGAACATCTAATGCCTGTCTTTGTTTTGCTGTCCGTGTCAGCAAAGGGTAACTGACCAAATGTGATGATAAGCAGTGTGTTGCAGAATGTTATACATTAGAAATTGCACACAATTACATTTTTGTTGCATAACGTTGTATTATCTGTGAAACAAATATGCCTTAACGCATTTAAAAGAGAAAGTGACACATTTTTTGCTATTGCTCTAAGACACAACAAATGCCAATGGCCACCACTACAATTGTACACGCTTTGCTAAGCAGCGACCACATCAAGTAAAACCTGTTTAAAATACACTTAAGGGGAATTGACTACTTGTGGTTGCCAAATACAACCTTTAATTTGTTCTTCTTATTCCAGTCTTCCATCAGTTGTCAGCTAATTAAAGGTTTGTTCGAGTAATTGTAATGTTTTAAAATATCCTTTTTTTTTCTTTTGCTAAGGGACCTTACATCTAATTCTGTGTTTACCATACTTGACAAGTCTACTTCCTAAAACACTTAGGCCTATTATTAGTCTAGTTTTTGTTATCATTAAAAGAAGTGTAATGTGCCTTCTTGTCTTATTAATTTGGCAAACAATCTTCTTTTTTTAAGTAATTGGCTACGCTTGACAGAGCAAGAGGATAAAATGACGAAATGATGCTTGATGAAATTCTAATGCCGTCATTAACCCCAGCCAAGTAACCACTGCTGCCCATAAACACCACAACCTTTGAAATGCTATTGGACTGCATAATCGCTTTTTTGATAAGAGTATGTTGGATTCCAGTTTGTTGTTTACTAGAGACTTTTATTACTCTCAGGTATTTCTTAAGACCTTTACCCCAAAGCCTTCGTAACAATTACAATCAACATCAATTGACGTCTTACTTGTTATTTGTTTGCGAAGGTGCTCACAGTGAGTCACTGTGGGCCTGTTGGGAGAACGGCAATCACTATGTGGCATCAACTCATGAATGTATTATTGTAAAGTGTTATCACATCTCAAATGTTTTGAGTTCATAATAAAAATCATTGTGTAAAGATGTCTATTATAATTTCTTTATATTATTTTTCATACATAAGCTTCTATATAACTTGAAAAAAGTCACCGTTTTCTTCTAGGTTGTAGGAAGTTCGCGCTTAGGCCTGTAAATTGCAGGGTGCCTTTCTGTTTTCCATTCCTTTCTGCTTGGTTTACATTTTTGTTTACTCTCGCTACTTGACCAAATCTGGATGTGTTTATTTCATGCCCCTCCCACATAAACAACCAAAGACGTTGCTTCACACGTGGGAAAAGCTAACTTCACGTGATTAGCTGCGCTCTGTGACTCACACATGGGGGTGTAAAGGCGTGTTCCATGGTTAATGGTCTCTGGTTCTGATTCATGGCGTGCATCTGAACCTCAGTTGAATCTGAAAACGTGGTCTTGTGGTGTGAGACAAGAGGAATATGTCACTCTGAACGTGACAACTGTGGATTCAGTTGATCGCCCGTCTCCTCGTCCAGCAGCATGTAGGCCATGCTGTCCTCACTATAGTGATCAGTGCATTGATTCAGCACTCTGGACAGCACCGTCTGGCCAAATAATAATCAGTCACAGCAATCAGTAGTCTTGAAGATGAGTAGATCTTGAAGAAGCCATGAGGGCCAAAACGTCAACCAACTTCACACTTTATTTCTTGTTCTTTTCAAGTCTTTTCCAGTGATCCGCGCCTCACTCCGACCCATTGGTGTGCGTTACTTTCTCAGTTGTACAGTGACCATCGCAACATAATGCACATCCTAGCGTCTATCCTGAGACCAATTTGACCCTACATGATAACAAAGCATGTCTTGTATCCTCTGAGGGACGTCAGAAGCCGGGGGTCCAGGGACAGTTTACTGTCTGCTGACACCGTGAGCCCACTCTATGCAGTGTTTATATGTAACGGTACATTAAGTCGGTGTTAACAGGGAAGAGGAAGTCAGGGGGAAGGCCCAGAGTGTAAGCGGAGAAGATGTTCATACTCGGGGGACTGGACCTTTAACCGTTGACCCCCCCGCCCCCCCTCTTGCTGTCCCCACTTGAAGCAGTGTGGGAAAATTACACAAAACTCAAATCCATGCCAGATTTAGTCGCGCTCTTTTTTTTATTCTACTAGTCTCCTATTTTTCACTGTGCTTCCTGTTAACCGGTCCACTTGGGCCTAATCCCCTGTACTAAAGTGACTATCGTTGTCATCTTGTCTTACTCAGTCACACAGCTATCTGTCTGTGCTATCACACAGGGTTTTAAACTGCATCATTTTCCTGCATCTGCACATTTCCATTTAAGTTCGTTTACTTGTCAATGTCAACCCACCCACCCACCCACTCCCACCCATCACAGCTCCATGACTCATATTATTCACACAGAACTTTGGATTGGGGAGGGGGCAGGCAGGGGTGTAGTTAGGCTTGGGAAGCTGATGTTTATTTTAGACCGGGGGAAGTATAATTGTATGTGTTAGTGTGTTGCATGTTGTATATGTATATGTATAATTTCTGTATTGTGTAATACCATGTAAGATTGTCGTGGACCCCAGGAAGACTAGCAGATTGTCAAGGCATCCACTAATGGAGATCAAACAGGGCATTAGGCAGATGCTTTTGTCGAAATAAAAAACTCTATAAAGTATTCGGGTTGTAAGGCGATATTATCGATATAGTCAGGTTTTACGATTCTCTGTTTTCAATACAGTATTGATTCAGGAAAAGTTTTATTTGATGTATGGACTTATGGACATTTGAAAATTGTTGTCTCCAATTCCACCCAATGGCCATAGTTGTTTTGCAGTATTGTAGTACTGTTTTGACATATCATTTTACATATTTCAACATATTACCCATA
Organism: Coryphaenoides rupestris; assembly: GCA_002895965.2. Lineage (NCBI taxonomy): Eukaryota > Metazoa > Chordata > Actinopteri > Gadiformes > Macrouridae > Coryphaenoides > Coryphaenoides rupestris. The sequence goes on from PIJE02000022.1 coordinate 336,086, forward strand.
TATTAAATAAAAAGTGACACAGTATACTATAGCGCATAGTGCGCCAATCAAAGTCGGACACTGAATCTGCAGTTCATGCCAAAAGCCTGTGGTAACGAGACAGCACACAGCGACAGTTAGCAGAGACCAGGGTTTGAGCGGCGGTTTGCCAAGAAGAGAGGCTGTTATCTTGCTATGTTGATAGCAAGGAAAGGAGATAAGGAGAACTATAGAGGAGGCTAATTGCTATTGGCCCGCCGCCACCACCACTGACACAATGCTAATTAAGAGGTTTTTCACAATTAATCTGGATAATCCCGATAGCCTCCTTTACAAAGACGTGATGTGATCAGTGGTTTAACAGAGGATTAGAGCAGGCCGGGGGCAGGGGGGTAGAGGCACGATGGCCATCAGGTCAGAGAGCAATTTAATAGCCCCCCCCCCGGAAGTTGACCTTTCACCTTCACATGGAGAGTACGCCGTTAACCCATGAGACGGGGCTACTGTTCTAGCCCCGTCCCCCCATCCATCCAGCCCCCAAGCGTAGGCCTATAATCTCTGGAATGTCTAACTGAAACCTTAGAGAACATCACTATGTCTATTAAAGACACCAATAAATTCAAACATTTGAATTGCAAAGCTGAGAATGCACGGCCCATTTTGACCCACATAAAGACATTACATTACAGGAAATAGTCATATGGGTTTTTGAGTGAATATTGCAATATTCTATCAAACAAAACTGGCCAATTCTTAGATGAGTTCCAGTGTTAGTTCAACCCCTAGGTGTAATCCTGTAAAGTTATGGTATACGATATCAGTGGTGAAACGTAGTTGCCCTGGTGCGAGATATATTTATAATAAATCTATCAATCCTGTGCATACCATTTGTGATATATTGTGTTCTGAAAATACAACCATGATGAAGATGAGTCATAAACGCCCGGTCGGTAATGGGCCCCTCCTAGCTCTGGGCTCTGGTGCAGCCACACCCCCCGCCCCCCCCCCCCCCCCCCACACCATACTCAAGCTAGTGTACGATATTCATGTTCACAAGCAATTATTCTTACCCACTATGTACACAATAACGACTAGGCCTAAAGCTATTGTTGGTTTGAAAGACCTTGACCTGTTTATCTGAAACACAAATTGCAACCCTAACCCTGCACAGGCTGTTTTATAGTTGATGTTTGTGAGACCCCAAATCAGAGGGCCTAACTAACTACCCAGAGTCGGTTCAGTGCCTGTCCCAACAGTACAGTGCTGCCCTCTAGTGGAGTTTCATGTGAACACCACTATTCGTCCTCCTGACTATAACATCTTCAAAATGTAATAAAGGGAACTTAACGTCAATGAATGAGGATGCTTTAACGGAAATTGGCAAGATGTTCTGCCTCCATCCATGACCCAGACGGACGCCAGTGAATGTGTTATGTCCAGACAGTGTTTCTCTCAGCCAGTTTGCCCACCACTACACTAGGACTCAGAGGTCCTCAAATAATGGAAATAGCCCACTGATGCCAAGGCATAGTCGATTAACTTTTCTCCATCTGCTCTTATGTCCTTGGAAAACAAATGTTTTATTTATAGTTTTATATATTTAGGAATATATGAGGGAAGGGCAGGGGGGGGGGGGATTTCCACATCTGTGAGGTAGGCGATATAAGGCTGTATAAAGGCCATATAAAGCTGTCTTTCTCTCTATCTCTAATTGTGTAATCTAGATGAGAGAGCCAACCGTGAGTCACCATTCCTTTTGTATTAATGTCATCACCAAAATGAAAAGGAAAGTCTAGACAGAAATCTATCGCACTTAGTTTTGATAGCATCACTGCCTCTGGGGAAAAACCATGATAAAGAGCTGTATGATGACATCAATAATATCATCAGTTAAAAAAAAGTCAAATAACTGTGTGTTTCCAGCTCAGAACCAGCAAATTGATAACAATTGTAAACATTTTCAAACCCTCCAACTTTAGTTTTGGAACTTGTTTATCTTTTTATGCCCAAAACAGGCCAAAATGCTTGCAATAAAAAAAACAGCAAACACCTTAATATCACATATTAACTTGAAACAGTATTAAAACAAATATAACCCCTTTATCATAATTGAGTCCTAGGCTGAATCCACTCGTCAAACTCAATGAGCTCGCCGGTCGGTACCTTTGAAATGGAGCAGGCAACCTCACTGCTCAGTTACAACACCTGCTGACACCTTACCCATTGGTCCCGAGACATGAAAGCAACATTGGCTTCTTTATTATTACTATTATTATCACTATTATTCCCAAAATAATCACCAGCTATAACAGGCTTTGTGAAAAGGCTGGGTTGTGTTTGACTGGTCTACGGAGTTACGAGGCGTGTGGTAGTTGATCATCATGCGAAGACAGAGGAGTTCTTCCAGTCGGAGTAGACCAGGAAGCCTGTGAACGTGCTGTCGGTCTTACTGCTGGAGTAGAAGCCGCTGTACTCCCCCAGCGCCATCTGCACCCACACCTGGTCGCCGGGGGCCAGGTGGAGCAGCGAGCCGCCCGACAGCGAGGCGGGTTTGGGCCAGTTGCCGTAAAACTGGAAGTAGGACGCTGTCGTGTGGCCATTTTTCATCAGGTCAAACTGCAGGCTGGCGCGGTACACCGTGGCGTGCACCGCGAAGTAGTAGACGCCGGGGATTTTACAGGTGAAGCGTCCCGTCTCCGGGTTGTAGTCGCCCTGCTCGTTGAGCGTCACCTTGTCGAAGCGCACCGCGTCGCCCACCGGCAGCGGCGTGGTGACGGACTCGGCGAGTTTGGCGCTGAAGGCCGATTTGGGGGCCACGGCGCACTCTCCTTCCTTCCCCCTCTCGCCCTTCTCCCCCGAGTCCCCGCGGTCTCCCGTGTAGCCCCTCATTCCCATCTCACCTGGTGGTCAGGAAAGCAGATGATGATAAAAGTGAATTGTATTGCAGATGCTACTAAATACAGATAATATTGCGACGACGCGACGAGACAAACGGATCACCTTGCTGTCCCCTCTCTCCCCTCTCTCCCCTCTCCGCGGGGGCAGCGTCCCTCCCGTCCCGTCCGTCTCTCCCCGGCGGGCCCGCGTTCCCGTGGACCCCCGGAGAGCCCGGGATCCCAGGCTGGCCCGTGCACAGACTGGGGGGTATCTTGTTGTCGTCCAGTAGGTCAGAGAGGTCAACCTGCAGGCCACACACCAAGCAGAGCAGCAGCAGCGCCGGGAACCCGGGTGACGGCATGGCAATTTATACTGTGGAGCAAAGATTAGTAGATTAGCTCCCTCATACATTGAATTCACACAGCTTAATGAATAGCATTTACATTTGAAGTGGAGCAAATGTAATACATCACAGGATGCTCTGACCTTTTTAAGTGATGTTTAAATCTGGTTTGATCAGATTTGTATATATTTTGATTATTTATTTTTTTAATAATAACGAATATTTCCTCTAAGACTAATAATAGTATTAAGTATATGTAAAACCAATGAAATGCTCAACTGCATTTAGACAAGCAGTATTTAAAACATTCACATTAAAGTTAAATAAAAAAGTAATCCGTCATGGATTATCCATTGCAAATTATATTTATAGCTCCTTTAACCACACGATTCTTGGGTCAGGTTTCTGAAAGGCTTGTATTTGTTAATACAGGTGCAGCTTTTCCATTGGTTTTAAGTCTGACTCAGCCAAGAGTCATGTTGCTGAGGACAGCAGTCTTCATAGAAGGACATGCAGACAAAAAGAAAATACAATAAATCTTCACTCGGAGACACACAAATGCATATCTGTCTCGAGAAAGGAAGCATATTGAATTGCTTGAAAAACTGGCCCAGGCATAAAATGAAAAAAACTTTTGCGAAAATGATCTTCAGTAGAAAAGAGAGAGGCTATGACAAGCTAATCGAACACAAAATACATTACTGTGTCAAAATCCTTACTCAGTTTTTATGTGTGACAACTTGAAAAGGCCTGTCAGCCAGAAATATTATTTCATCACTTTTATATTCACATTCAATCATTTCACATTCAGTCATTTTACAGACACTGTTATCCAAAGCAACTTATCGGTGAGGCTGAGTAGTAGCCGAGCATACAATGAATATTGAAGCAACTACAACAAAACAACTTGGACAGGAGTAGCTGTAGGAATCGGTCGGCAGCCTGAACAGTGTATCTACTTTGTCGCTTGGCCAGAGTTTATGTTTACAACCAGTATTCTCTAGGGCATCTTCTGTGTGTGTGTGTGTGGGCAGGCAGAGGCCGAGGAGCAGGACAGCAAACATTACAGGGGCCATGAAATACACTGGCCTAGACACGGGAATTAACTAGAACAGACATACACAGAGACACTATGCATGTCTTTGAACAGCCAGCCAGCATTTGATGTCACAGGTTGTAACATTTACTAATTGCACATTATACTTTACAAATCCTCATTTAAATATATCCCACAAATCTGTCAGGGATAAAAAAAAAAAAAATAGTGAAAAGTAGCAAAAGGTTGTTTTGGCCATAACTCCCCAGAGAGAGGAGGATGAGGATGAGGAGGAGGAGGAAGAGGAGGAGGAGGGGTGAGGAGGGGGTGAGTGGGTGGGTGTCTCAAGGCTGTGTCAGCGTTACCAGAAGACAGCTGTGGGCTCTCTCTCCTCGCTTCCCTTCCCTCTCCGATCCTTAAACTCGACACGTTTTAGAACAAAGCAGGATCCCATGTCGCACACGGCACCTGGTGGTGGATGTGAAGGATGCTACTGTGTGCCACCGACTGAGAGTGTTGTTGTTCAGGTCAAAAGACATACAAGCTAGTTCAAGTTTTTTTTTAAGAATAAACATCTATGAACAGAGATATTAATCCATGCTGGTATTGCAGCATTGCATCCAAGTGGCACAAACTGTCAAGCATTTACATTTTTTCAAATACTGTATGGCCTTCACTCCACTGTAAATATTGCATTTTCTTTTCACCAAAACAATCTGCCAGCTGTTGTCCCAAAAGCCCCTTTAAAAATAATCCATGTCTGTGTCTAGCGCTCACAACTGGAGATAGTGTTATCAAAGGTTGTGGAATGGTCTCGTGGAATGTGTCCAACGCAGCCACAGACACGCCGTTAGAGTTTGGAGGATCTCGGTGGCTCGGTTCAACAAAAAGAAAAAGAAAAGCGTGGAGAAAAAAAAAGCAACTTACCAGATGGTGCAACGTGAAGCCTTTGTACCGACGACGCCGCCGCTCACGTCTGTATTGAGCAGAGACGAGCGAGCAGAGGTCCTTCCCCACCGTGTGAAGTCTAGCTAGGGAAAAAGTGAGAGGGGTTTGGGAGAGCGCTGGAAAGGAAACGGTAATGAAACCCAATTAGACAGCGAATAGTGAGGGAGTGAGAGGACATACAGATGGGGTGGAGAACAGAGACTTGGAGACGATACAGAATCACATTTTCGGTTCAGCCCAATAGCAGACAGCACTAATAATGGACTGAACTGGAATGCAGTTTATGTAGAAAGTAAAGATGGGGGGGGGAACATGTTTAGGAAATAAGAGCAGTGAAATGTAATGGTATTGGTATTGGACAATATGTGGATATGGGGGAGATTGAACACATTACTGAATGGAATGAGGGTTCTTAGGGTTGTGGTCAGTAATTATGTCACCACTATGGACAGACAACTGGGGTTTAGTCTCTCTCTCTCTCTCTCTCTCTCTCTCTCTCTCTCTCTCTCTCTCTCTCTCTCTCTCTCTCTCTCTCTCTCTCTCTCTCTCTCTCTCTCTCTCTCTCTCTCTCTCTCTCTCTCTCTCTCTCTCTCTCTCTCTCTCTCTCTCTCTCTCTCTCTCTCTCTCTCTCCAAATATTTACTGGCAGAAAACAAAGAGATAATGAGATGTAAATATACTGAGCCAATGTAAAAATGTGTTCCCACACACACACACACACACAAAGACATGAACACATGTATGAGTTTGCTCACTCTCTGAAACATGCAGGTTCCCACGACACAATGAACCTTCCATATGGGTTGGCTTTACTGAACTTATAGCATCCTTTTAGCAGCTCTAAAAGCACTTATTTTGTATGCGAGGACATGGTGACCAGATGAGGATTGGCTGGGGCGGGGGTCAATGTCTTTTGAAATGAGGCCTTTCCTTTTCATTAGATTTGAGTCGCTTGTCCATAATGCCGGCCATGCAGAGAGACTTCACAGGACTCCTGTGGAGCCGGTCGGCTGTAACTGAAATGAGTTGGAGCAGTTGGAGCATGTTTCCAATTAGCAGCCCCTGGCATCAGCACATTCAGACACATTCACAGTGCTAATTGGCTGTTCTCATCTATAAAACACCACGAGGGGAGTTACTGTGGAGTTAAAACCATTCAGCAATTTTATTTGACTTGTATATTTTGCATGTCATTAAATTGCCTATAAAGAGTCCCTTGCTTAACATTTATCAGTAAAAGCCAGCAAATAATATCCCAGCCTTTGGGCTAGCTGGTTTCATTGCCACAGGGCTAATACATTAGCTTGTCATCATTTAGTCGCATCCTGTGATGTGTACAAACTTTGGCTCCAAGTCTAGAATTATCTTTTAACATGATCTCCTGGTGGTGCATTGAAAGCTGAACATATTGGGTGAATATCAGTGCGGTAATTCAGATGTCACTTGTTAAATATGTAATAGAACATGTAATAAAACATATTGTAACATCAATATATTGTAACATTATGTTTTGGTCTGGTGATGAATATGAATGTTTTTTTTTAAAAATCTGTTTAGGTTTTCATTCATGTGTCATGGGGTTGCTAGTTGAGGCAGGTGTAGGTCATTATTAGTTGAGGCAAGTGTAGTTAAGTCTTATTTGAGGCAGGTGCAGGTCAGTATTAGTTGAGGCAGGTGTAGGTCAGTATTAGTTGAGGTAAGTGTAGGTCAGTATTAGTTGAGGCAGGTGTAGGTAAGTATTAGTTGAGGCAGGTGTAGGTCGGTAGTAGTTGAGGCAGGTGTAGGTCAGTATTAGTTGAGGCAGGTTTAGATACAGTAAGTATTAGTTGAGGCAGGTGTAGGTCAGTATTAGTTGAGGCAGGTGTAGGTCAGTATTAGTTGAGGCAGGTGTAGGTCAGTATTAGTTGATGCAGGTGTAGGTCAGTATTAGTTGAGGAGGCAGGTGTAGGTCAGTATTAGTTGAGGCAGGTGTAGGTCATGTGTTAATTTAGGCAGGTGTAGGTCATGTGTTCATTTAGGCAGGTGTTGAGCGCAGGTGTAGGAGTTTTGTTTGGCGGTACTTCTCCCAAGATGGCCGACATATGGAGAGCAACAAGCTTCAAGCGAAATAGATAAAATCTAAACAAAATACCTTCACGCCAAAATGTTGGATTATTATTATTTTTTTTTCTATATTTAGATTAATAACTGTCTGAGAAGGTATTCTGTGACATTCTGTGAATGTCAGCATATAACAATGTATATTTTAGTACATCGATTTATATGTGTATGGATATTTTACTGTATATTCCATTTCATTTTAGATTTCATTTACTTATTTTATATAGAATTCTATTTATAGTTCTATTTCTATTTTGTAGTTTTATTCTATTTTGTATTATTTTATAATTACTGTCGGCTGTCGGGCGTTTTGCACAAAAAGTTTTTAACACTGCTTATACTCACGTGTAAATTGTGAAGTTACAATAAAAATACTTGAAACTTGAAACTTGAAACTTCAAGCTTTGCTGCGCGCTCGTCGTGGGCGTTTGGTTAGGTAGGAGCATTAAGTTGTTTGGACATTTTATTAAGATTATTGTGATGAATTCAATCTAGCTCTTGCCAACATCTACATCACTACAGTGGTTTTCCTTTGATTTATGATTGCAAAATCAACTGGACTCCCATCACAAATATTTTGAACAGGAAGGAACAAACAAATCACACTAGAGTCAGGAGTAAAGAGTAAAGGACACATGTTTATTATTTAAACTATCACTTAAATAAAAAAGTGCATAGAAAATAAACATGATTAGAAACTTTTCTTTTTACATTTATATACAACTTTGCTTCCTAATTATACATTCAACCTTATTTGTGGTTTCAGTTTTTTTAACTGTTGTAATTTCCTTCATTTCTGTGATGAGTATTGAGAGAACACTGAACAAGACCGTCATATTATTATTATTATGATGAGAGCAGGAGGAAGCTGATCAGACAAAGCTATATTCAAGGCATTAAAAACAAGCCTGTGTATCATCCAATTCTCACTTCCTGTGTGACACCACATCCCCTCCTAGGCTGACAAGTTAAAATACAAATAAATGTTAAGTACTCGCCCAACTGTTCCCAAATATTGATTGCAAAAATAACAATTTTGGGTGGCTGTTGCTCAAAATAAATAAATTAAAATGTATTTTTTAACCAACATTATCATCTTGGCGGTATCATCATTATATATATCTATATAGACATATAGATATATATAGTAAGTATAACCAAAGCTTCAGATGAAGGAGTCGGTAAGGGAGACAAAGGGTTTCCAAAATGAGGCAACATTTTGGTTGGGATTTCATGTTTACTGGTCGGTCTCCACAAACCAGACTCCATTTATACACATCAAGTAAGCGGTCTCAAAATCCCTGTTAAAAAGAAAATGTACAATGAAAAAAACATGAGACAAAAACCAAACAAAACAAAAACAAACATTCACTACAACAATCAGGAAACAAAAATGGCTGACCTCAAGAAGTTCACGACCACATTAACAGTTACATTTCTCATCACATAAATATTGTTCCTTTCCGGAAAAAGAAAAACAAAAGAAAGAAATGAAATCCGCAAAGACGCTCTTTCATGTTGTAGGAGCGTTCACGGACACAGGGGAATTGGTACTGATATCACTATACAAAAGAATGACCACTGTTAGTCTCATCTAAGTATACTGTAACACAAAAACCATTATAGAGTACATTGAAACATTGCTAATAACCATAAGTCTGATGATTTGCTACTGTAACTAAGTTTGTCTGTCCATTCCATATATTGTATAGATACTAAAGTACAAGAAATTTGTGTATATTATCGTTATTATATATAGTTTAATTACAGATGATGTAGGTGAAGAACCACTGGTGTGGCATGGTTAAAATGAAGTCCCAGGAAACGACAGAGGCCATTGACTTACTGTATAGCTGCTTATTAAGGAACACTGAAACAGATGCTATAGTTGCTTGTTATTATTTACCGGTTAACTGGTCGAGCGTTTGAAGCCGAGGCCCAAGAGGTGGGTCTCGGCGAGACCCTACAGACAGACGGAGCCCTTAGCATTAGTGAACTCCCTCATCACCAATGCAAGTTTGAATTACCATGTTGTTTTTCTTTTACTCTCATTCGGTAAAAACTGTTTGTACTAATGGGTAGAAATGTCATTGCGGTCATCTGCCTGCGTCAGTACGTCCCCCAGTGGTTAAATGAAATGTAAACCATTGCCGCCGCCGCCCCCCCTCTCTACGAGGAGGTCATCCTGTCATAGCGTCCCCAGGATCACAAATCAGTAAAATCTCCATGTAACAAATGTAGCCGACAAAGGACAGCCACAAGTCAGATGTTGTGTAGTAGGATAATACATTCATTTTTTTGTTTTAAATCTTAGCAGCAGAACCCAGCAAGCACAATGTTGATGCAGAAACGTCATTCGGGGCAGGGGTGGGGGTGGGGTTGGGGGTGGGAGGCGCAAAGTCACATGTGGCATTAACTGCATCTGAACTGTGGGCGGCCACAGCCTGGCTGATATGCACTGCACGGTTGCTACTCGCCTTCGCTGTGTCGGAGGGTGTGAGTCAAGTGCACTTCGCTAGGGCTTTAGTGAGCCACGCTGCCGGGCTACAGTCAGGACCAATCCGACGTTTCGTTTTCCTCTTCGCTGGGGGAGGCCTAACAATGACACCAACTGTGGAATCAGACACGGCTGTGGTTCTGGTTTAAATTAACAGCTCGGTCTGAAGCGGGGAGGGACAAAAGGTATTTTCCTATGTGTAATTCAGTGCCTGCGTGTCACAACTGACATGCAGAGGTGGAGCGGTCAGTACCATGGGAGATGTTCACTTTGTCAACGTGAAGTGCTCCACCTCTGCTGCAAGTGCAATCGTTGTGTCCGTAATGCTTCTAATGTGGGCGGTGTTTTCTCAGCGCCGGCTGAACTGTGGTCAACAAAGTATAGATACGCAAATCCAATGGGGGAGAACGACAATAACTGGCCGCATTGGCATGTTGGCTCCAGGATAGCAAAAATACAAATACATCAGCAGCAGCCTAGTAACAATAGGTTTAGCTTTCCCAGCAAAACATGAAAAATGAAAAATAACAAAACACAAAGGGAGTGAATTCACTTGAACATGCACTGTGTGAAGTGGTTAGAATTGGCAGGCGATATGACTTATGCTTTTCTTTCTTTTTGTTGCATCAATAACATGAAGGCACCTCGTCTTTATAAACCGGGCCTGCAGGCGGGACCACAATCTATAGGAAACCATTGAGTTGTGAACCGATATGGGCCTGACAGTGTGGCTTTTGACTGCTCTAGAGAACCACCTAACGGCTGTCCTGTGTGCCCCATCCAGCCAGTGAAAAGCATTTATTGTGTTTAGGTTGGTCTTGTTGTTGTCAGAGCGTTACGCTGGGTGTCGACATTAAGGCTGGAGAGAGGAGATATTCACCTATTTAATATGGACCAATAATTTAAAGTCTCCCTCTCGAGTGCATAATAACAGAACTGCCCTGCTGCGGTCTACAATTGGAACATAGATAATTAGAATAGAAAATAATAAAACACAGCCTTGACCAAAAAGGCCTTGGATAGAGAGCTACTGGTGGACTGCACTCAATGAAACCAAGCCACAGACCAACGTCAGTCTTTGGAATTAAAGAAAACATTCAGGCTACAAATTAAACAACAAAAATAATTAAATAAATTTGGGAAGAAAAAAAACAAGAACACAACTTTGAAAAGGCAGCAGAATACAAAACGTAGAGACCAAGCATTAGTGTTTGTAAACCTCTATTTCCTACAAAAATGGCAATAAAATAAATACAATCTCTTAAAAAATATAAATACCATCATTAAGTGCTATTCACTAGTGAGTGCTTTTTTAGTCTTTTTGTGTAGAAAAATATACATTATTTACATTTCTTTAGCAAGCATGACATTTCCCTGTCCATAATTAAGAAAGACAGATAACAAACAAGAAATTTAAAAGACTCAATACCGTACAAATAAAAAAAGTTTTTTTAAAGTTTATAACAATTGGCTAAAAATAAGGAAAAATACCTTGATGGGAATTCAATTGAAGGGGCTGATGTTTGGTTTCTCTCTGCTGCTGTAATTTGGAACGTCATTAGAAAATCCAAAAGAATCTTAATTTCCAAAGACAAGCTTAATAGCAACAGCATGCTTGAACCTGCAGTACTTCCTCTAACGAAATCTCCAGTCCCTGGCTGGGGGCACCACGGCGGCGCCCCCCCCCCCCCCCCCGCGGGTTAACCAGGGGTCCGCATCGCAGGACCACATTGAGCAACACAACACTAAGGGTTCCCTAGTCGCTTGGCAGTCAGTCCACCAGTATCCTCCAGCTGCCTAGCTTCCTCAAGGCCAGAAGCTTCCACCAATCATTAAAAACAGGTCTACCTAGCTACCTAGTCCTAACATGACTAACAAACTCTGGCTGAAATACACTGGTAAGTTATCCTAAAAAACAAAAAAAGCTAAAAAACTAAACTGAACTAACACTTGTTTTTCTTCTTCAAAACAAACAAAGGTAACCTCTTCGTAATGCATCGTTTACCTCTGCTCCTTCCTATGACCACTGCCCCTCTGGTATCTCCACCTGTACATGCCCAAGATGTGCTCCCGGGCAACCTGCTATTTACAGACTTTTTCCTTTCTCCAGACCAGGGTCTGGATGGGTGTGGGGAAGGGGTGGGTGTGGGTGGGGTTCTGACATGTCCCCACAGCTCTGAAGGCATCAGGACTCATTCAGACAGTGAGATGTGTATGGACAACACACATACACACACACACAGACACACACACAGAAGAAAGGGAAACAAGCTCGCGTCTGAATTTCCCTTTCTACTTTTTCAAAGTCCCTTCAGCAAATTGCACTTTGGTGTAAAAATCGATCCCTTCGATACATGTTCTGTTGGTTGACTATCTCATGGAACCTCAGAACAGGCCAAGCAAGGGGGCGCTATTTGGTGAGGCGAAACCATCCCGGAGAAATTAAGAACTGGCCAAATTAGCAAAAGAGAAAAAAAGGGGGCAATTGTTTGGAAATACAACTGTAGAGAAAAGTTGAACTTTTTTAAATGATGTCAAGTAAATTAGAAAGGAGGCACAATCATTTTAGCTTTGCTCACATCAAATGGCCCCTATCGCCAATGGCAAGAGTAATCCAGAACCAACCCTTCCTTCCATTTCTGGCAGGACACTCCTTTCCCTCTGGAAGTAGTGCTACTGCTGGGGCCCTCCACCAGCAGGGGGCCCTACTGAGTCGGGCCGGCCTCGGCACACGACATCATCATAATCATCATCATCATCATCATCATCATCGTCATCATCATCAGTTGAGGAACTTGCGACACCTCTTGGCGCCGCAGTTGCACAGCAGCTTGCTGCCGGCGTCCTCCACAGGGAACTTGTAGTCGTAGGTGAGCTCCTCGCCGGCGTGGATGCGGCGCGAGGCAAAGATGACGATGTGCTTCCTGGCGTCCACGGTGATGACGCGCGAGTGGCAGTTGGGCTCGCAGGCGTGGTTGATGAAGCGCGCCGCATTGCCGCGCACCGTGGCGTCCACCACCGCGTGGTCATCGATGCGGAACATGTAGCAGCCGATACCCTTGAGCGGCAAAAAAAAGAAATAAAATGGTTGGATGTGAATGTTGAGTCGTTTAGCAGATGCTAAATGACTAGCTCCAGTCGCCAGTCTAGCTAGCAGATGCTAAATGGCGCTGACACGCTGAGCACAAATTTCAGTTCATATTTGTAGGGTGACCTAAAAAAAAGACATAGAATCATATTGTTTTAACGGAGCAAAGCACAGAACGCAAACTAAATCAAATTTTCCCTGGGGGATAATAAAGAATACTCAAATATAGAGCTGGATTTTATGCTTGCTTCATATAGAACTAGTCTATTTTCGACACGAAAACTCAATAACTTTCGTGTTCGTCCCGACGCAGCTGAGTGCTTTGGGCTTTGAAATTGAATTAGGTCATTAAGTAGCAGCTCGGTGGTTTGGCGTCATCCACAGATTTGAGTAGACTCTTTCTGCTGGGAATTTGTCCTGCACCCTGCCTCAAACACCTTGCTCTCAAGGGACTGAATGCTCTTTTCCTCCCTCCCTCCCCCTCTCTCTCTCTCTCTCCCTCTCTCACCTTGCCGTCGTAGAAGCGTTCCCGCTTATCTGTGAGCACGGAGCGGATGACGTTCCCGGAGTATTCAATCACCATCTCCCCGGCGTCAATGGTTCTCTTGCAGAACAGCCCACGACCATGGATGGGAGATCTGCGGGGTGAATATACGCATGTATGAGGATATAACAATAGAGTACTAATTGACTAATGCAGGGGGATGTTCTATTCATGCTGTTAAATGTGTTTTTTTCATCATTTCTTCATCATTTGCTCTCCCCCCTGTCCTCTCAATCACCAATCACCGTCACGGCGGAGGATGTGAGATGTGAACTCGGCAGACTACGCCCAGGCAAGGCCACGGGGCCTGACGGCCTCAGCTTCAGCCGTAGGCTGAGATTACCGAGGTGCACCACAGAACGCCACAGGAGGTCCTTTCTGCCTGTGGCCATCAAAACTCTATAACTCCTCCCCCCTCTGTCATCAAACTCTATAACTCCTCCCTATAACTCCCCCCTACAAGACAATATAATGTGCAATATTATCTCTCAACATAATGTGCACTTTCCCCAGTTTTACGTGCAATATTATTAATATTACTGTCCAACATCATGTGCAATACTCTATCATGTGCTATATTATTATTATCATCATGTTGTCTATAAATATGATCTATAACACTACTTCTCATCTCCTCTCATCATCATGTGCAATATTCTTAATGTCATGTCCAATAATATTTCACTTCAATTATGCCAACTTGTTTTCGCCGTCGGAATATCTTATCTTGCCTACATATTTGTATATTTTAACAGTAAATTTGTAAATCCGTTAGTTTATTTTTTATCATTCTGTTGTTTTCCATATTGTTTTATTGTTCTGTATCACTATGTAACATGGCACAAGAATTTCCTTCGGGATAAATAAAGTTCTATTCTATTCTATTGTATTTGTGTTGGAAGGTGAGATCATTATATTTGTGACAAAGACGCCACACGGGTAATTGTATGAAATTACATTTTAAATGATAGTTTTTGGTTTGTAAAACACATTCGGCCAGGTTATTAGCAGCCCTGAGGTTAAACACTTGGTTACCCTCCGCGGAGACTCCCCGGGCAGAAGCATAATTGCGCATCACATGTAGCTGAATAATCACAGCCATGCCGGAAATAGTGCCGATTATCTGTGCTTTTATAGACAAACTATGATCACGTGTGTTGTTACTAGCACTCGTTTTGAATAAGCGACTATCGGAACACATTGGAAATCTTTGTAAAGTAATTAAAAGTGTATTCCCCTCACATGCACCTGAGCTAGGCTAATGTGACTCTTCCAAGCCAATGGAAGCGGCTAAAGGAAAACAAACGATATCCCAGCAAACTATCCCCTTCCCACACAATGATGAATTCGGAATTAAACAACTCGTCTATCTGAGCAAGACGCCAATGTACAGATATCTCTCCGTGTATCCCTTTAAGGCTACAGGGATCTGGGTTAATTGCTCTGAATCTGCAGCAGTGTAGAGAAATCTCATGTTAAATCTCAGAAAGTGAGCCTGGCTTTTGACGATGGGGCGGGGCTTGGAGACCGTAGGGAGAGGGAGGGGTGAGGAGCAGAGGGTTGTAGACTGGTGCTAGCTCGAAATGGCAAATCTTGCGTCTTGTACCTTTTTAACAAGAAAAAGAGACTGCAGTTGTTTTTTCTGTTGCATATGCACATATGTCCCCATAGGTTTCTGCCAATCAGTTCCAGTGATGAAACTCTGAGTTTCCTACCTGTAAACACCAACGGTCTCCTTGGAGGTTGTTTTCAGCTGCGTGAACCTCATAGCCAAAGGCAGCTCCGTGGACACACGCCTGTGACAACAACAACAACACAGACAGAGGTACATCTTTTCAGTTTGATGGCCGGTGCACTTTCAATGCCATGTCCAGAAACGGAAACAAACGGGACATTGATCCAAGCAACAGGACATGCATGCCAACCCCACCTGCCCGTCCTGAGATGCCCCTCCTCCTCCTCCTGGGGACGGTACTCTGGTGGCTGGCGGTGTTTGGAAGCCAGGAAGTTGAACACGTCGAACGCAGACCTCCTAGTAGCAACGCAGACACACACACACACCAATGTTAGCAGGAACGGATGGGACAGAATACAAGAGAGACTAACAGGAAAACAATGTGGCATCTGCTTGGTAAGATTGCCATGTATTCCATGTTCATCAGCTAGTATTTTTGTACCATCTTCATGTACTCAAATATATCCATAAACATAAGTTTGTTAACCTCTTCATTACTGGGCCTCTTTCTCAGGTTTGTACCTAAATGACATACACAAACATACATAAAGTACATCTGCAATCTTGGTACCAAAAAGAAAGAAAGATAACACCTTGATAACAGAGAAAAGAGATTGTTGTGCAAGTTAAATAATCAATGTGAATGCTACTGGGTCAGAGTGAACATAAATGGAAGGTTACATTTTTGCCTGAATTAAACGCATTACATTAAATTAAAATTTTAGAGTGAATAGCACCTAGTGCATTGTCAGTTGGGAGCCCTATACTATTATCAGATCATAGCACAACATCTGATCCGTACCTGGGTCACAATTTGATGCCAATAAAGTGAAATAGAGCAAAGAGGTTTTAGTAGAGGTAGGTTTTGGCGTGGTCTCCAAATAAAAACAATACATACAATGCACCCTGCATTGCAAAAAAAAATACAATGCAACGTGATGACACAAATGGGGGATATCTCAAACCCATGATTCAATTTTGACGTTTGACCCCTCCATCGAAAGGTCAGGGTGAATAGAATTGAAGCCAAATGATTGCAATTGCACCATACAGCCAGCAGATGGCAATAAGGACTGTGTTCTGAATGAAATGGTAAATAAATGGTAAATGGATTGCATTTATACAGCGCTTTTATCCAAAGCGCTTTACAGTTGCCTCACATTCACCCATTCATACACCGACGGCAGTGCCAACCAACCAACACGTCAGGAGCAGGTAGGGTTAGGTGTCTTGCTCAGGGACACCACGACATTTAGCTAGGTGGAGCTCAGGGATCGAACCACCAACCTTCCAGTTGGCAGACAACCACTCTACCTCCTGAGCTACTGCCGCCCCCGTCCCTGAATGAATTCAAGACTCCTGTATTGCCATATACAACAAGTACAAGGGAATGCTTACTCCCTATTCACTCCTGCAGTATTCGCAACTTTGATGACAAAAACAAAAGGTAAGACAAAATGTGTTGGTTCTAAGTAGAAAAAGTGAAGTTTGTTCTTGATGGTTTTTGGTTCAGCAAGTTTTGGTCACAGAGTGATATGGTTTGGACGGTTGGAGTCAGTGGATCCTCAGCTTTCATATAGTCTGTAGATAGCATGATGAAAAAGATCGCTATTGCATGTGCACATGCAGTTATGAAATACAGAACTCTTGTTGTAGTTGTTATTGTTAGGGTTTGTAATTGGCTAACAATGGTAATGATGGACCTAAAGTTGCAATTATTTCGTCCGAGGGGTGTGTCGCATGTTTAAATGCCTTACGACATCTTTGCTTTTGGGACGGGGGACGGGGGAGGGGGGGGGGAGTGTGTGGCCCGTCCCAAGTACAGGTCATCTAGGGATGAAGAGTCAGATATATACTTGATGGCATTCACGTTAAGCTTGGTACCTTCTACTCACAGACCCCAAAGTGACTTGAATACGGGGAAACGGGTAGTGTGTACCAAAAACGGATTGAGTGGCGTGCTCCCATTGATGAGGGGCTGTTCTGGTGGCTGTATCTGGGCTCTTAACCCCAAACTCCTCCCGCTGCAGTACGGGACTCTCCGGTGTGTGCGTGCGTCCTCCCTACCTGTGGTGGGTCTCTGCGCGGGCGGCCCCGTGGGGGTTGGCGGGGGGTTCGCTGGTGTCCCCGGGCTTGTGGAAGCGGAAGCGGTAGCTGTGGCAGTGTCTGGCGCCGCACAGCTGCTCCAGCAGGAAGACCACCGCCTCGTGCACCACGCCCAGCATCTTCAGACCATTCGCGCCTGAGACAGGAGCACACACAGCACACAGCACACACACACATATTACCATGGCTCGCCGTTGACTCGCCAAGTTGTTGATGTTTTAGAGGAGTCATTCAAATGGAATAATTAATTATACTGTTGATGTAGGGGCAGGACATAAGCATTTTGCTTCTTCCTGCTCCTTCTCAAATCCATTGTTTTGTTTATTTATTTTTTATTAATTTTCTATACATTTTTTATGTTTGGTGTTTTTTCTGCTGTTATTGTAATCTTTTAATGTTGATGTTCGAGACAAATAAAAAAAAAAGAAATAAAGAAAAAAATACGTACACAAGCCAACCACTGAATTAATCTCACCTTCGAAAGAGAGCTCTTCAAGTCTGGCGTTGGATCGAGCTTGCTGGACTTTATCAGTCAGGGATTTCCAAGCCTCTGTAGTAAGAGGGGGCAGAACATTGGTCGCGCACACGCACACACACACACACACACACCACACACACACACACACACACACACACACACACACAAACACACAAACACACAAACACACGCATTAGAGTACAATTTGGTCCGGCTGTTGATGTATCCGATATGAGACGAATTGATCATCAATGGTGGCATTTCCTTGATCATTCAAACTGTGAAAGGAAAAATTTAATGCATTTGCCATTGCCGTGTTTTCCGCTCACCCTCTATACTCTCACAGCGGAATGTGGAAGCCGTCCTCACTGCGGATTTCAAAGATGATGCCCTTCCTAGGCTTACTGTCGAGGACAGAGTCCTCTGCGTCGCCTCCCTGCTCTGGTACTGAGGCCACTAGAAGGGGACCTGAGCTCCCAGAGGCCTTGTCCTTCTCCAATGCTTTCCCAGTCAGAGCAGATGTTTCAGAAGATTTTGTATCAAGGACACTGGGAACGACAAGGATTGAACAAATTTAGTAAGCATCAGGGAACTCAATTTGGTCCTCTTGAAATCGTGCATCTTTTGGGAGTTGCCAGTGAACCCACCTCTTGTTGGGTGCCTTGTCCGCGGGTATGCCTGTGTCCATAGGCTCAGAAGAACTCAACTCTCTGGGCCTAGAGGAAACATTCCGTATTGCATGAAAAAATATACATTCAAGAGCTTTTTGGTCTGTGCATGCATGTTTCATTACAAAAACAACCAATTTGCTACATACTTTACCCACACACTAACTGGGGATGCCAACCCGCAAGTTGCTCTTTAAAAAGGAGATAACAGAGCCTACATTTCTATTCACATTTCCACCTGTCAATTTGATTCAAATGTCTCACCCCAGGCTTGTGGAAGGTCGTCTTTCAGGGTTGTTGTAAGGCTCCTTCTTCTGCAAGGTCTTAAGCTTCTTCCCACTGGATTTGTCAGGGCTCTGCCTACTTCTCTTGGCCTTCTGCTTGCCCTTTCCTGCTCCAGAAACGGTGATTGTGGCTGTGGATGATGCTACAGTGTTGGAACTTAGCTGCATTTGTTCTAAGGTAGTCCTAGAACTCTGAGATTGTCCAGGAGCCTTGGTGTGGGTGAACACCCCCACCACACCTTTAGATGAACCAACTGTGGTGGCTTGTCCTGGGGCCAGGGTCACACAGGCGGGGCTGGTGTTTGGACTGGTATCCAGGGCCTGGGCTCTGTTATGGGGAAGATGGTGTAGCTGTTGTAGATGACCGACACCGCTGTCCTTCTCCCCCTGTTGGTTGACGGCCATGGTGAATGTTTGCTGGGTGGGCAGGACACAAATGCTACTCGCGATACATGTCTGGACAGGGGAGCCAATGTGGGACATCAAGGGGGTTCCTCCTGCTGGCTGAAGCACCATGGGCTGATCAGACAACCCCAAGCCATGGGGGCCAGCCTTGAAGAGGAGGTTGCTAATCGACCCGGTGATCTCGGTGGTACTGAGGATGGGGGTCGTGAGCGAAACAGACCCAGGAGCAATAAGGCCAGTTGCTCCACTGGGAGCAACTGACACAACATTTAACACAGACTGATTGGAATTTAGACTCGAGACTGTGCAGGGCAGAAGGTGAGTGGAGTCATGACGCATTCCAGCCTGGCCACCAGCAGATATCGGCATTCTCTGCTGTAGGAGAGTTGTGGGCTCAAAGTACATAACCCCGCCTGGTTTGGGCCTCTTTATGATATTGGGGACCTTGCGTTGAGAGGTGGTGAACTCAACCAGTCCTCCAGCTGGGCCAGGAATGCCAGCAGTGATCTGAGGGCCTGACAGGTTGATAAGAGTCATGTTGGGAGGGCCCACTTCAGATGGTGCCAGAGTTGGCTGACCACGGGACCGAGCTAGCTTTTTGGTCTTTCTTGGCTGCAGACGTGAAATTGGTCTCTTCTTGCCATGCGCAGAGGCCAGCAAAGCTGGGGAAGAGGCCATGGAAGAGGCACTAGACACAATCGGACCCAATTCACGAGGTCGGCCAGCATCGGACACCAGAATCTGGGACTGGTCGTGAGGCTGGGATGACACTCCAATGAGGAGCCCCGAGGTTGTGCTGGGGATGCCAGTCTGAAAGCCTGTCTGAGTTCCTGTAAAGGTGTGGATCTGTGGGTGGTGGGCCATGGTGCCTAAGACTTTGCCCCCTGCCGGGAAGATTGTAGAGGCTGAGGAAAGCCCAGTATTAAGCCCAGTGGTTAAGGTCATAGAGCTCAACACTGTTGAGGAGTTGGTGTCCATCACTCCTGTGGCACTGATCTTTTGAGGGACGCCATTTGGAAGAGTCTGGAGGACATATAGAGGCTGGAACTGCTGGTTGACCAAGATAAGCTTTTCAGGGCCTTGTTTAAGGACCGCCGGGCTGGCAACCTGAGTCTGGGAAGGGCCTGGGCCTTGGACCGGGCCAGGGCTGCCTGCTGTAGCGGAGGAGGCGGTGATGTATTTCTGGCCTTGATGCGGCAAAGAGGGGGAACTAGGTAGACCAGGGGTAGCAGAGTTTCTTGCAAGGTCCTGGCTTCCCGGAGACTCCACAACTTGGCCAAGAGCTGGGCTGGGAATGAACTGTTCAGGAGTCTCATGACCCTCAGTCACCTGAGTATCCCTAGTTGACAAAGCTGTGCCATCATGCTGGTTCTGAGATGGTGACACACTGGACCCCCTTCTCTTCTTCTCTGCAGTTTTCTCCCCACTAATAGTTTCTGGGTCTGCAGCCAAGCCCAACATTGTGCGGTCGGAGGTTTCCGAGATGAGACTTCCAGCAGCATGGTTTTGGCTACTATTAACAGAGGGGCTCCGGGTGGTCAGGACAGAGAGATCAGAGGGTAACTCCAGAGGAAGACCGTATGGCTCTTCTACAGATATTGAGCTGCTCACGCCACTCTCCACGTTTCCACCATCACCACTGGCCAGAGGCTGGGAGAACTCATCGAACATGATGTCCTTGCGCCGATTGACATCTACGTCATCAAAGCCCAAGAGCTCAGATGAGGATGGCTCAGGCTGTTGACCCAGCGTCTGCATGGGGGGTATGTTGAGGACGAACTCCATAATGTCGGATGGGAGGATGTTACCACAGTCATCGCTGTTATTGTTGTCAGAATCTGACTTGAGGAGCTCAGTGCTGAGGGAAAGCTGGCTGTCCAGAGGATCTTGACCCTGGCTTTGGGATTTGCCCCCACCTCCAAGAGGAAGACAGTTATCTTTTTGGTTCTTTCTGCCCTCCCGGCTGTTGCTGCTCCCCCCTCCTCCTCCCCCAGCTGCTGCTCCTCCACTGTTGTCCGCCTCCTTGCTTGCGTCATGGGACTCCAGTTTCTCAGCGTGCCTCTCTCTGCCCTTTCTTTTGCCTGTGTTTCTGTGTGAGCTGGATGTGGAGGTGGTGGTAGTGGAAGCGGTGGTGGTGGTGGGGCAGGTGCTGGCGTCACTCTCTGAGCCATCATTCACTCCGTCCAGCTGACCGATGTGCTGCTTGCTCAAGCTCCTATTAAACATAAGACAAATTAAATGCTGTTCATATTTCTTAAAGAGAACACCTTGCCTCATAGATAAATCACATTAATGTTATACTTACATTTGACTCAGTACGTCGTCTCCAGAGTTTTCTTGTGCCTGCAGTTCCTCCTCATCTTTAAGGAATCGGTGGAGCTGGGAGCTCCTTCCCAGGCAGCGGTCTAATCCCTCTATTGAGGGCAGGCTCCCACTGGGGTTAATGATGGTTCGGGTGAAGTTATAGTAGTATGCATCCTTATCCCTGTGTTTCATCATACCCTCCTCTTCCTCTCCACTTTCCCCTGAGGATGAGGTGGTGCTCATATCGTCTGCCCCATCGACCTGTCCTTCAGCGGATCTCCTGCTGCCCCCACTTCTCCTCTTGGCCACTCCTACAGGCCCTGCCCCGTCGGCGCTGCCATAGAATGGGAGGTCTTCCTCGCCGTATGAGCGAACGCCGTAGAACGGGGTGAGGCCGAAGAACATGTTGGAGCGTGCACGTGCACTGCGGCGAGGGTAGCGCCGCTTGGCAGAGCCAGAGCCGTCACTGTCGTCCTCGTGGTGCTTGTCATCCAAGCCCTGGTCCTCCTGGTCATCATCCTCCTCGTCGTCTGGCCCGTCACCTTCATCCTCAGTGCCGTGCGTGAGGAGGCCGTGGTGGTGGTGGTGGTGGAGGTGATGGTGACGGAGGTCTGCGTGGTCGATGTGAGAGAGCTCTTCGTGACGCTCTCCATCCTCTGGTTGAGTCTGGGAATCTGACTCTGAGCTGTCGCTGCTGCTGGCGGACGGAGATGAGAAGAGAGCTGAACGGGGAGAGTGACGGGTCGCTTGGCCTGCAGATGAGATTGTGGAGGTGGTGTTGGTGGTGGAGCAGCAGGAGGCTGTGCTGCTAGCGCTGGTTCCATTGGGGTCTGTGTTACTATCGGTCTTTAGTGGGGTTAAAGAAGGGGCTTTGAGTGGTCTTTTTTTGTCCCGGGATGACAATGAAAGCTGGTTGGTTGGCGTTTTTGAATGCGATAGGGTAAAGGTCTTCACTCCTCTCTCTGCAGATAAACTAGCCTGCGGCTGCTGTAAACTCTCCACAGTGGCGCTGTTCTTTCTATCAGAAGAGGAGAAGTTCTCCCTGGTCTTTGAGGAGGGTCCGTCTACTCCATGGCCTTCCAGCATCTCCACGTCAGCCTTACCATGGACTTTGGCACAGTTTCCCATTGTTGGAGCTTTGCTGGTACTGCTGTTGCATGAGCTGGGCATTTGTGTGAGTGTGTTGTTGGAACTGCTTGTGGTAGTTTTAATAGTCTTAGCATTATGATTCAGAAGCAGGTTTTTGTTGTTACTGATTAGGAGAGCCTTCTCCCGGTCGTGATCTTGGAACACTTCTTTGTTACCCAACATTCTACTTTTGGAGTGCTTGTCTTTGGAAGCTGGGGCCACAACTGACGAGGCCTGATGAGAGGAGCCTCGCTTGATGATGTCATCCTCCACCGGTGACCTAGAAGGCCATAGTGGTTTCATGGCTGCGGCGGGAGCAGGCCCTGATGAGTAGTCTTGGGACTTCCGTGTTCCACCCTTCTGCAACGCTGGCTGTGGGGAGCCAGATTTACCCACAACAGGATCTTTAAAAAGAGAGATTGGGATGGTAGGCCCAGTCCCGACTCCCATTTCTCTCCCTGTGAGGAGTTTGTCTCGAGGATGGGTGCTGTTGCTGATAAATGTACCGACCGATAGTTTGCCCTGCTTGTCAGCAGTCTTGACGTTACTGCCTTTTTGTTGTCCTGTGAGAACAGCAGTCCCCACCGGAGGAGAGGACTGGCCTGGACGAGCAGGTGCCAGCCTGGAGCTCCTACTATCCCCTACAACCTTGGACTGACTGCTGCTTCGGCCATCTTTCACAGGTTCTTTGTTTCTGGATGGCGGTCTACCCCTTTCAGAGTCTCGACTAGAAGGTCTGCTTTTTTCCTGGCCTGGGTCCTTGACTCTTTCTGTATCCCTGCCATAGCGTTTATGTTTATCAGTGTCCCTGAGCCCTGAATCCCGGTTTGACCTATTCTTTTCAGTGTCCTTATAGATTTGATCTGTAGAAGATGGTTTGTCCTTGTCTGCGTCTTTACTGCTGGAGTCTTTGCTTGCCCCTCTCCCCTTCTCAGAATCTCTAAAGCCTGGCTCTCTGCTGAGGAATCGTCCCCTCTCAGTCTCCTTCAGCCCAGTGTCTTTGTTTAGCTGCCTCCCTTTGTCCGGCTCTTTGGAGGGTAGCCTTCCTTTATCAGAATCATTCTGCCCCAGGTCTCTCGGGATTCTGTTCTTGTCGGAGTCCTTTGAGGTCTGTTCTCGGCCTGAGCTTCTGCCCTTGTCCATGTCCCTGAGACCTGGATCTCTTGAAGATGGTGTTGGTGGTCTGGTCCTGTCTGTTGAGTACAAACGAGCCCTCTCACCTTCCCTCGGGGTTGAATCCTTACTGGAGCTTCTGACCTTCTCTGGGTCTCTGGCAGGTGAAGGTATGAGTGGAGGGGGTGAGGTAAGGAGACGTGACGTTGGTGGTGGAGGGGAGGTAACCCCTCTCTGTTTGTTGGCAGGGGGTGAGAGGGAAGGGGTGCTATGTCTCCGCGAGCCCAAATTCTGCATGCCAGAGCTCAGAAGGGGCTCTTTGCTTTGGTACTGAGCAGAATCTGAAAAGACACAAAATGTGAGGTTATGCAACATGAGCACTAGTTATGACTTTTTTTTTACCTAAAGGATCACAAACATTGAATCAATGGAAAGAAAGCTTTCAAATTGCAAAAACACAATATTGCTGCCAGATATCAGTCAGTAAGGATAAACGCTGAGGGATATGTTGCATGTACCTGGACTGGACATAGGTTTGGGGCATGGTGAACGCTGGCAAGGGGGGTAGCTGGGGTGTCTGTTCCTGGTATAAACTCTGAGTTTAGGAGTGTTGGTTGGGGAAAGGGCCTCTGCGCGCCTTGGCGAGTCAAATGGATCTGGAAAGTCTATTTCAGCAGAAATAACACAGAATGTATTTAATGTGCAGTTTAGGGGTTTTGCTCCTGCTATTGTATCCGCTGTATGAACTAAATGTAGCGTGCACTAAAAGATAACAAGCCATGCATTCCCAAAGCTGCAACTACCTGATGATGGAGGCGGGCTGTGGACTATAGTGCGGTTGTCCTCCGGAGCCATCATGCTTTTTAGTGCCGACTCCGCCACCGGGGGGCGACATACGAGGATCCGACAGGTATATACACAGCGCTTCCGAGCATCTAGAGTACTCCAATATACTCTCGAACACCTTGGAGAAGAGGTGGGGTAATAAAGAAGGAAAACACATTAAGCTGGTATAATTAACTCACCATTAGCACATTAAACTAAATGGGGTACATTTGTAGGAGATTTAAAGTAGTAATTATAGCACTTAATGCCGAGCGATAATTAACAGCTCAGGTGTAAAATTAAGTTGCGTGAAACTCACTGGTATTCAATGGGGAAGAGTTTGCGCTTGCAGTCTGAGAATTCAGTTAGTATCCCCAGGCAATCGATAGTCATGGAGCCTGTAACGACAGAGTAAATTTGAATCATTTTCCTGGAAGGGACAGTCGAGTGCACAGGTAAACAACACTGCAGCTCCAAGGTGATAAACCTACCGATCATCATGTGGATATTCTCAGGCTCCAGGCCTGCCAGCCACTTCCTCCTCAGACTAATCCCCTCCAAGTCCACCAGGATCCTGCGTGTCACCTCAAACCCTGACACCACCTGAAAAATGTTTACATTTTTCCACTGCATTTTCCCACTGAAATAATTTGTAATTTAAATTGAAACGATTACAATCTATTGAAGCATTGTAATTAATCCTTTTTACCTCTCCCTTGATGAGGTCCCTGTGTCTGGGGCAGTAGACCTTCTTGTCCTCCAGAAAGACACAGTGACACTGACGTGCACACATGAAGTGGTAATTACTGGAACACGAGGTCAGGCAGCAGCCCACTGTGGCTCCTGGCCGTTGACACTTCTCACAGCGCTAAAACAAAGAAAGAACATACAAATACAGTTCATATGTCTGTTATATAAAAAAAAATAGACGTAAGAAAATGGCACAGTTTCGTACCAGGCGTTTCCCTCGGAGGACGGCCATGTGGACATTCTTCAGGGAGCCGTCATCGTCCTCGAAGACCTCGGCAGACCACAGGGCGCAGTTGACGTGCGTCCACTCGTTCTGGCCGATGTACAGCAGCCGGCCACCCTCCTGGAACCCAGAGAGGGACACGGCACACCGTTAATGTGTTCATCGTCGCTACGCATGATCGCCAAGAGTGATCATCAATGTGTGTGTGTGTGTGTGTGTGTGTGTGGCTCAGGTCAGAGTCTGGACTCACATTTGTGTTTTCGTCTCCGTACTTGAGACAGAAAATGCACAGCCTGTTGTCGCTCACACCTGGGGGAGGAGGGAGCTCTGGACCATCATCGCGGTCTGAAAGGAGAGAGCAAGATGAGACAAAGCCAGACTCATTACACACTCCACAATAATATAATGTAATATAGTGTGTGTGTGTGTGTGTGTGTGTGTGTGTGTGTGTGTGTGTGTGTGTGTGTGTGTGTGTGTGTGTGTGTGTGTGTGCGTACCTGGTAGCAGTGGAGGCGGAGGCGGTAGGGATAGGGGAAGTGGTGCGGTGGAAGTCGGGGAGTCTGGTTCTCCGGGGGTCTTGGGGCGGGGTGCTGGAATGATCTTCTTGATGAGAAGAGGCTGCTCAAAGAGGGAGAGCCCCTCTCGCTCCTGCCACTGGGCGTAGTTGTGGTCCAGGGATGGAGGCAGCACCGCATTGGGGAGGAGACCACCGCTGAGAGGGGGCAAGAGGAAGAGGTTCAGCAGCAACTTGTGGAGAGGCACAATGAGCAGCCGGTTGTGCAGTGGTTACAAAATGGTAACATTAAACCGTGTAAACAACGGAATGGACTCAAAATGTTCCCGTCTGACCGTAGCCATAAGCAGACTAACAAGGAAGTGTTGTGAGCTGTGTTGTGACCATGTGATGATGAAAGATCAGAAGTGTTGTGTCCATGTGATGATGGAAGATCAGAAGTGTTGTGTCCATGTGGTGATGGAACATCAGAAGTGTTGTGAGCCATGTTGTGACCATGTGATGACGGAACATCAGAAGTGTTGTGAGCCGTGTTGTGACCATGTGATGACGGAACAGCAGAAGTGTTGTGAGCCATGTTGTGACCATGTGATGACGGAACATCAGAAGTGTTGTGAGCCATGTTGTGACCATGTGATGACGGAACAGCAGAAGTGTTGTGAGCCATGTTGTGTCCATGTGATGACGGAACATCAGAAGTGTTGTGAGCCATGTTGTGTCCATGTGATGACGGAACATCAGAAGTGTTGTGAGCCATGTTGTGTCCATGTGATGACGGAACAGCAGAAGTGTTGTGAGCCATGTTGTGTCCATGTGATGACGGAACAGCAGAAGTGTGGCTCATCTGTATTCACAGCCCAGGCCTGTCCTTGGTATCAAGTACCTCTGTTTATGGCTCTGAGAGAGAGAGAGTACTGTGGATTTAAAAAGCTGTTTGTGTGTTGTATGATCCAACACAAGGTTGAAAAGTATATAACAAGTTTTCAACCAATGAACGAGCACATGCATGCAAGTAACATTTCGAACGAAGGCTGCACATTTGGGCACCCTTATATTTAACCATCCCTGCATTCTAAATCTAAACTGGCTGTGTATCTCCTGTATGGTAAAAAATAAAACCTACATCAGCAATGATTAAACTGGAGGTTGGATATTTTAATTAACAAATCAGGTTAAAGTACACTAGCGAACCACAATCTGACCACAAGGATTTGACAGGACATGATATGTGATACTGTTGGGGTTTGCTTCCCATATTGCCTAGAGACAAGGCCGAAAGATGGACTGGGAAACCTAATAACCAAGTGTGTGTGTGTGTGTGTGTGTGTGTGTGTGTGTGTGTGTGTGTGAGAGTGTGTGTGTGAGAGAGCGAGAGAGATCAATGTACTGTGATATTAACTGTCATGCACAAAATTACAATAGCATATCGTGAAACGAGGACCCTATAAGCAATAACTATCGCCATATATTTCTTGCGGTAACCGTGGCAATAGAGGGCAAGCCGTTTTCAAGCCACAGTGCAACACGGGCCATTGCAATTACCATTTCTGATTGACAATGTGCACTAGCCGCCAATCACCACAGCGGTGAGCGACTTCCCTTCCACAGAGTGTGCCATAGCTATAGTGTGGTTACTAATCATCCCTGTTATTATGGAAATTCAGCTGTTTTTTTTTCTTTTTGAGGAGTCAGCAAATGTAACCTTCGGGGTAGTTTATACAGTCAGCTGAATAAACAATCACTGAGAAATCTGCAGACCGACGAGCCCTGAATGATTCGGTAACTTCACTTTAAAACAATGTTTGAACGCCCCAGGAAAACCTCATCTGCCCATCTGGCATGTCTAAGGAGTGATACCGTGACTATATCTGGGTTCCACAGTTGTGTCCAGATTCCGTGAAGCCGCCTCATTGTCCTCAGCCACTGCTCAATCTATAGGCAACACACCATCCCCTTGCTACACAGAGGTATTGTCAAATCTAATTGGTTACTGCAGCTTGACTCTGGGATAGAGGGAGCTTTTTATCCACAGTCATGGTTCAGAGATAAGGAAGATTGAGTGTGAAATCCCAGAAGTTAATTGGTCACCTCAAACCAAAGTCAAGTGTTTTATTCCATCAAGTTAAGAGGCTTTTTTTCTTTTTTAGGCCTTTGATGTGAAAGAGGAATTTCCACTGAGATGGTAAACAGAAATGGGTCAATTACGGTGAATATGACTATCTGGATGACAGCGGAACTTTTGCTTGATCCGGGACAAATAATTGCATGCAAAATGGCGCCACCGCACAAAACAATAGCCGCGGGGCATTGTGCATTTTCCTTTTAAGAAGATCAACAAATATTTGTTTTTACACCCAATGCACCAAGCTATGCTCTGCTGCACTATGCATTGTGTCGTGTAGACAATTCATTACAACGGGTTTTGGTGGTATTAAAACTCACTTGGCAGAGACTTTTTGTGCTTCCCAGAAGCTGGACTCCTTGACTTTAAGCCACGGGAAGACACGTTCCATTTGCTGAAACATAAACATGAAGATTATATTCGTACATCAGCATCCTGGAAACACACAGTATGGTGGTGTCACCATTTAAATTGCATGAAGAAAAAAAAACAAAAACGTAATTTACTTTAAATAATTTTTTATAACTGTGATAATACTAAAGGTGCAAGCGTGTGATCATGCCATTATGGAATATTCTGGAGGAAAAGATTCTGAACCACAGCTTGCCTCTATAAAAGACACAGATACATGAATTCAATTTGTTTCTGCATGTTTATAGTTTTCGTCATCTTACCCGGATGAAGAAGGACTTGACCATACTGTTGGCCTTGCGGCTCTCTGGCTGGCCTCCATCACTGTTTATAGCTGCCTGGATGACTTTCACAATGTCATCACTGAACTCCAGCTGCAGAGGAAGCACATGCACCACACAGTGAATGACAGCATCTTCATCTGGCCCGCCTGCAGCCATGCAAGTCTCCATCTCCTCATCCAATTACAGAGAGAGATCAGTGAGCCAATATGGTCACCCTTGATTTTTATTGAAACACACTCGACTCAGACTCCGTTCCAGCCTCTATCTTTCAATGATGAGTATTTCACTGTTCTCAGGGCCTACCTCAGGCCTTTGTGCTGGAAAATATGTTTAATATCAATTTAGTGCTTCATTCACATTCATCCAAAATAACAGGAGGGATTTAAGGGAGAAGTGAAATGCCACAAAAAAACCCACTTGTGAATTGAAAGGGGAAAGGCTGTTTGTTTTGTGTGCACTTTGACCTGTCTGAATGTCCGAATGCAGGACAATGCAGTCCAGCACAATAATGGTACCACGTCTTACTTCGGTGCAAACACACAAGGACCCCAATTGTTCATAAATCAGCCCGCTTGCGTTATGAATGTTGTAGTTTGGAGTGTGTGCGTACGCCGAAGGACCGATGCCAGAGACCCCTGGGGAGGGGTAACACACTCACCACTGACTTGTAGCGGCCCTGGTCCAGTTTCCTTTCTACAGACTCCAGGTCTGGTGGGGAGTCGCTGGGGACAGACGGGGTGACCTCGGTCAGGACAGGGGGGTCGGGGCCCTCGGGAGAGCGCCGGGATGGGAGACTCTCCTCAGTCTCCGGGTTCAGCTCCGGAGGCTTCACCGCCTGCGGAACCACCACCAGGTAGCGGGTTTAACAACAAGGCGTGCGTGATTACACTTGTGAATCTGCGGACGTTTGTGCACGCTCGGCACGCTTTTCAAAGTGGGTTGCGGTGGGGGTTTAGGGGGAGTAGATTGCTTTACAGACATCGACCTCTTGATTATGTAATGACGAAAAAGAGACATCAACTGATGCGTAACAATCTTTAAAACCCAAGAACGGCGTTCAAGGACGTTATATAATAAAATAAATGAATAGTCCATGAGTTGCAAACTGCTATTAACTTTCACCAGTCCTGTTGTGGGCGTGGAGCCAGTTCAACAACAACAACAACACCACCACCACCGTCACAGTCACCGCCTCACCTGTCGGTAGCGCAGCAGGTGTGTGGAGGTGCGCGAGTTGAGCACGGCGGTGAGGACACGGCGCACGCATCCCTGCAGCTCCTGCTCCAGGGCCGCCCTCCACGCCGCCGGCTGGCACTCTGCGCAGCGCGAGCAAGTGTACGCCACGCTGTCCGGGAGCCGGGACATCAGCTCGTACATCTCGTCTGCGAGAGGGAGGGAGAGGGAGAGGGAGAGAGAGAGAGACCAGCGGGTGACGAGGTCGTTGACGATGGTCGCATTCGGGGTATTTACTTTTTTTTACACACACACACACACACACACAGACAGAGAGGGGGCCTACCTGTGAGGTTCTCACACTTGGCGTGCACCCAGTGGTCACAGCGGCCACACTGCATCATCTTGCTGTCGTAGTCGTCGTCGTCGTAACACTTGTCACACAGTGGACAGAAGTTCCCTGAGGGGAGAGACGGGACAGGAGGCGAGGCTCAGCTACGCTTTCCAATGCAGGGGTTCAGTCAGCGAGGACACATGGTGATACCACACACACCACACACACACACACACACACACACACACACACACACACACACACACACACACACACACACACACACACACACACACACACACACACACACACACACACACACACACACACACACACACACACACACACACACACACGGAGTGCGGACGTAAATCACTGTAGCCGACACAAATATGACTCGATGAATCACAGGAGGACCCAGCAACCCTCACGCGGACACTAATGTCAGCAGTAAGAGTCCATGCAGAGTTCACAAAAATGTATGCATTATATTCTCAAAAGGAATAATAGTGACCTACATTACAGCATGCTGAACCACGCATATTTTCCCGTACTTTTGCATCAATGCATAAATAGTGTCAGGGGGTCACGTTGAGTAAGTGAATCCTGAGGAAATAATAGTCAAAAGCGATGGACTGAAACAAGCTGTCAATCAACATTTTTAACCCAGAATTACAGGAAGTGACAGGCGCTTCTGCATTGGGCTTTTCCGGCCTCGAGTTTCTGCTACTTTCAAATGCGGTGACCAGAGGGCTTGCACACCACGTGCCTCACCTTTAGCAAAGAGTTTGGCACAGTCGTGACACATGGAGAAGTCATGTGACCACTGGGCGTCCAAGGACTTCCCTGGTTTGTTCGTGCCGCAGCTCTTGCAGTGCACACACTTTGTGCAAACCTAAAAATAATAATAATAATAATCAGACAGACAGCACAACCATTACTACAGGACAGCAGGCAAACGTGGAGTGGCCACAGTGTGTACTAAATCACAATATACTTTCACAATATAGTACAGTGGTTTACATTGGAGAATACAACAGACACCATGCTACAGCGCACACTTGTGACCACGTCCATGCGAGAGGTAGACAGTGGAAGATAGGCCGTACCCAGAGTCTCTTCTTCTTGGTGGGCGTGGTGGGGTGGTTGGGGTCCAGGCACTCTGGGTGATAGCTGTTACGGCACTTGTCACACTCTAGCAGCTGCTGCTGCTGCTGGGGAAGTCAGAAGGGATGAGAAGTTCAAACACTTCTGAGTCAACTGCATTACAATGCGGCTGGCGGAATTAACTTGCCGCTCAAAAAGGAGTGTGTTTCTGGGTAGTCACTATATTAGACACCCTCCAGATGCACCGCTTAAAATCTACTTTTTTTTGTTGCACAGTCTGGGGCATTATAACGTTTTATAAGATTAAATAACAAGCCGCAGGTCTTCTTTTTTATATTGTATCTTTGAGTCAATACAAGGCCAAGTTAAATTAAGTGATTGGCTCCCTTAATATCCCCCTGAACAAAACAACTCGCTTTAAAAAGAGGTCAAATTATTATTTACATCCCACTATTACATTGATGAATGAAGAGAGCGATTGATCCAAGTTATTTACATGAAGTGTATTAGCCTAGTTTTCATCGCTTGAGCCCCAGCTCATTAAACGAATCAGTAAGGCACCAGTCAATAAGGTGGTGAAGCGATTACCCACAACATAAAACTGTTCAGCTTCCGTTCAGTTGAAATCACGTCAACAAAATCACTGCGCCGTCTCTCTGCATGCAGCTTTCACACATAAATGACGAAAACATCTACTGGAAGAAGCCTTTTGTAGTTTTTGGCGACCATGAGTCTCTCTCTCTCTCTCTCTCTCTCTCTCTCTCTCTCTCTCTCTCTCTCTCTCTCTCTCTCTCTCTCTCTCTCTCTCTCTCTCTCTCTCTCTCTCTCTCTCTCTCTCTCTCTCTCTCTCTCTCTCTCTCTCTCTCTCTCTCTCTCTCTCTCTCTCTCTCTCTCTCTCTCTCTCTCTCTCTCTCTCTCTCTCTCTCTCTCTCTCTCAGCAGTGGTTGTCACTCAGAAACCATCCCGCTTCAATCACTTTGCTTACTTTGGATTTGTGGGGCTGGCGCCCGCACACCTGGCAGAAGCGGCAGCGTCGACAGCACCAGTTCTCCCACTGTTCTTTCAGAGGGCGCTCTTTCTCCCCCAGGCAAAAGAGATGGAACGGTTCACAGCATACCTGGCAGAACACAAACTGGGAAGGGAAAAGGGAAGGAACGGCATCAGGATAGCAGCAAAGCGGTAGTGGTTCAACCCGCTAAGCATGTAAGCGATATGCCTGGTAGCGAGGCAGGTTACAGTGTCATTCCCTCTTTCTTTCCACCTACTTTCCTTTCTGTCCATTAAGGCATAAAAAGGCCATGTAAACATTTTTTTTTAATCTTTAACAAAAACAGCAGCAACACTCAACTCAAGACAGCAGCAAAACTACGGTAGACCTTGGGTCATGCAGCACATCTAAACCACACAGGAAGAGGTTTGGGCCGGGTGACGAAGCAAGACTCAGGGCGAGAAAGTGTTTCCCTTCTCACCTCAACATTGCCGCTGCTGGCACACAGGAAGCAAAGCACCCTGGGTGTGACCGGCACAGATGTCAGCAGGCTGAGGCCCCCCGCCTCCCAGACCTTCTCCACGTCATGGTCCCTCTTGAAATCCACTCTGATGCGATGCACTCCGTCGAAGGGCGCTACGGACCTGGCCTGGCCCCTGGTCGAGGGAGTGCTCAGCCAGTTTAAAGTACTGCTACTGGGGGGTTTAGCGGCCAGCGGCTTCTCCTGCTCAAAACACAGGGGAAGGAGAGCAGAACTGAGGGATATTGGCCGTGACCGATGACAAAGAAAACAGACAGAGAGGCTTCAGAAGCTACAAAAGGTGCACAAGCCCTTAAGCAGGCAGTATAAGCCAAGTAAACACTTGCCATATAAGGTTACATGAGTAATGGCCTTACTGTAACACATTAAGCTTTTTAGTGCCATGCTATCCAAAACGCAGCGAGTGACAGGAGAAAAGATGTCGTTTTGCTGTACATCGTCTTAATCACCAGGGAATAAAACTGACAGCCTCGACGCTACAGATAATTAGACAGAATGAAGCCTGTCAACGGTACTTACCTTCTCTTTTGGTCTTTGTTTACAGGATGGTGGAAAGGAGCAAGGAGTGGACTTTTTTGGCTGTTTCAACTCATGGGCTAAACAAAGAAGAAAATACAACATTTAGTCACAATTGTTAACCGTGCTTTCATGGTGTCGATATCGCAGAGATGTTAGGAGATGAGACGGAAGCACAACCTGTAGCAGCAGGTGTAGCGGGCGTAGCGGACAGACTCTGCTGCTGTGACGGCTGCTGCTGCGGCTGCAGGGCCTTCTTCTTGGAGTCGCCCAGTGGAATCTTGGACGGGGCATCTTTCTTTGGAGGCGCCTGATTGGCCGAAGCCCGTGGCGGCTGTTGCGGCTCCTGCTGCTGCTGTTGGGATGGCGTCTGAGACGGGGAGGGAGAGTTTTGGGGCGAAGACGAGGAGGAAGAGGATGACGAGGAGGATGATGAAGATGACGACGAAGAGGAGGACGACGAGGACGACGAGGAGAGGGACTGCGGTTGTTTGTGTTGCTTCCGGCTCACGCCGCCGCCAGGCCTGGATGCGTGTTTGGACTCGGGCGTCAGGGTAGGGGTGCTGGCCCCGGATTGGGGCTGGGCTTGCGCTTGGACCCCACTAGGAGGGGGCTGGGCGTCGTCTGAAGGACTGGGAGGGGTGTCCGCAGGGGAGAACTGCTGCGGCCTCAGCTTCTCCTCGCCAGGCTTTGGGGGAGGGGTTTCGCTCTTTCTGCGTGCCGGCTCCTCCTTGGCTTGTGGAGGTTTGAGGCAGGGATCTGAGCCCACACCCTTGAGGTGGTGGAGGCCCTCCTTCCTCTCCGACAGTCTGTTCTTCTTCTTATCCTTCTTGCTCTTCCCCTGCTTCTGGATGAACATCTTTGACGGCATCCACTGCAGGTTCTGACATTTCCGTATCCTGTGAAAAACAATCGTTTTGCTTTTTTAAGCCTGGCAAATGAGCAAACCAAACAAAGAAAATCTAATTTAAGTGAAACTACAGTATATGGAGGTAAATCTGTTCAACATACAATCCAAATAGCATTATCGCATCTTTCACTTTTTTTTTTTTTTAATTATCCACACATTTAGAGGAGAGGGATGGATGGGAAAGTCAACATTAATGGCTGGATTTCCCCAGGGACTTACTTGCAGCATTGCTTTTTAATGTTCCGACCTCCGAACTTGGGCTTGTCCAGACAGTTGGTGCAGACGCCACAATCTTCAGGAACCTGACAGCCTGAGCATTGGCCACAGCGCCGCGACCTCCGACCCTTCTTGGGAGGGGCATCCTGGGGGGTCTTAATGCGCGTCTCCCTGGGCTTTAAGGGAGGTGATTGGGGCTCCGCCTCCTCAGAGCCCGCCACTGATGACTTGTCTGTAGGGAAACATTTCTCTTAATTACTACTCGCCACACACACACACACCCACCCCCCAGTGTGCCAATGGCGCCACCCGGCCCACAACACAACAGTAAGAACTAGTACAGCGCTATGCCAGTGGAGTGTGTGTGTGTGTGTCTGTGTGTGCGTGTGCGTGCCTACCATCGTTCCCCATGGAAGACAAGATCTTTTCCCGTTCCTCCCAGGGCAAGGCACTGAGTGTGGGCATGTCGTCGGGGAACACGGCCCGGTCCCGACCCAGGGCCACAGCTGCCCGACGGCAGACATGCTTGATGCGCGGCCCGCGGACCGACGCCTCCGACGAGTCGCTCTCCTGGCTCTGCTTGCGGAAGAACATACATACTTACATGCATGCACGTAGATGAGATGGAAATATGGCTGGGTGATGTGGCCAAAGACTCCCATCCGAATATAGGTCATTCAATATCTTGATAACAATTGGCAACTGAAAAGTCCTAAGTCCTATTTTCTCAATGTATTATTGACTCTAATACAAATAATAGAACAGCTAGAACAGTCTGGTTCAGAAAATGACATACGTTTACTGTAATGCCGCCGTTAAAAAACGAGGAATAAAACACTTAACATGCTTTATCACGATATTAAAATATCTCTAAAATATATGTTGAGTCTCATATCACAATATCAATATAATATCTATGTATTGCCCGGCCCTAGGTGTAAATTAGAAATGTATGGTTCAGGGAATGATCCTCAGATGTGTATTAAGACACGTGCACAACGTGGCAGGGAAGGCAAAAAGAAAAACTATTACAGCAGGGAGAGCAGGATCTGCCAAAGTTATGAGAAACTAAGATATTTAGCACAGCATACATGTAGAATGCAGTCATTTTGTTGTTGTGTTTCCCTTGAGAACACCTGTATGTGTGTCGCAAGCTAATAGCACAACCTTCTTACAAAATGAGCTTAGCTTTTTCAGAGAAACCTCAAACCTCAAAATGGAAATACTTTTCTTTGATTGAGAATGCTGCACTTCATATCTGCATAATGCATGAGCTACAGAATTCCCCTCATACAATGTGCATCTCACGGAATTCCCCATGTCAAGTTTCAGTATGAGCACTAATGCTTATCAAAATTCGTTATCAAAAAAACTTTGTAGTTTAATGGCCCGCAAATGAATAAGATTTACTTCATGATACGGTTCTCATAATTTACAAAATAAAATAAAATATGACTCATGGAATAGGACAGAGAAAGAACGGGGAAAGTCAGACAAACAGACCTGTATCTTGGGCTGGTCTGGAGACTTCAGCAACTTGCTCTTCTCTATCTTGAAGAGCTGGGCCTTGGCCTTCTTCAGCAAGCCCACCACCTGCTTGTCGGTCACGGGCTGCTTCTCTGCCTGGGCCAGCATGGAGCCCAGCGAGGGGGGAGCGGGGAGTGCCTGGCGGCCAGGCTGCCCGGGAAGGCCTGCTGACGGCTGGCTTACGGCACTTGGTTTCTCCATCTCTTTCTCTTCCTCCTCCTCCTCCTCCTCTTCATCCTCCTCCTCATCCTCCTCCTCCTCCTCCTGCTCCTGCTCCTCCTCCTCCCCCTGCTCCTCCTGCTCCTCCTGCTCCTCCTGCTTCTCCTGCTGCTGCTCCTGCTGCTCTGCCGGCTCCGCCTCCTTGTCCAAAGGTCTGCCTTTCTTATCCAGGCGTCCCTTCCGGAAGGCCTGCGGGGCGGCCGGGTGGAGCGTGGGCCTGTCCGGGGGAGCGGCCTCGGACACCACATCGGCCGATGATGTGGGCTTCTTCCTCCCGGGGGCCTTCTTAGGAACCAGGAGAGAAGCAGTGCCGTCCGTCTCCCTCCCGTCAACGATGAACAGGCTGGAAGCTACATTCAGAGAGGCATCGGCCGCCGGAACCTTCCCTCCCGTCGTCATCTTCTCCCCCCAATCTCGTTTCCCTTCCCTCTTGTTCTCCTTCTCCCTCTCTCTGCTCTTGTCGTAATCCTTGTCCTTCTCCTTGGGAGTGGATTCCTGGGAGGGCGGCAGGCTTCTCTCTCTCCTCTCCCCCTTCCCGGCGCCCCGGCCCGTCTCCTGCACACTTGAGGGGAAGAGGGGGAAGAGTTGGGAAGTGGAGGAGGCTGACGAGGAGACCGGTTGGTCAGCGGCGGCTCCTCTCCTGCTATCACGGGCCCCTTGAGAGGTGAAGGGGCAGAAAGCAGGAGTTAAGGCACTGGTGGATAGTGGACTGGCCGACGCCCCCGGCACCGAGCTGGGGTTGCTGCCAGAGACGGAGCAGGACAGTGTGGATCGTTCGGAGGAGCCCTTCCCCCTGGGAATATGGCCACCCATTTGGCTGCTGCGCCTGGTCATGGAATGGGAGGGCGACCGCGCTTGGCCATGGAGCATGCCCAAGGCCTGCCTCTTCTTGCGTCGCAAGGCTCTCCCGGAGCTCGAAGAAGACTGGTGGGGGGAGAGGGACCCCGGGCTGCTCCCGGAGGATGACTTGAGCGTGACAGACTCAAAGATGCGCGAGTGAGCCTCGCTGGGGGTGAAGCGAGGCGCTCGCAGCAGCGGGCTGCGCTTCTGGAGCGGGGCTTCAAATCGGGACGAGGAGGGGTGCTGCTGGTGCGGTGGCGGCTGGTGGTGCAAGGGGGTGAACAGACGAGTCCCCGCCGTGGCACCGCCACCGCTCGGAGCCTGGAACGGTGCTTGGGCGGCTCCCCCGGCCCCGCTGGCGCCCTGAGGCATCAGCCCCACGTCCTGTGCCGTGAGGGGCGCGGGGCGAAAGTTGTCGAACACAGGCTTGCGGATGAGGCCCTCCTTGGCGTATTTCGCGGAGGAGAAGTACTGCTGCTCGGTGCAGGACTTCCAGCGGAAGGTGGGCTCCCTCAGGATGGAGCGATTACGTTTGTCCTGCAAACTTGACAGCACCGAGGGCGCGGGCAGGAAGGGCGCTATGGAGTGAGACATCATCCAGGGAGACTGGGCGTGGTGCTCACTGATGGTGGAGGAGGCCGATTGGGGGGGCTGCGGAGGGCTGAGGAGTGGAGGGGGTGGAGGCGAGGAAGAGGAAGAGGCCGTGGAGGACGCTTGCTGAGAGCCCCCGAGGGTGGAAGAGGACATCAACACTCCCGTTGCTGGGCTAATAATAGGCTTCTTGGCCCCAGTGGTCAGTGTCCCCCTCCCTCTCTGACCCAGACCCGGCCGGCCCACTCCCGCAGCCCTGCAGCCGCCGCGGTCCCGCTCCACCACCACCACATGCTCTCGCTCAGAGGAAGGGGACGGTGGCCTGGAGCCGTGCAGCAGATTGGTCTCCATCTCGCCCTGGGAGGATGGGAAGGGTTCATCCGTCTCCGACAGGGCCTGCGTGGCCTCCGAAGCCTGGGAGTCACAGGAGGAGTCATCCAGGCTTGGGCTGCTTGATCTGGAAGACTCTGCTGAAGAGAGCTGGGAGGAGTGCTGCGACAGGGCACTGGAGCCACAGGAGGCTGCGCTGCTGCTGAATCGCCCGTTGGCCGTGCTGTTGGCACTGTTGTTGAGCAGGCCAGGGGCGGGGGAGACGATACTTGGGTCCGGGGCTGGGGGAGGAGGAGGAGGCAGGGAGTCGACCGGAACGCTGGTCCCCGTACTAGCGGCAGCAGCAGCAGCAGCAGCAGCCGTGGAGGACACCAGGACGGGAGAGGGAGACGAGGAGGAGGCAGAGGTAAGCTGGGGAGGCGTGGATACAGATGTAGGGGGCGTCTCCAGCCGTGCCATCTTCATGTGGTGCGGCGGGGTTCCAAAGCTGCCCTCGTCTTCAATGAATCGCTTGGGGGTTTTGATGATGCGCAGGGAGACCGTGCTGACCACGGGCATGATGAACTGCCTGATGTTTTTAAGCTGGGTCCGCCTCCTCCTCCTGATGCCAGCCTCCATGCCGCCTGACCCCGGGCCGCCGATGGCAACAGACTCCTTCTCCAGCAGCTTCTTCTTCTGCGCCCCTTTCTTGGCACGCTGCAGTAGCTGCTTGGCGATTGTGGCGTCGGTGCGTTTGGACGACGGCACGATCCTGACGGGCTTGATATGCCGAGGGCTTTGTCTGAGGCCCAGCGGTCTGCCCAGCTTGGAAGGGGGCGGAGAAGAGTCTTGGCGCTCTGAAACTTCCGTGGCCTGCAGCTGCGCGCCGTGCTGGTCCGTGGCTCTGTGGAAGGCCCCGGGAAGGGAGACGCCGCCCGAGAGCCGGGCCGCTGCCGCCGCCTCCGCTCTGAGCCGCTCGGCAGAGGGCGGGCGGCCGCGTCTGCGCCGTGGAACGCCGGGTAAGGGTTTGAGGCGCGATTTCAGCGGGCTGAGCTTTACTTCCCTCAGCCGCTTGAGCTTGGTAACTTTGGATTCGCCACGGGCCACTTTGGGCAGCTTTGTCTCAGTGTCCTGCTGATGGGCGCCACACAACAGCGTTCTTTTGGCAGATGACTTCCTGTCCTTCTCCTCCTGCATCTCCGCGGCCAGGTCGGGCCGCGCCACCGCCCTGCCATCCTCTCCCGCCACATGGCTAGCAGCGTCCCAGGCTCTCTGGCTGCCAGAGGACGGGGGGCGGCCTCTCCTCTTCTCCCCCGACCCAGAGCCCGGTGGCCTCCCAGGGAGCCGCTTGACCTTGTCGGCCGACCGCTCGTGGGCCTGGTCCGGCTTCCCCGGCGCAGGGGAGCCTGGGGACGATGGGGAACTCAAAGACGCTGTGGCTTTCTGAGCTGCCAGGGAACGTGGGGGGCGACCTCTGGGCTTCTTATCCTGCGTGGGAGCACCTGAGGGTCAAGAACACAATGCAGAGCCATCAGTGGAGCGTAAGGTTAGATCTATGGTTTGAACATTGGATTGAGACATAAGGTATTTTGTTGTTTCCCCCAGGGACAATAAAAATAGCATAGGATACAGTGTCTGGGATTATTCTGGGACAGTAGAGAAACATATCATTACAAGTGACAATTAGAATTCAGGGCAGTTGTGGGAAAACTGAAGAAAAAAGTTCATTTCAAGCCCCGGTCACTGGAATGTTAATTGACAACAATGTTGTTGACGTTTACACATTGTATTTAGACTGCACACATTTAAGAAGGGTTTACCTGCAGAGGTCCTTGTAGGGCTCTGTATTCTTTTGTGCTCAGAGACTGTTCCAAATCCACAAAACAGTTCTTCCTACAGAGAATAGAAAAGATAAAACGCATAAGAAATAATTGTTTCATGAAATCTGCTGGTATTCATTACGAAAATACAGGTAAACCGCAGAAGTAATTATTCATATTGAATTATCCAGCTTAGTGTATTGACCTGTGGTACTGTGGTGGTACGCGAGGGTACTGCAGGTAGCAAGTCGGATTTTATTCATGAAATAGAAACATTTTAAATATAAAAATATTGATAAATATAAAAATTGTTCAGTAAATATAGTACAAGTACACAGAGTATAGTAGTGTCGATTGCATTCCTTCGACATTTTATGTTTGTGTTTGCTAATTAAACACACAGACTTGCTGTTTCTGACTTATGCTTTCTAGGGTTTCCCACTGGCCATGGCCTTCTTGCAGTAATTGTGTATAAAGGGGGTGCTGATACTCTCTGCTCAGCCACTGCATGTGTATCTATTTTGTATTGTTTGCATACGAGGTGGTCTGCGGAAGGTCTTTAGCGGTACACCTAAAGTCAAAGTTTGTGAACCACTGACCTAGCCTACATCTGAGTCGGCCAAGACTCACTGCTTCATGGAAATACCAATGTGCTTGATCTCACTTTGGCATGCCGCCTCTCTCCTGTGATCTTGTGTCTCTGTGCTTTTGCTTTGGGAATGAGGTGCAGGCCGTTAGAGACACAGTTCAGACCACAACCCCAAGGCACATTTTGAACAGGAGCACATCCAAAGCCGCACCAAATGACTAATAGATATGCCAAAAACCACTGATTTCCTGTTTCCTGGAAGCAACATGCTCTGCTTGTGAGTCATACAGAAGAATGTAAATTCTCTTGTCAGAGACAACCGAGACGACACCAGGTGCAAAACCACAGGCGAGCCGTGCATTGTTCCTGACAGTGGTCAGTTCTGCCTGGCTAGCCTCGCGTGATCACTGGTCTTCCATTTCACTTGACCTCATAGGTGCTGGCTGGCACACAATATGGGTGGCCTGACCACCTGACTTGCCTGTCGCCCCAGGTAGCCGTGGCAGCAGCGGTTGCTATGGCGTCCGCACAAACAGTGATGTCATTCAACCGAGCGTCATATTGTTCTACGAGGGAGGTCGCTGTTGTCCAGGTAGCAGGGTCTGGTCTCCTGCTCACTCATTTGTTATTTTATTTAGTAGTACAATAGTCGTGGGCTAGTACGAGCGCACATAGACCCATATCTATTACAGCCTCGTACCTTCTGAGCAGAGAAGGACAAGACGGCCGGGTCCAAGGATGATTAACATCTACAGAGTCCTCTGTGTGTGTGTGTGTGTGTGGTGTGTGTGTGTGTGTGTGTGTGTGTGTGTGTGTGTGTGTGTGTGTGTGTGTGTGTGTGTGTGTGTGTGTGTGTGTGTGTGTGTGTGTGTGTGTGTGTGTGTGTGTGATTCCATCATGTTTATTTATAGCATCATTTGGAGCTGCAGTTAAGATCTCGACGGCCCAGTTTGTGGGCGTCCCTATCCAACAGAGGTTTACGTTAGGTGTAGAATCGTATGCAAATACACAGAAGACGGATAGCTACGGGCCAGCAACACCCATCACTTCAAATGATGATCAAATCTATCCAAATTTCCTCCAATACAAAACGGGGGGGGGGGGTGGCGACAATCCCTAGTCAAATGAGAAACACTGTTTGTCCGGCAATATCAAGACTTTTGGGTTTATTCTCTGAAGTGTGGGACATGCATTGATTCCATTTCCTCAAGCAAAAACACCACACATGTTTGGATTATTTAACATGAAGCGTGACTTTTGCACATATGCCAAATGAATGTTTACACTGGAATTTATTCCGTGTCAAATGTATTATAAACTCCTCTGAGTACTCTGCTCTCCACATTTTCCGCTGCCCCCCCCCTCTGCTGCTAGCAGGCAGGCAGGCAGGCAGGCTGCTGATGATGCTGCTTGCTGGTGTTGATGCAGCGCGCAGGGAGGGGGGCGGAGTACAAACGGACAGCCCTGACTCGCTGTGATAGTGCGAGTAGTGCTCAATGACATCACGGGCAGGCACATGCAGCACATTTAGACACGCTGGTGCCATGCGCAAAACACACCCATGTGTGCGCACACACACACACACACACACACACACACACACACACACACACACACACACACACACACACACACACACACACACACACACACACACACACACACACACACACACACACACACACACACACACACACACTCCCCCTTACCCCTCCCCTTCTGTTCTGCGTCAGCCACACATGCAACTCTTGTAGTGTGGAAATCACACAAACAACCCACGAGCCCCTCCTCACATGAAGCAAGCAGAAGGATGTAAACAAGCGAGGGGGAGGCTGGGGGAGTGTGTGTGTGTGTGTGTGTGTGTGTGTGTGTGTGTGTGTGTGTGTGTGTGTGTGTGTGTGTGTGTGTGAGGGGAGGGGAGGGCGTGCGGCAGTAGGAAAGGCTTACGGATTGAAGGGGGAGACATGGAAACAGTGCCTTGACCACATGCTCCACCAAAACAACAGAAGGAGTCGGATCTATACGGTGTCTCCTGGGAGCCGCCGAAGGGATGAAAGGGGCTTTTGGCGGGGGCCGAAGGGGCCGGGGGCGGGGGGGAGCAGGGGTGTGATTCAACACGCTCACACAGAAGCTAGCTAAAGCCTAATCTAAACAGGCCTCCCACATGCTATAAGGGGGCTCTCACTCCTGGTAAGTAAACAAACAGTGTCATACACTGTAAGAGGTGCAGGTAGCGGACCGTGATGTCATGCGCCGCGGTGATGTCATGAGGAACGTCACCTCAGTGTAGAAGGAGAGGAAAATACAATAAAGGTTTTAAAAGACACCTTCTTTGTGAAGTCTTTGCTATGTGAAGAAAAAAATTATATTTTATAAAAACGTACAATTTTTTTTAGATTTTCCCCATCTTCAATTAAATCAGGTTCTTTCCCCTTCGAAAAAGGTTACAGACAGATCTAAACTAGCACAAGGGACCAGGCGAGGAACTAAATGAACCACAGCGTGCAAGCGATTCATCTGGGGAAGTTGCAGTATTATTTGCAGTTAAAAAGGGCCCGTCCCCCAGCCAGGATGAACAGATATGGTTAAGGTTCTGTGGTATGTCACGGTGATCGCCCACGCGCTGGTTGAGAGTGCCAACATAATTATCAGTTCTTTGTCTTCCAGCATGGCCTG
The DNA here is from genome assembly GCA_002895965.2 of Coryphaenoides rupestris. Taxonomy (NCBI): domain Eukaryota; kingdom Metazoa; phylum Chordata; class Actinopteri; order Gadiformes; family Macrouridae; genus Coryphaenoides; species Coryphaenoides rupestris. The sequence continues at coordinate 379,203 of PIJE02000022.1, forward strand.
AAGTACAACTCAAAACAGATAGGCTTCCATTAACTTTCTCACCAAACCTTAACCAAACCCAATTCAAGAAACAGTAGGGGAAGAAATAAGAGAGCAATCCAGTTAATAGCTACATGAACCACATACAGCGAAGCGGCTCCGTGCCAATCGAAGAAAACCCCCAACAACCACTTCAAGTGGTTCAACCCATCATTACTTCAAGTCCCCGGAATAGTTGATACTGCAGAAGACGATTAAGTTCATCTCAAACATCCAGGGAATCCATATGTCTTACGAGACCACAGTGTCCCCTGTAATTTGAGACGCAGACAACTCAGTTAGGCTTATTCTACGTACAGTCCTCCTGGAATTGTGTGTAACGGCTGATCATAAATTAACACCGCATAGACATTTTCATTTGCATGAACAAGAAAAGGGGTGTTTGTGTTGGTTGTTCAAATGGAAGAAAAACTACTTTCATGGTGCCGTTAAACAAATTATTGTGACTATGCTCAGTCACCACAAGCATAATCTCTGATCCAGCAGCCCTACTATGTTAGCAGAACTTCTGAGGGCGGGGAGGGAGACTGCACAGAGCCTGGGCCAGAAACAAGAAACAGCAAGGGGGCGGGGTTACACCTCGTTTCCTGTTTGGTACACAGTGTTGACTTGACAGACACTGAGCATGTCTGCCATTAGACGTTAGATATTAATCATAATCTCCACACAATTATGACTTATGTCTTGATGATGGCTTTGAGCAAAAGTTTGACTATACAAAATATGCTTGTTACATTAAATTACAAACCATTAGAATGCGGCAATTGCTTTATTATAGTATTTTTAGACACAGTAGGTGCCACAGAATATTAATCGGATCGATAATCCCATTAATCGCAATGAAGAATCGCAATCACAATATCAGCCGAAATAATCGGCTGATATCGCCCAGCACTTTCATAATTGTGCAGCTTCAAACGTTGCCTGCGTGTGGATGGAGCCACAAACCATTTGTTCATGCACCATGTGGATTTTTGATTGTACACATATTCTCCACAGCCCCTCTGTGACCTTTATGCGAAAGGAAGGTACAATTGCCCTCTTAAAATGATGATCAAGCCTGCTACATCTGTCATTATCTAAATATGAGTGAAGCCCTTCAAGGCTGTACCGTGGGAACTCTACGGGACTACACAAATAAACATGATGGTGCTTGATTTACCGTTTCAGAACCCATGGATGCATGAGCACCTCACACATCCAAAGAAAGCCACTGCACACTACAGAGCACTGCTGAAGTACTCTACATGTTAGACAATCTGCCCTTCCTGGAATGTTAACTGGTGATGAGCTCATGTTCTGTGCCCTTCTAATGACACACACACACACCCCCCCCCTTAAAGGAAAAGACAGCTATTCCAAGAATTACTTCAGCCAATGGCTAAATACAAAACTTTATATAGAGCAATGAACGATTCCCATGTCAAAATAATTTTATGTATTGCTTTGTATTGCCCCAATAAACACCCAACAAATGGTGTGCGTGTGTCTGTGTGCGTCAACCTACTAAACATTTGCTCTGACTGAGGCGTGTACACAAAACCAACAAACATGCAGGGAAGAAGGCTTGCTTCCTACACCTTGAGCAAATGTCTGGGATACTCGTGGACAACACCAGCAGGAGGGCGAGCTGTTGTTCTTGTGCACACGCACGTGCACACAGCCAGGCTGGCAAGCAAACACCAAGTTGGTGCTCCAAGTAAAAACAAAGACAGGAGAAGACACGCCTACACAGAGGGGCAATAAGGGACGTAAAGTCTGAGGGACATCCCACCCCGACACACACACACACACACACACACACACACACACACACACACACACACACACACACACACACACACACACACACACACACACACACACACACACACACACACACACACACACACACACACACACACACACACACACACAGAGAGAGAGAGAGGTGAAAGCCTTTGCCCGCCTGCTGTAGCAGAATAAAGGCATGGATGGGAGGGTCTGTGACTAATTCTCCTCCCAGCGCTGTCCCGTGGGGAGGAGGGCTCGCCTCGCACCCTTTGATATCCTTGCCTGTGCTCTTTCAGCCGCCCGCACTGTGTGAGCGCCAGAATAAAAGCAGACACAAAGCTTCCTGCTCCAATCCACACGCTGTCCTGGGGATGGAGAAAGAGGAGGGGGACAAGGGGGTGGGGGCATTTAAATAGGCCAAACACCTGCTGGACTCAAGCCCCTTCTTCCACACACTAGCCTGTGCAGAAAGAAGGCATTTTTTGGATACATCTATTTGGCCAGACCTTTGTACAGATGATAACACATTGGTCGCAATCCGGGAGTGGAATAAACACCAAATAGAAAACACAAATGATTTTGAAACTATTCCAAAGTATATTTACATGTGCCGTCTGGATGGATCAGTATGTCTGCGGTGGGTGTCTGGAGGGAAGGCTTTACATTTTAAATAAGAGTAAATAGTACATTCAGGGAATAAAAACAAAGCAAACACAATTTGGGTGGACTTAACTAAATACATTTCCAGCGTGCACATGTAAAGGCAACCGGATCCCTCCATTTAAGAAGCAACCGCCAACAAGAGTCCCTTTGAGACACCCCCAATGGGCTCAAGTAATCTATTCCAAAGTGGCAGCTGTCACAAGAAAAGTTGTTCTGCCTCTCAAACGTGTCTCTCTGAAGTGCATTTGGTTCTTTCTGCCCACATGGAGGGAGGGAGACAGGGAGGGAGGAGGGGGAGTAAAGTGTCTGTTTTGGGGTTGACACTATGGGCTCCGGAGGCTGCAGTGCACCTGACCAATCCTGCCCCAGTCTGGCCGGGCAGGCACGACATCCTGTCTCAATGGAATCACCACGCAGTGTCTACAACAGCCATCAGCTGCAGGACCGACAAGGACTTCTGGCCGTCTGTCTCTTTACATCCCAGCTCTTGCTATAGTTTCAAGTCTTGTGCTTTCAGCAGAGAGAGGGGGCGGGGCAGCTTCTCTTCCAGAGTTGCTTTTTTTGTGTTCATTTTACATATGTACATTAAAAAAAAAAAATGTAACCCTTGCTATAACAATATCCATTTGTTAAAACGTCATAACAACGTCAAAAGTAGAAACACTAAAAAAACTAAAACAATGTTTTGCGTTTTGACTGTTTCAATACCTGCACAATAATAACCTGTGTACTTTTGATTCAAAAGAATACAGAGATATTCGAAACGAAACGAATAAGCAGTTAGACCACCACATGGCTGTTGTGTAGTAGTACAGTACAGTACAGCCCCACCACCACAACCACGGTACACTCCCACTGCGATGAACGCGTGGTGCTGCTGCTGCTGCTGCTCATCGTGGGTAAAGGAAGATGGTAGTTCGCTGAGCCGAACACACCCCCCACGTCACACGGTCCGCCGGGGAAGGAAGGGGCTCCTTGTTATTGTAGCGACCCACCGACCGAGCGCAGCAGCAGCAGCGGCTCCATCCCAGTGCTAGTGACCCCACCAAACCATGCAAACACACAGAAAGAAACCCTGCGTTGTGGAGACTCGGATAAAGACACAAAATAAAGGTTTTCAGAAAAAAAACAAAGCGATCTGACGTCATCGCCTTGCATTAGCATAAACGTGCGATGATCTTGGCACTAGCTAGCTACGCAGTGTGTGGATGTGCGTGTAGAGAGGGAGGAGGGAGGGGGAGAGGGGAAGAGAAGAGAGAGGTGGTAGGTGGTGGTGGTGGGGGGGAGAGAAACATGTCCACCTCCCATTTTCCTGTGCATCAGCAATAGCCCCCCCGATGGCTGGCTAGCGTGGCGTAATGCGTAGCATGGTAGCCGTTTTGGGCTAAACGCTGCCACAGCTCGGAGAAGTAAGTGTGTAACCGGGGCGAGGAGGTCCGCTAACCCGCCCCCAGCAGCAGCAGCAGCAGCAGCCGCCTCACCGCATAGCGCTACGGCGGAGGACCGGTGTAAACACACGGCGAGGCGATGTGGGAACGTAACTCGTAACTCTCAATTTCAATTTCAATTTCTATTTGAAAGAGCTTTATTGCCATGGGAAACGTACATTTACATTGCCAAAGCGAGTGGTAAATAAAAAGTATATTTATAAAAAACTAAATATATACAGTAAAAGTAAAAATACAAAATCAAAAAATACAAAAAAAATATAAATATATACAAATACTCTGGTGGAGTTGGTGCCTAGTTGTTGAACCCCCCCCCCCTCTTGAGATGTGGGTAGCTTGCTAGGCTAGCTAGCTAGCCAGCTTGCTAGGCTAGCCGAGCCTCCTCGCTGTAAAGGTTGACACCTCCACAGCTCCATACCCCCCGAAATACACGACTAGCTACTTAGCTAGCTCGCCCAAAAGGTGACGGTACACAAGCATTGGTGATTTAAGGCGGCGGCGGCGTCCCCCCTGCCTCCACCACCACCACCACCAGCCCCAAGCGACGGGATAAATCAAGCGTTCACATCATCCATAAAACCACCTAACTTGACCACCATTCAGCCAATCTGGGCACGTCAAGTGGACATGTTTTGATTTTAAACTGAACCATGCTATACATCCACTGATGTATAGCATGGTAACGCACACACACAACACATTTTTTTGGCTCCACACATCATCTTGGGTTTACATGACGGGAGTGAAGCCCACAATATCTAACATGTTCCTGGCTCTGATCTTGGTCAGTAGTTCCACTGCTGCTGCTACTACTACTACTACCACTACACTACTACTACTACTACTACTACTACTACACAGCATCACACGCCACGGCCATGGATGGCGAGGTGTGATTTAAAACAGAGCACACACTCACTCACTGTATGTTTGTGTGATTTATTTTTTGGCCAACTCCAATGAAAATGTGTCTATAAAGAGTCGCGTTAGCAAGGATATCACACACACAAACTGTTCACATAACACCTATGCCTCCTTGAAACAGCTTCGATTGTTAAGTTACAACACAAGTGTAGCACATCAAGAACCACAAATGTGACTCGTGTGGCCCCTGGGTTGTTTTTAAAAAAAAAAAAAAAGGCCAAGCAACCCACTCAAAGTTGCTGAGCATCTTTGAAATGCCAAGTTTGCCCATCAGTCGCCACTTGGGTCTGTGATAAGATAGCCAGGAGTTGATGTAGGAGCACATCGTTTTGGATGTTTTCACAGCAACTACAGAGGTCCCTGACTAAAGGTTGTGTGTTATTATTATGATGATGATGATTCTACCAGAGGCTCCGGTGTGATGATCAGAGAGAGAGAGAGAAGGTGCTGCACTTACCTCCCCGCTGCTCGGGTCACTCGATTCTCCCAAAACATCCCGAAATTTCTGCAGGTTGCTACCGATAACAGAGGAGACCTGGAGCGCAGCGTCAAACCCGGGTCCGAGACCGGCGGTGGGCTGACGGGTCTCCGGGGCGCTCCCGAGGGAGGCTGTGACCCGGACTCGGCCCGCTCTCCTCCCGGTACCGGAGTTGCTGCTCCCTCCGGGCCGAGCGGGGAACCGCCACCGACAGCTGTGCGCCATTTTACACTCTGCCTGTCTGCCCTGCGATCAGAGAGCTCGGTGGGCGGAACCCTAAACCAGCACTCCACATAAACAAGCTCCGCCAAGGCGCTCGACTCTCACTGGCCGAGAGATTAGTATGCATGTTGCGGGGCGGGATCGGAGAAACCCCGACAATGCATTTCCTGAGAGCTCCCCATTCACACTCTGTGTCGCGAAGCCCTACACACGTTCCGGGGCTTTGCCCGGGAAAGGAAACTTGTTGAAACACAAGGACAGGACCGTTATTTTACCACCAGGATACACAGACATGTGTTGGGATGTACATTGTGTTTATACATTGTTTATGCATGCATGTTCCTTTTAATATTGCCCTGTCAAAAACCTTTGTTTGTACTCAATACATGTATTCATGCGTGTCGTCGTTTGTTTTTATTTATGACTTTTTTTCGACAGCAAAAGTTTCCACCTGCTTAGCAGAGGTGTGATAATACAGACACATGCTTTACGTGTGTAACAACGTACTGGATACAATTGTAATCCATGGAAGGGATATTTTATGCAAAGCATGCCACTGTGTTTTCCTAAATGGTAAAGAGCTTCAGAAATTCTTGATATGAAAATCCTTTACAATTGTACATTTACAGCAGTGTAAGACAGGCCTACATATTGATGCTACCCAACACGTCCATGGCCTACCACCCACACACACACCACAGATTTGTGTGCGAGTCTGCTAATGCTTCCAGCCTAATGGTGATGACACTCAAATTTTCCTTCACTGAATAAACTGAGCATTGCATTGCAAATCATGTGTCGCTATTACTGTTATGTGTTGTAATACTTGATGCAACTCAGACACAAACACCCATTAGAAGCAAATACAATCTTGTTGCATAAACAAGATTGAGATATTCAGCCACACAATAATTGCTAAATGGATTGCATTTATATAGCACATTTCATCCAAAGCGTTTTACAGTATTGCCTCACATTCACCCATTCATACACCGACGTCGGTGTCAACCATGCAAGGTAACAACCAACACGTCAGGAGCAGTTAGGGTGGTGTCTTGCTCAGGGACACCTTTGACACTTAGCTAGGCAGACCCCGGGAATTGAACCAGCAACCTTCCAGTTGCCAGATGTCCAGAAGGTTGTCCTCCAGAAGGTTGTCTGAGCTACTGCCAGTTTGAGAAACACACACACACACACACACACACACACACACACACACACACACACACACACACACACACACACACACACACACACACACACACACACACACACACACACACACACACACACACACACACACACACACACACACACACACACACACACCCCCTCCCCCTATTCTATTGATGCTATTCTAAAAATAGGCTTACAATTTCATAATTTAACATTTTTTTCCCGAAGCGATTACAGTAAATTGAGATACAGGTCATTAAGGAGCAGGTGGGGGTTAGGCACCTTGCTCAAGGTTGTCTATTAAGCACACTGGGGGCGGATTGAACACAAGACCTTGACATAAATCAGCTTGGATTCCACAACGATGCTCATCCTTTGGAAGAAGTGCATTATGGGATACACAACGGAGGTAGTGACAAGGGGTACTGTGGAAGAAGACATGATCACAGTCTTGAGGGACACATTTATGATACCTGTGCAGTTGAGTGTGGTAAAGAGGGTCACACAACACACACACAGGTATGCATCAATAAAATAATCAATTTGACTGTGGTGGTACTTTACTAGAATCCTTGAAATACAAAGATTATGAACACCATTAGAAAACCAAAACAACAAAGGATATAATCAGGTGATACTTGAGTGAAAACATAACCGCAAATAAACATATCTTAAATAATAACAGTTGTTTTATTTCTGAATCATACTGCACATCCAAATTAAGAATGTAATAATCACATTCTAAAACATACAAATACTCCATAATATTTTAACTAGGTAATTATTCAATTGGTAGATATTCAACATGAATGCATGCCACCAAATACAGACTTTCTCACATCATATTCTTTTACACAACACCTTTCCTCCATTTAAAAAACCTTAAATCCCAAAACTAGTAAAGCCTCATATATATTGTACTGCTCATTCCTTCTATATCCTAATCTTCATATGTTGGATGCCAAACATAACATTGTCTCTTACAGTATGAAATAGGTTTTTGAATAATTAACATTACTGCAAGGCTCTTGGTTTTCAGGCACCAACTCCACAAGTGAAGAACAGTTTGCCCACATCAACACATACAATGTCATTGTAGTAACACAAATTAATGTTTATAAGGGTTTCTCTATGTTATATTAGTTTATTTGGTATGTGAATAAGTATATATTATGCTGTAGAATATGGACAAAAGACACAGATCGTACATTAAGCAGTCTTCCAAAAATTCCAAAGTTTCAAAAATACTTAACTCTTCGGTAAAAAAATTATGTTTTGGCAGACCAACGAGACGGGCAGAGGTTAAAACAGTGCATTGATCAAATCCTGTTAAAGTGACACTTCTTGGTCACTGTTTAGAATGAAAACTGAACTGGTAGTTACTTAATAGTAATTCACGAGGGGGCAGAGGTACCTATGCTGTAGGTGTTTCACCATGATTATATTCATCGTGAACAGCGGAGGTACAGGGAGTTGATGGCCTTCTTCCTCACAGCGTGGGGCTGGAGTCTTGTTCTCTTCACTCACCGAGGGCTAGTCAGTTGAACTCAAAGGCAGTGTGTGTGTGTGTGTGTGTGTGTGTGTGTGTGTGTGTGTGTGTGTGTGTGTGTGTGTGTGTGTGTGTGTGTGTGTGTGTGAGAGAGAGAGAGAGGGCGAAAAAGAGACTGGTGGAAAGTCACTTTAAACCGGAAGAGGCCGAGTGATTCCACAGAGCACATAAGCACATCATGGATCAAGCAGAGGGGACAGGGGAGCAGGCTAGACTAGTAGAGTAGAGGAGGGGCGGGAAGGAGGGGGGGGGGGGGGGAGAAAAGAATTGCAGTCATTGATCATCTCATGGAGAGACCAAATCTAGCCGCTAGGTCCCATGTGCAAGCTCTCCTGTTTATGCATTGCCAGCCACTGTAAAATCTGCTGCTTGAGTTCCTCATTGGGCCTGATCTGGTCCATGGTGAGAGGACTGCGGTTGAAAGGGTCTGTCTGGTCACTAGAAAAAGAAAAGAAAAATAATTTTTTGTAACTGAGATAATGGCAAAATAAAACAGGACACTAATTACACTCATACATCATGGTCCCCACGTTGGTAATTATGCACCAAGTTTTTCAATCGATCAAACAAAGCGAGCCCGACGTAGCTGACCTGAGTAGATGTCTTGCGATGGTGGAGCGGTCTACGGTGACGCTGGACGAGGGCAGCAGCACGGGGTCCAGCATCAGCGTGGACATGATGGGGTCCAGGAACTCGTCGGGGGCGTCGGCATACGTCTCCTCCTCCTGCTGCTGCCTGTCCGCATGGGACTTCAGAAAAACACACACCTTTCTTTCAGTATACTCGTTGAACCCAGTAGAACCTGGATAAAGTATAAAGCATATAAACCAAACACTCTTGATGATTAATATCAATGGCGCAGTGAAGAGCAGCCCTTAACCTTGATTTTGTCGGCGAGAAGCCCGAAGGAGATGATCATGTCTCCCGGCTTGTTGATCTTCCTCAGCACCCGGGCCATCTGAGAGAAGAGCGTCGGGGAGTAAGAACGCCCATCTTTGGGCACCGTGGCACAGAAGTTCTCTTCATCGCTGTGAACCACAAAGAGCACATCTTGTTTTATTAACGTTGGAAAATCTTCTCGGTTGTTAACTCGTATGCACGTCCTGATGATTATGAAGATGCACAAAGAATTTACACGGGGTTCGTAAGGTTTGAATCTGCTTGTGTGAGCCGAAAAGCGCAGAGGCAGACAAGATATGCATCATCGGTCTGGCAAAAATAGAAGTGTTTACACAGTTCAGCCGCCTGCAATGATTACAATAGACTGTTGACGCACAACAGATCTGATGAACAGAGATGTGCCAAAGGTTTCGCGAGTGTACATCTGGCATTTGTTTCAGGAGAAGGACGGGGAAAAAAGCACATTTATTTGAAACATACCCAAGGTTCAGGTAGATTGTGCAGATGTCGGAGACCAGTTGCTGAGGCTTGAAGTCAAACTCACTGAAGTCCTTGACCTTGAGGGCGCCCATCTTGGGCCCCACGAGATGCTGCAGGAAGTAGTTGAGCATCGAGATGATCCTCTCCGCCAGGAATGGGTGCACAAAGATGCCTTTGATCTCTGCGCAAGAAAGCCCCAACACGGGTCTTAGTAACGGTCTGGCGAGGAAGAGTGCAGTACCTACATAGCAACATCATCATCATTCATGGAGCTCGGGGTCTCGTGTCTGACCTGAGGTGAGGAAGGCCAGTGTGCCGATGGTCTCGTTAGACATGATGTTGTGGAAGCGTCCCAGTTGTCCGAACATCTGCAAGCTGGACTCCTTCTCCCTGCGGGCATCAGGTGCAAGCCCCTCCCACTCCCCCCGGTCCTGCTCCAACTGCAGGAGCTTGATTTTACTCAAGTACTGCAAAAGATAAAGGCTTGTCATCAACAAATCTAATTAACTCAGCTTGACAAGGGGGGAAAAAAAAAATACAGTACTTTCACTGCTGTGAGAGTGAAGGTTTAATATGAATATAATGGGCAATACATTCATTAATAATAACTGCGGTAGAACATTTGAGATAGCGTTGAGCTACCCATCATCGTTAACATATTTTCCCGTCTCTGGGATCAATAGAGTAGCATCGCATCTTATATTAATTTGTGGTTCATCGAATGACGGCCAGCCAATGAAATTGCGCTTTGTTTACGAGAGACAACGCAACAATGCATTACTTGTTTCACACAAGGTCATGGGTCGGCGAGTCTCACCTGAATAGCCTCGTCTAGCAGGAAGACGGCGTCGTTCATCAGCAGGTTGAGGTACCTCAGGAACAGAGGAGGGTTCATGGCCTCCAGGTTGACAGAAGCATAGTCAGCCAGACACTGAGGACAGGAGAAGGGCGTTAACAAAAGCATTAACTGATTGACAGATCATCATCATATTAACATTATAGTCCTAAAAAACAACCGATGGATGAAAGACCACTGCAATATTTAAATTAAGTCCTACCTTGATGCTCTCTCTGTAGCTGTCTTTTCCCCACATATACTTGAGGATGGGATACATAGGTCTTCTATAGTTGAACTTCTGCTCAAACTGGTGAGGGTCACCTGATTGGTAAAGCAAGGGAAAAATGCAATAGATTATTTGACATAGACACACTAAACATTTATAACGTATTGATGAATAATGCGTCATCAGAACCCAATGGGACCTAAATATATAGTCAGGGAATGATTGGTGCTGATGGAGACATGACTCCCTACCAGGACTCACCGGTGAACTCGATGTCTACGAACACGGTGATGAGAGCCTCAGCCAGCTGAGCCGCGTGTCTGTAGGAGCAGAAGACCCTCTCGCGCTGGAACATGATTGGCTGAGAAGCGCCGGGAGACACGGGCTCCATGTGGGGCATCACCGCCTCCAGGACCTCCGCCAGCTTCGCCCGCAAGTGGGGATTCTTCATCCTGTCACGGAGGTGGAAGTTAGGTCAACAACAACGACATCTTTGTTCCAAATGTGCCTTTTGTGAACGCTGAAACCGGGACGTGCACTGATTCTGTACCTTTCTACGTTGCCCATGAAGATGGTGATGAAGTTGAGGATTTGTTCGAGACTTTCAGCAGAGGACTCCAACACGTCGTCCGCAAATCGCCGCAGGAAGATGAAGAAATCTCCCAGGTTTTCTGCAAAAAACTCTTGAAAGACAAAACAAAATGTCATCACCCAAAATAGTGATTGGTGGCTAGATCAAAAATAATAACAAATGTAATATATGGCTCATTTCTTGAAACCAATGCATTCCCTGAACCCAATGAAAACGCTTTGCAGAGCCGAGACGGTGTACAGCACACACACACACCTGGCACGTAGCAGAGCATGCTGCTGCTGTGTATGGGCGACAGGGGGAAGGTGAGCGGCACATGCTCGGAGCCCTGGTTCCCCACGGCCAGCTGCACCAGCAGGGCGGCCGCGGACGCCTGCAGGTTCAGGCAGCACTGCAGCGTGGCGGGTTGCGTGGCCGCCGCCTTGGTGGACAGGTACACCACCATGAGCCGCTCAAACTGCTCCAGGAGCTGCTCCGACAGGGGGCTGCCCGAGCGCTGGGCCTCCTGCCACGTGCCCTGGAGGCGGTGCAGGGACTGGTTCATCTTCACCATCTGCTCGTGGAGTCTGCAAGGCGACGCACGCACAGGCAAGCGCACACGTTATAGATGTATATAAATATATATATATATATATAGAAAGCTAGAAATGCATGCACACAGGTGTAAGAGGAGACAAAAGGGAGAGGGGAGGAGAGGTTAATGCTAACATATGGCGAGAACATAAGGGACATATGCTGGGCTGTGATGGGAGCGGTAAAACTGCTGTCGGCGTGGGTGGTAAACACACTCGCTGACTTAATGCTCCATGTGTTCAGTTTTGTGCCTGAAGCCCTGTGTATGTGTGTGCGTGTGTGTGCGTGCATGCGCGTGTGTGCGTGTTTGCGCGTGTGTGTACCTGTGGAAGCCGAGGTGCAGGGTGAGCTGCGTGAGGATGAGGTTCTCCGTCAGTAGGCTGTAGGACTGGGAGAACTCCGCCTGGTGCTGCGGGGGAGGAGGGATCAGGCAAGTCTCCTTCTCCAGGCCTGGTGGACAGAAAGGGAGGGGCAGGGAGGAGGGGAACATCACAATATCGCTCTCAACCAGTATCTTCTGAACAACTAATCGAATCATACATTGCTCTGCTTGCATTATAATACGATTGCAACCAATATTACAATTAGGGATGCACCGATACCGATACCAGTATTCGTTATCGGTCCGATACTGTGCTCATGTACTCGTTCGTACTCGTTAAACTACTCCGATACAACCGCACCGATACCACTTTGGCAACGCAACGTTAACCTTGTAATATTCTTAGCCAAGGAATATTGAAATAAAGAGATGCAACCGAGTTGTCGTTTATGGATGTTTAATAGCAACTGCGCATGGTACCGAGCATGGGCGTAGAATTTAGTGGGGACGCTGGGGAGATGTCCCCACCAATTAACGGAGCACCCCCCCCCCCCCCCCCCATCAGAACCGCAAATTAACGGAGCACCCCGCACCCCCCCCCCCCCCATCAGAACCACAATTAAACAGAGCACCCCCCCGCACCCCCCATCAGAACCGCGAATTAACGGAGCACCCCCCGATCAGAACCGCGAATTAACGGAGCACCCCCCCACCCCCCCATCAGAACCGCGAATTGACAGAGCACCCCCCCCCCCCCCATCAGAACCGCAAATTAACGGAGCACCCCCCACCCCCCCCATCAGAACCGCAAATTGACGGAGCACCCCCCCCCCCCATCAGAACCGCAAATTAACGGAGCACCCCCCCCCCCCCCCATCAGAACCGCGAATTAACGGAGCACCCCCCTCCCCCATCAGAACCGCGAATTAACGGAGAACCCCCCCGATCAGAACCGCGAATTCAGATCAGAACCCCCCCCCCCCCAGAGACGCTGACTGAGCCCCGCGCCTCACGGGAGCGTCATTGCGCATCCTTGGCGCAATATCTGTGATGTCCACCAATGTCCGAAACAACAACACGTCCTTGGTACCGAGTATCCGACTGACGTATGTTGGATGGTTCTGAATAGGTTACATTTCATTGAAATGTGTGGCAGTGCCGTTATATTTGTTTAATTTGTTCACAGTCAGAAAGTGAGGAACATCTGATGAAAATTTTAAAATTAAAACATGTTTTCAAAGTCATTAGAACTGTCATGGTTTTATTAAGTACTCGGTATCGGTATTCGGTATCGGCAAGTACCCAAATGTAAGTACTTGTACTTGTACTCGGTCTGACAAGAAGTGGTATCGGTGCATCCCTAATTACAATACAATTCCGTTTCAAAGTTGCGGCAGTCTCTCATCCGCTCACCCCTGGCGTGCACGTTTCGGTTCCGTCGCTCCTCCTCGCCGAGGTCCTTGAGGGCGCAGTATGAGGGGTTAAAGGTCAGCAGCTTGGGCGAGCGTGGCCGGCAGAAGGGCTGGCAGAGCTTGAGCAGCGCGGCGCCCAGGTTGAGGAAGAAGGCGTCCGAGGCGTACATCTGGAAGAAGATCTCGGGCATCTGGTTGGCCCAGATCTTGGTGCGGCCGGCGTTGGCCTGCAGGCAGCCGCCCAGCCAGGAGAGCAGCAGGTGGCGCGTGTCGCCCGAGCGCTGCAGCAGGTTCTTCAGTGTCTGGTGGAGCTTGTCGTGGAACTGGCCCATGAACTGTGGACCACAGGATGAGGGCGGGCTCATTCAGAATCAACATCACCATCGTCGTTGATTTATTGGCTCGTCGTCAATGTGCTGTTATTATTATTAATACGAGTGCCATCACATGTGCATTGTGTTGTCGCCGCTGTTGAGGTATGTCAGCATTCTAAAAGCAGCTAAAAAAAACAGCTCAAGCGACTAATCTCTCTAACCAAGAAGTTATTCACTCTGCTCGCTCCATTTAGTCTTCACACATTTAAATAAGCCAATATAGATGTATTATTAATTCATGTATGGGGAAAATCGATTGCCTTGAGTAAGTCTCTGCCAGCCACAGTAGCATCTTTGTTATCGTTGGTATGATTATGGCATCTGCATAACTCTCGGCATTAAATTGGCTCTCCTAGCTGCAAACAATCTTTGGAAGATTAAAAAAAAAAAACAACACACCCAGCCAATATTTGGATTGTCCACATAGTGGATAATTTACTTCAAGCGCTCTTTGATTATTAATGTTTTATTAAGAACCGTCGCCACAGTCCTCACCTGATGTATGTTGGCTTCCTGGATCTTGGTCTCCTGGGCACTGGATCGGGCGGGGTTGAGGAAGTACCGGTGACCCTCCACCACGCCGGGGGTCTTCAGCAGGCAGGAGATGCTCAGCACCGCGCCGAGAAGGCTCTTCTGGTACTGCAACCCGTTGGATGGGTCTTTAGGCTGGATGTGCTCCACCAGAACCTGCACCACACATTGAGTATCAGAATGTCAAAAGACCAGGAAGGGAACATCGATTAGTAGTCGGGTTGGAAGTAGTATGAAGTCCGGGTGTAATTCACTCTGTAATGTGGCACATGCTAATATAGGGGATCATGTGACCAATGGGCGAGGATGATGTCCTGACACAGACCTTGGCGATGTCTTTCTGGTGGCTGAAGTAAAGCAGCACCTCCAGGTAGGAGTAGAGGAGGGGCTGGCACAGGTCCAGGTCCTTGACGCGTCCGTGGAAGATGTCCAGCACCGGTACTATCACCTCCCCGAAGGTGCGCACCTCCTGCTCGGCGAGCAGCCCGGTGATCACCTCCTCCGCAAACTCCACCATCTCCTCAGGCTCTACACGTAAAAAATAAATAAATATATATATAACAGATTATTAGAGTCCAACAGAGACATAGGGGAGAACTGGGGGCACCGGGGAATATTCCTGGTTGAGATGTTCTTTTATGGAATACAATTAACTAATTAGCCAATCTACAGAAAACACAGCAGTGTGATTAAGGGGAGAGAGAGAGAGAGAGAGAGAGAGAAGAGAGAGAGGAGAGATCCTTGTGATGGTCGGGGCAACACCCAAGGGAAACACCAAGCGAGTCCAATCTCGAAGCTAGAGACCCACGTGATCCTGTGAGTCCCTCCAGGAGCAGGTCGAGGAGCTGTTCGTAGACATTCTGGTTGACGTACATCTCTGGGGTGAGCAGGACCGTCCGCGTGTTGGACACGGTCAGGTTCTTACAGCGCAGAGCATAGGACAGCAGCTTCTCCGGTACCTTGGTCACCTGGTGTGGCCGGGGTAGACAGGGAGATTTCATGTAAATCAGTTTAAAATGATCAGAATCTTTGAATTAATATGAATATTGAATTATGATTAATGACATTAACACTTACAAATACTCACATTGTTAATCTTATTATCAATAATATTATTATCAGTGATTGTAATAATCATGTCAATAATCATGTGCAATATTTCTCATGTGCAATACTACTTCTCACTACTACTTCCCAATACCATTGCCAACTTGTATTGCTGACTGAATATCTTCTATATTTTTATATATTCTCAGGCTTATTCACTATACATTTGTTATTTTATTTGTATTATTCTATTGTTTATTTCTCTATTGTTTATTATTCTATTGCTATGCAACCTCTGGCACAAGAATTTCCTTTGGGATTAATAAAGTTTTATCTTATCTTATCTGTAATAATCATTCATCGTCAGATCCACTACTCCTATGCACACAATGTGATGTGATGCAAGGCCAGGGTGCAGTCACCTCCTCCTTGGCCCTCTGGTAGCATGCAAACAGATAGGGGATGGCAGACTTCTCGCCTGCGTCGCGGTCGGCCGACATGTTGACGGCACTGCAGGAGGTCATGTAGATGAGGTGGATTCCGGGTTCAGGCACGCAGCAGGCGGTTGAACAGAGCCTGGCAGGAAACACAGTGAAAACAGAGAGAGAGAGAGATCTTTATCACTGGGTGGTATCACGATTGCTTCCATCAGCATTATTTTTTTATCAATTACTGTCTTACAGGCCAACAAAATTACAGAGCAAAATTATGTTATGTGCAATCTCTAGATAATCGGATTTTTAATCAGGTTGATGAATCACTTTGAAAACAGAGCCCTACCAAAGGACCTTGGGCAGAAATAAAGACTTCGGGTGAAGAATTTGGGTATGGGGCTATTGCCCCTTCCAGTTGAAATTAAGTTAGATTGAGACTGCTTTTAATATACCTTGATGTAGAATCATATTTTTCATATATATGCGGCTCAAATGACGCCCAAATTGTGTGTGGTTTAAACACTTGAAAATAATCAGCCTCCGCTAAACGACCGATCCTATGCACTACTAAAATGCACTACTGAGACCTGACAAAGAATCATTTTCGCAGTGTAAGTGGAATGATATGACACCTGCTGTTGACAGTTTGCTTCAGATTTTTCATTTATCATTTTAAATGGTTTGGTTTGGAAACGCTGCCAAATTTTTAGAGTTTTATTTTACTGACATTGCTTTTCCTCTCTGTGGGCTCACCACCTGCAGGGAGAGTCATTGGGGCCGGGTGCATTGTATTCCGGGCGGTAGGCAAAAGTGGGGTCCAGGGCGTGCGGATCCCCGGCATCGGCGACTAGTTCTAGGGACGTGGAACGTCACCTCACTGGCGGGGAAGGAGCCTGAGCTGGTGCGGGAGGTGGAGCGGTATCAACTAGATATGGTTGGGCTCACCTCCACGCACAGCACCGGGTCTGAAACCAAACTCCCAGGGTGTGAGGCACCAGGCGGGTGTGGGGATACTCGCAAGTCCCCGGCTGCGCGCCGCTGTGTTGGAGTTTTCTCCGGTGAACGAGAGGGTCGCCTCCATGCGACTGCAAGTCGTTGGGGGGAAGGCTCTGACTGTTGTGCCCATTCGGGGACTCCATAGTTCTACTGGGGGACTTCAACGCACATGTGGGCAATGATGGAGAAACATGGAGAGGAATGATTGGGATGAACGGCCTGCCCGATCTGAACCAGAGTGGTGTTTTGTTATTGGACTTCTGTGCTAGCCATAACAAACACCATGTTCGAACATAGGGTGGTCCACAAGTGTACCTGGTACCGGACCACCTTAGGCCAAAGGTTGCTGATCGACTTTGTAATCGTATCAGCAGATCTGCGGCCGCATGTTTTGGACACTCGGGTGAAGAGAGGAGCAGAGCTGTCAACTGATCACCATCTGGTGGTGAGTTGGATCAGATGGCGCGGGAGGCTGCCAGACAGACCTGGTAAACCCAAACGTGTAGTGAGGGTAAACTGGGAACGTCTGGTGTAAGCCCCTGTCCGTAAGGTCTTTAACTCCCACCTCCGGAAGAACTTCTCGTGCATCCCAGGGGAGGTTGGGGACATGGAACCTGAGTGGGCCATGTTCAGAGCCTCCATTTTAGAGGCTGCAGCTCGGAGCTGTGGTCAAAAGGCTGTCAGTGCCTGTCGTGGCGGCAAAACCAAGAACCCGTTGGTGGACACCAGCGGTGAAGGAAGCCGTCAGGCTGAAGAAGGAGGCCTTTCGGGCCTGGTTGGCCCAGGGGTCTCCTGAAACAGCAGACGGGTACCGGGAGGCCAAAAGGACCGCAGCTTCAGCGGTCGCTGAAGCAAAAACCCGGGTGTGGGAGGAGTTCGGGGAAGCCATGGAGCAGGACTTTCGGTTGGCCTCAAGGAGTTCTGGCAAACTGTCCGGCGACTCAGGAAGGGAAAGCAGGGCTTGTGCTCAGTCGGGGAGGAGAACTGCTGACCCAGACTGAGGATATTGTTGGGCGGTGGAAAGAACACTTTGTCTGAAGACTCGGGGGAAGCCTCACCCATATCCTTGGTAGAGGTCACTGAAGTAGTCAAAAAGCTCTTCAGTGGCAAGGCGCCAGGTGTGGATGAGATTCGCCCTCAGATGCTGAAGGCTCTGGACATTGTCGGGCTGTCGTGGCTGGCACGCCTAGTCAATGTAGCGTGGAGGTCGGGGACAGTACCTGTGGAATGGCAGACCGGGGTGGTGGTCCCCATTTTCAAAAAAGGGGACCGGAGGGTGTGCTCCAATTATCGGGGTATCACACTGCTCAGCCTCCCCGGGAAAGTTTATTCCAGGGTGCTGGAAAGGAGGCTCTGGCCGATTGTCGAACCTCAACTTCAGGAGGAACAATGCGGATTCTGTCCTGGCCGTGGAACAGTGGACCAGCTCTTTACCCTCGCAGGGTTGTTGGGGGGGGCAGTGTCCGGTTTGGGGACCTCAGAATTGCATCTCTGCTCTTTGCAGATGTGGTTCTGTTGGCTACATCAGACCGTGACCTCCAGCATGCACTGGGGCGGTTTGCAGCCGAGTGTGAAGCGGTCGGGATGAGAGTCAGCACCTCCAAGTCTGAGGCCATGGTTCTCTGCCGGAAAACAGTGGAGTGTTCCCTCCGGGTTGGGAGTGAGTTGCTGCCTCAAGCGAAGGAGTTCAAGTATCTCGGGGTCTTGTTCACGAGTGAGGGCAAAATGGAGCGGGAGATGGAGAGACGGATTGGTGCAGCGTCTGCAGTAATGCGGGCGCTGTACCGGTCCGTTGTGGTGAAGAGGGAGCTGAGCCGGAAGGCGGAGCTCTCGATTTACAGGTCCATCTACGTTCCAACCCTCACCTATGGTCACGAGCTTTGGGTAGTGACCGAAAGAATGAGATCGCAGATACAAGCGGCCAAAATGAGTTGCCTCCGCAGGGCGGCTGGGCTCAGCCTTAGAGATAGGGTGAGGATCTCAGACATCCGGAGGGAGCTCGGAGTAGAGCTGCTGCGCCTCCGCATTGAAAGGAGTCAGCTGAGGTGGTTCGGGCATCTGATTAGGATGCCCCCCGGGCACCTCCTTTTGGAGGTTTTCCGGGCACGTCCAACTGGGAGGAGACCCCGGGGCAGACCCAGAACCCGCTGGAGGGATTATATATCTCGTCTGGCCTGGGAACGCCTCAGGACCCCCCAGGAGGAACTAGAGAGTGTGGCTGGGGAGAAGGAAGCCTGGGGGGCCCTGCTTAGCCGGCTGCGGGTCGCGGTGGCCGGGATGGATGGATGGACATTGCTTAGCCAACGACATTTTCTACTTTGAAAAGAACATGGTTGGATCGCGCCACTGCCATGACACAAAGGGGAACAAACGAACAAACGAAAAGGGCCTTTATTGAAAGCAAAACATAACAGCAAATTGCACACAGAAGACTGAGTCACTCACCCACCCCCACAAACAAAAACTGTATAACTTATAGGCATTTCCTTCTAGAAGCAAAGCCATACTGTGGTATCGCTCATTTAACACCCCCATCCTTCTCCCAATGGAATGTCCCGCTGTTACGCACGCACAATATTCCCGACATGACGATTCGACTATCAAAGATTTGAATGGTCCCTTGATACATTGCCCCTTTGATAATTCTATCCCAGCAAAACAACACAGCATAAAACAATTCCAGTGAAATATGTGACACCCATTAGACAATAAAGACCAAGATGCATTGGAGGAATGAGTCATCTTTGAATCCACTTAGACACAAGGTTAACGTCTCTCTGCATGGAGAGGATGGTTGAGGGCCAATGAGTCATCAGCGACCATTGTCCTTGGCCTGATCTGGATGCCCGCGCTCAACGTCTTCACATTTGTCTGCAATCAAGAGGACATTTTGCGGCAGTACCAGCAGTACCCACCTGCCCAATGTTGTCCATGTCCAGCCAGTCCTGTCCGTCGAGGTCCGCCGCAATCTCCTCCAGGAACACACAGCGAGGAGGGATGCCATTACCCCCTCTCAGACTGGGGTCACCTTGGAGGACACAAGGTGTATATTAATTAAGGGAATACTAATGATCATTAAATAACCTAATGGTCAAGTAATGGTCTTAATAATTATTAAAACAGAAAAAGGCTTATTTTAACTGTATGTAAATGTAAACACAACATTTGACAACTATAATGAAGTTAAAAGGTACTATGTGTCAGAACGAGAAATCCCTTGTCATTACTGACCCATTTGGTCGGTAATCTAACTGCAGCCTGCTGGAGCTCAGTGCATTCAGAGCACTGGAGTGCCAGCCCCATGGGTTGAGACAATAACAATAATAAACTAATGGTAGTTATAATCAGAAATAAACATTGTACAAATGAAAAAGTCATGACGGAACAGATATTTTTTCCATTATCCGCGCTTAGACGTCACTTCATTTTTCTCTGCAAAACCGACCCATTTCAAATAAAATAGAAATCAGCCAACAGGCTGTTCTACAACAGAGAGAGTGGGGACGGTCTCATTTAAAAAAAGTTAAATGGCATGTTGATATATGGAATGTTCATATATTGCCATTTAAAATGGTTTATGCATGTACAAATCCTACACAGTCCCTTTAAAGTTAGAACTGCAGTGCTAAACCAATGAGCTGCTAAACCTTATCTTTGTTTACTTTGCTGATATATAATTGGAGGGTGACCAAAGACATCAACAACAGAGACCTTTCATTTGCTTATTTCCGGTCCGTCCTGAGTCATCCTAAGCGGTCCCAGAAGAGGCCACCAGAGTCATCTTACACCGCTTACCTCCCTGCATCCTCTCAGAGGACGGTGAGTCACAGCTTACTTACTGGAAACGTCAAATTAGACTTGCATGAGGTGCAGCCAGCGTCAACACACATGGGCAGTCAACATGTGACCCTGGACATTAGTGAAGACCAATCTTGCAGTTATATTAACTACCTGCCCCCACCCCTCTCGACAGCTTAAACGGTTAATAAAGCCAGAACAAGAACGGATTTGGGGAATTGTGTGACTTCATCATGATTTTATGACATGACATCATGACGTGGAGACTGCCTTAGGAGGACATGCCACAAATCAATCACTGTGGATTTGTCGGCCTTGCTTGTTGTGAATGTGATTTCCATGAGGATTTTGCCATGACCTCATCAGAGGTTGAGTGCCAAGTCTGCCCTTGTAGCACTCCCCATCCATCAATAATAAATATAGAGCACAGTGTAAGACCAGAGGCCTGCACCACAAAGCCGGATTTGGGGTTACCGAGGTAACTTCAGGTTTAACCCTGGGTTTTCAGTGTCACGGCGGTGGTTCACTATTTACCAAGGGGGACATCGCCATGGGCAACATGTGCTGAACACCTAACCTGCTCTTGTGAAGGTTATGTTCCAGATAATGGATAAACACTTATAAAAGCACCGCCTACGGACCAAATCAATTCTCTTGGAAGGGAAGGGATTGGCTTGTCTTTGTCAGCTTCTTGAGCCATATGTTGCCAGTGTGACGCTTTTTGAATTACTAGTTTCAATGAATTATGCATTTATATTTGCTCCCAAGACCGGTTAACACTGCTGGGATTGCAGCTGAAATTGTTGGATTATGTGCTAGATTGTTTTACATGCCATAACAAACCTACTGGTGCCTTAATGATGGGTCAGTGAAATTAACTGAATTAATGGGGCTATTAAATTAATTAAGCATTCGCACAGCGATTAGCAATGTTTTGCCAACTGTGTTGCTTTTAGCCTGCATGACATTTTAACATTTACGTGACCACGCTCATCGCTAGATTGGGGAAACCTGGGTGGACTTAATGAGTTGATAACCACCGTTGTGACAATGCTTATTCAGGATTGTAGTTGGTAGGCTTAGTGAAGCGAATGAAAAAATATCCTGGCATGTTGAAGTTTCTCTGTAGTACAAGCCTCAGAGGTGTTGCAAGGAGCTGTTGAATAATTAGCTCCTTTACAATCCATTGTCCACCGTCTAACCATGTATACATTGTACTTAAATGATGTAAGGAAAGGAAGCCTACGAAGCACTAGATTTAGGGTTATACACTAAAGCACAAATTAAACAAATGTTTATAATACGGAATATGAATACAAGTCTGATGTAACTCCATACGACATTATTCTAATCTTATTGCTGCAACCTAAATATATATCTCATAAAGAGCAGATTGTATCGTACAAGTTGAAGAGTGTGTCAGACTCACTGTTGTCCAGAGTGATGAGGAATATCCTCTGGATCATGTGGTTGACGTTGAGCTGCTCGCAGAGCTCCTGCCGTGACCGGAACGAGCGGCTGATCTCCGCCACCGAGTCATCGTTGTCATCGATGCTGTCTGACACAGAGTTCTCAGACTCTGACTGACTCTCCCCCGAGTCCTCCACTGTGATGAAGTACAATGTAAACATGAGGCTGTAATGTTTAATAATAAAAAAAGGTTGGTTTGCAGCACGGCACTGATGAACTTAGAAAAAAGGCTTGTTATGCCAACATTAATCTCTAATCTAGCAGTCCTACCATGTTATAACAGAACTTCTGGGGGGAGACGGCCCAGAGCCTGGGCCGGAAACCAGAAACAGCAAGGGGCGGAGTTATGCCTTGTTTCATGTTCCATTATGGAGCTATTCTACCAATAAAAATAATTTGAAACCTTTACAGACACTTTTTTTTGTTTACTAGTGCTGGCCCAGTTTCTATTCACCAATTACATCCTTACAGATCCCCGCCTCTAGCAACATGATTGGTTGCAACAAATATGAAGCAAATGAGTGAGAAAGGGTGAAGGAGGCATTCACCCTTTGAGATTTGAGAGCTGCCATCATTTTTTTGCCATCATCAATTTTATACACCTGAGATTATCAGCCAATACTATAGCTGTAAACAAAGTCTAAAGCTGGATGTCTAACAGCACTCACATGGTGGTTCTCCTGACAGCTGCTGTGGTTGCTGACCGGATGCAAACTGCTTGGCGTCAGCCAGGGAGCTAAAGAGAGCAGCAAAGGGGTTGCAAGAGATGTTCTGGTTGTTGTTGCCCTGGTCAGTCATCTCACTGGGGCTCCACACGCTTCAATCCATCCAAGGGTAATCAAAGGTACCTTCTGGAGGCCAAAAGACTGGCCTTGGGAAGACAGGTGAATACTAAGAAGAAAATATTGCAGAGGTCCTGGGTAAAAAGAAAAGTACAAGACAAAACAGATAGCATGAACAAAGGCAAAGGACAGCTAAATGTAATCCCCCTTCAGATGATATGCACCATATATTAGATTGATGTAACAGTGATCTTAATACATATGACATACAATAACATGACTAGGAAAGTGTCCCAAACATAACATATTCCAGAGGGAAACAGGGCAAATATTACTTTCAATCTGAATAACGCCCAATCCTATCCAGGTTTCCTCTTGTTTCTAATGAAAGAGCCTAGTGTGGATGTGTATGAAGGACATGGAGACACCATCAATCACACCTGCCAGGCTACTCCAGGGCATATAGTATACAGTAAGTGAGCTGTCAAGACAAATCCCTGCTGCTGTGTGTTGACAAAAGCCAGTAACCCAGAGCCCTCCCAGTAACCCAGAGAGCCCAGCCAGTAACCCAGAGCCCTCCCAGTAACCCAGAGCCCAGCCAGTAACCCAGAGCCCTGCCAGTAACCCAGAGCCCAGCCAGTAATCCAGAGCCCAGCCAGTAACCCAGAGCCCCCCCAATAACCAGTAACCCACAGAGCACTCCCAGTAACCCAGAGCCCAGCCAGTAACCCAGAGCCCCCCCAGTAACCCAGAGCCCTCCCAGTAACCCAGAGCCCTCCCAGTAACCCAACCCAGAGCCCAGCCAGTAACCCAGGGCCCTCCCAGTAACCAAGAGCCCTCCCAGTAACCCACAAAGCCATCCCAGTAACCCAGAGCCCTCCCAGTAACCCAGAGCCGATCCAGTAACCCAGAGCCCTCCCAGTAACCCACAGAGCCCTCCCAGTAACCCAGAGCCGATCCAGTAACCCAGAGTCCTCCCAGTAACCAGTAACCCAGAGCCCTCCCAGTAACCAGTAACCCAGAGCCCTCCCAGTAACCCCCAGAGCCCTCCCAGTGCTCCAGGTCCACCTGTCACACAGCACACAGTAGAGTCATTATGTAGCCTCGCTAGCCGTGTGGAGGCTCGACGCCGCTGTGTTTATACTGTACTATACTATACTACACTATACTATACTATACTATCCCCCCGGCGGACGACTGCTGACTACACAATGGCGGATAGTACATCCGTAACGTGGACAAGACGCCCTCGTACCTGGTAGAAGGAACAGAAGAGTAGAAAAGTAGAAGCGGCTGTTTTGACAGAAACAATACGCGTCTGCGAAACCCTGCGGTTGGGCTCGGCGCTTGTACACGTCATCACAGCGCGACGACCACCACCACACCACCACCACACGGAGGGCTTTCCCAGCTTGCTGCCCACTCTACTGTACTGTACTGTACTGTAGAGCGACAATTAAATGCGCCTTTACGAGCTATACCTTTCACTTTACACGTGTCATCACCCACTTAAGTAGTCGGATGTGTACGACTGCAATAAATGAAATTCACTGCAAAGCACTCGACATGTTTTCGTGGTGACAGCTGGTGTACATCTTTAAATAACCCGAGAAGCAGATTTATTTTTAATCGCACTCGTTCTATTTTCAACAATGTTGGTTTTATCCATGATGATCCATGACACCCATATTTTTATACTTCTCTACAGTACTCACTGTAAATTTGTAAATCTGTTGTATTTATTTTTTTATTCTGTTTATTTCTCTTGTTTTATTCTATTGCTATGCAACCTGGCACAAGAATTTCCTTCGGGATAAATAAAGTTCTATCTTATCATCTTATCTTATGACTTGGTTTGATTGTTTTTTGTTTCATCCTGCAGGGGGCGGCAAAGGGCATTGTCCAACTCCGGTTCAGCTGTCAAACTTGCCTACTTTACTGTACTGTACACCTTTCCAGCCAGCAGCTGTGGGGAGTGGTGCAGCTTAGAATTTGATCAATCACTGCAAACCTGCATTGAAATACATAC
Organism: Coryphaenoides rupestris; assembly: GCA_002895965.2. NCBI lineage: Eukaryota > Metazoa > Chordata > Actinopteri > Gadiformes > Macrouridae > Coryphaenoides > Coryphaenoides rupestris. The sequence continues at coordinate 404,279 of PIJE02000022.1, forward strand.
ACATTTCATATTTTGGTTGGTACTTTAATTGTGTGTAAGGAGAGCCAAAGGCAAAGCACACATCAACTCAAAACACGATGACCCAACAGTAGTCTAGTTTTGTGTTTAAAAAGTACAATTTGTTTGTCAAACTCACTTCTGCTCTGAGCACATGAACACTATATTATGCACAATGTAGTCCGTTTCTGTCAATACTTCATTGAAATGTAATGGTGGAGGCCTGGTTCTACAAGAGACCGCAACAGAGTAATGTACCCAGCAGTCCTTTTAACACTTCAATTAAACATTTTGTAAACAGTTGCAACAGCCATCATTGGTTTTTAACCTCCGTTTCTCATGGTAGCAGAGAATCATTGTTTTAGGTTTATGTTGTCATATTTGTAGGAAGTTAATTTCACAACATAACAAACAAAAGTAGCAAACAGTAAAGTGAAGTGTGGACCAACATAGCATTTTAACAGGGATATTATACATAGTATAAAATGTAAAAAAAATAAAAAATAAAAAAATAGTTTACTTTATGTTTAACAAATATACTATCATCATCATCATCATGGTCAGTCATTATCTTGGCAATATATTAGTTTGGGGTTTTGCGCAATTAAATACTCTTTTAATCTTTAGAATTAGTTTTGATATGAATTATTCTATTCTTTTGTATTGTATATTTGCCCAAATAAAAAATACTGTTTCATAGTTTAATAGAAACTTCATCATTTATCTTCTATTTAAACATTAAATAATGTAACTTTGCTTACAAAAAAATAACAACCTAATTCTACATGTACAGTTGGTGGTTTTTTTAAGCTTTACAAAAAGGCCTCTATATGTTTTACAGTGTCAGTTATAAATGTCCTTTCAAATACAAAACAAAAGTGTCCAAAAAGTGTCACATTTCCCATTTCAAGGAGGGAAGTTTCCCCACCGGTTTGTTCACAGGTGCTCTGTCGCCCCTTCCAACAGTTAAGGAGCTTAAGGAGTTGCGTTGTAAGTAAACCCATATGCTCGTCAACACACTGTCCTGGCGGCTGGGCTTGAGCCCTGTTCTTGGTCCCTTTACCCCAGCAGGATCTCCCAGGACAACTGGGTCACTACTGGCTCCCCACCAGCGAGTGAGTGAGTGAGTGAGTACGTGTGTGTGTGTGTGTGTGTGTGTGTGTTTGTTTGTTTGTGTGTGCATGTGACACGGTGCTGCTGTCCATCATTTGCTCTGCTGTGCCCACTTGCCCAGCCTGAGCCACTGCTTCCAGGGGGGCTGGGGTTTCTCCTGATCCGCTTCCGACGCCCAGGAGACGGGTGAGGCGGGGGCGATGGGCTGGACGGTCCAAGGGGAAGGTGCTGGTGTGGTGCTGCCGGTCTTTCTGAAGAAGGACATGCCGTTGGAGTGGGGGGGCTTTTTCTGCAGTTGCTCTGACTGCTGCTGTGCTTTCAGCTGCTGGTTGATGATGATCTGGATGTCATCCTACGGTTGACATGAAGACAAGGAGGACATAAGATGAGAATTTTAAGTTGGGAATATAGACATTTCTTTTTTTAAGCATGTTTGATTTAGTAATAATGTACCCTTTTGTAGTAGCCGATATCACAAAATCACTGACGCACAAGTAATCACACAGCCATGGTTATGATCTCTTCTTAACTCGGCCACTAGAGGTCGCTAGTCGCCTAGCAAACTAGCAAAATATTCTTGGTTCAGCCAAAAAGGGACATGAACACCTGTTGCCTCAATCTGACTGGTCTCTTGGCCCATATCAGCCAATGAGGCGATAGTAGGCTGCTCTGAGACTAGCAAGTTAGTTAGTCAAGTAAAATAAATAATGTTTATATGCCATTTGGTGGACACTTTTATCAAAAGCATAAATGTCATGGGTGTGCACATTTTTAGCATTACTCAATGGGAATTGAACCTCACCTGCTGGTTGTGCTAATGTCATGCTTTACCAATTGAGCTACACAGGACCACAATGCACTTGCAGAGCATTGTACAGCAGCCTCAATAAGGGCCCTACCTGCCAGGCCTCCAGCTCCTGGGACAGCTCCAGTTTGCGCTGGATGGCTTCCAGCAGCTGGTTGTTCAGAGACATCATGTCGTTTTTACTCCTCACAAGCTCCACCTCCATCAGGTTCTTCCTGTCACAACAAAGCAAGTGGACACATTTACCCACAATGCTTAAATAAATATCAGCCACCAAACATTTGCCTCAACAGCTGCCTATTATTTAGTTGTTATCATTATTTAGCTCATGAGGAACTTCGAAAGCATCTAGTTTGTATGCGCTACATTAATTATAGCTTTGGTTCCACCATTTAAAGCTGTAGTTGTATTTACTATTTACAAACATAAAGGAGTCCATGCACTTATTCTGTCATTTCAAAATGGCTACGCATCAGTTTAGCTGCTTACTTGGCTATGGCTTCATCTCTATCTTTGATGGCCCGCTGCACCACCTCCGCCTGTTGCTGTCTGTGCTCCAGCTCTCTCCTCAGCTCAGTGTTCTGCTGCTGCAGCTCGGCATTCTGGGAAGTAGAAACACCATAGAACAAAGTCACACCGCTGCTCAGCTCACCTTTTGGATTCAAGGACACATACTACATATGGACGAGTGGCAGCGCAGATACAGTATATTCTTAACAATGAAAAGAGCACTTGTTTCTTTCCAGTTTATCTGGTCGTACAATATTGTTTTTTGACAAATTTTCAGACCCAATGTGACTTAAATAATGTTCGCTGATTGTATGTATAACACATTCTCAATCATTTTTATAGTATCAATTGTGTATTTAACAGCTTTAATTATTCTTTAATGAATCTTACTCCAAGTATGCTTTTTGCTATTCAAAGGAAAAGGAAAGCTGTAGTAGTAGACATATGCAAGCATTTTAATTTTAAGGACTTTGTTGAAGTACATGTAACACAGTTTGCATATGTGTGTACGTGCAAATAATGTACGTGTGATGAGGATGTTCTTGCATGACTTATGTACGTCACTATAGAATGAACCTAACTCGAGGTTTACACTTACACTTTGGAATTGAAAGTAAAAAATACAGTGCAGTAAAATGCAATCCGAGTGGAAGAGGCTCAACCAATGATGACAACGGTCCTATATACAGTTTGTATATATATATATATATAGCTCAACAGGACATACTATTGTCTCAGTAGCAAGGTTATAGCCAGGGAGACACACACAGAGCCTGGCTAATAAAGCGCTGCCCCGGGCGCTACCCTCCACGAAGAGCACGTCTCCTCTTTATCTGTGGGTTACCTGATCCCTGAGCTCCTGTGCTGCGCTCAGGTTCCCACACGGATCACTCCTCCCCTCCACAAAGGCTGAATTCATCTCCTAGGATACAGACGTTAAAAGAGAGAGCGATAGACAGAGACCGAGGCAGAGAGAGAGAGTGAGAGAAAGAGATTGATACAGAAAAAGATTGACACAGAGAGAGTGAGAGAAAGAGATTGATACAGAAAAAGATTGACACAGAGAGACAGAGAGAATGACAGAGACAGAGGGAGCGAGACAGAGAGAGACAGAGACAGAGACAGAGACAGAGAGAGAGAGAGAGAGAGAGAGAGAGAGAGATCAGGTACCATGCCATGCATTCCACACCAATTGACACAGAAAAAAAGGGGGAGTTCTGGTAGCGTTGACCTCTTTGCATTCATTGTCTGCCTTGGGGGAGTAAGGGTGGTGTGTTTGTGCACTCATGTTCTTGTAGGTCAATGGGGAAAACAAAACTGGCAAAATACAAATATCGTGGTCTTAAGAGTTGTGTACTTGAGCTCATGTTATAAATGTTTTGTGTTCTGGTTTGTTTTCTTGGTTTTGATTATTTTGCGCACTGATTCTAAGAGTTTAAAACTGTAACAGATAAAGTTAATGACTCCTGAACTATCAATGCCCACCAAGGGACTGGTGTTGGAAATTAGCTTCGGCTATAAAACACATGTACAGTACATTGCTCACTGCTTCTGCAACTGTCAATGTTCTCCGTACTTGTCCCTTACAAATAAAATACATCTAAATACATTACCAATGCAGAGACAGACGTATTAAAACATTTTCTATTCTATTCTCACCGTTTAGAATCTGAATCCAACAGACCGACCAAACTGCCCGACATAAATGTACGACCTACATAGTACACAACTCCTCCATGCAGCATTGTCGTCGTCCTGCTACATGGATGTCCAATTATAGCGATAGCATCCTCTCTCCCCTTAGATAAAAGTGAAACCGCCACACTCACCTGCGCCGTGTCTTTCAACTGGCACAGAGCGGCCTTCAGGTCTCCTGGCGTGGCCACCACAGGAGGGCACCCTGGTGCACCCATGCCTCGGGTCAAGGGGAGAAGCAGCTGGAGCACAGAGGACACGTCTTGCCTCATCTAAGACAAACAAAAGCAGGTTGTAGTTTAGAAGCTTTTCCTCCAAGAATATCAGATGGGTGAATGGGTGGTTCAGGGTAGCGAAAGGCTTGACGACATGCCGAAAAATAATTGCATTCTGTGATGCTGTTGATTGTCCCACACGATCCCAGATGATCCCAGATAACGTTGGCTGGTTTATTCCGTAGTAATCTTGGTGGACCGGTGGACCGAAACTATCCACGGCAACGTGCTGGCTCCTCCTCCTCCTCCATTAAAATAGAGACACGGCATGTACGCAATCTCATTGTCCCCGGAGGGACGTCATACTACACTCACCACCATGTTACCGTGCTACCGTGCTGCTACCTTACAACTTCCTGACATTCAGCATTATATTGATCGTCTGACAGAAAACAAAGAGTTTCCGCACTGCATGTGACCATTATTGCTTGAAACGTAGAGGAATCCGATTATAGCTCTACCTCTTAAAAGATGTTTTTTTTATAGACACGGCATTGTTCTAACGGTTAATGTACAATCGCCATGCAAACGGGCACTCATAGTGCTCCAATCAGGGAACATTCCTACAATGTTAAGACAGGAACCGCAGGGAAACAGGAAGTGTGGTGAAAGGCTCATGGGTGTAGTTATACTGTACATCACATCATCCTCACACAAAAACACAAGTAGCCAGTATTAAAGAGCAGGCACTAGAGGAATCACCTTTTCTTTTAGAATTGTCATTGAAAAGAGATTTCTTGTGATGCCGTCAAACAGGCTGCATCAGCAAATGTTTGTTGACAAAACAGATTGCGATGTTGTTGTCGACAATGTTCTTGTTTTGTTACCGTAGTTACGCTTAGAAGTCAGGATGTTGACGTATATATCTATACCATTGAGAAGTGGTTCTTGTGAAAAGTCCCCCACGCAGAGAACTGGACAAACAGGATGTGCTTTCATTAAGTTCTAACAAGGAGATACCGAGCCGTTACTGAGGGGTTGATTATAATGCGAGTGGGAAGGCTGACATGTTTAAAGCAAAAACAAATATCAAAGGCTATTAAGAGATTAGGTGTCTCCATACCATTCTACCCTGGCTATCATAGTGGCCTTTTATTTTTATGAACACAAACAAACACTTTGGGTTCTCATGGGTCAGAAAGTAACAGTTACTCATTAAAGTACGTCGCCGTCATTGTTGACAACACAACAATAAAGTCGCTCACAGTTGCAAACAAACCCGTAGCAACATAAAGCCAGTGTGGCTGCTCCTCTCCCTGCCAGGCCATCAGGGTTTCCGTGTATTTATGTTATCTCGTTTTTATATCCAATCGCTCATGGTAGCCGCTGTAAATCAGAGTCGTGGTAGAAATAATTACACAAGCATCTTAAACCTTAAAGCTTACACCAGTTATTCTACATCTCCAGTCCTGTACTGGGGACGGTTCCTGCATGTATCTGCTGATCACTCAGAGTACCAAAAGTTGAGAAAAGTGCAACCGTTTCACACACACAGATTATTACAAACAATGTGAGCTTCTCTTAAGGTTCCCCACTGTGATTCTGACTTTAGGTTGGATCTTCATTTTCTTTGATAGATAGGGGTCGATTACCACTCCAGTAACCCGTTACCTCTATTCCTCATAATCATCTGTTAGATAATTCGATGCAAATGTGTGTGCCATGGACAATGCAAGAAAAACAAGGGATGGAAAATGAACTATAAAACATAGTTGTTATCAATCACACCTTAGCCCCAACATGCCACCTCCGAACACTCCTTGAACAAACACTGCTCGTGTGATGTCATGTTTAGTTGGTTGCCTTTTTTTTTATTGCCCTATGACTTCATTGATTTGTCAGCAGCATGACAATGACTCATTGTAATTCAGAAAAACTACATGTGCCCACAATGTCCCAGAATGTTATTGAATGCGTTCGTGAACGGTGGTTTATCAGAAGCGCGCAGCTGTTGCACCAACAACTGTATGTTGCCGTTGCTTTATATAACATGAGAGGTGAGTTCAGTCAGGTCCTTCTATGGTGATGAAAAGACACTGAAAAATAAAAAAAACCAGTACACACAGGAAGAGTTGCAGTTAAAGATGCTGTATGTAAGAATAATGAATCCATTCAGGGACTACATGTAGGATTTCACATGCACACATTTCTTTACATTTCCAGTTTATGAGCAGGTTGTGGTTGAAGTTAAAACATGAGAGCTTCCCTGACAGCTTCTCTCTCTGTGTTGCATGGAACAGCTTCTCTTATAATACAAGAGAAATCAGCCAATCAACCCAACTCAAATATTATTTGAGTTGGGTTGGATTTCACGGGAAAAATGAATGAAGTGACATGTAAGCGTGGATAATTAAAAAATATATATATATTTCATAGCTTTTTTTAAATGTGTACAAGGTTTAATTATGACTAGAACTAAGATTAGTTTCTGATTGTTATTGTCTCATCCCACAGAGCTCAGAATTAACTGATTCTAACATATAGTACCTTTCAGAATAAATAGAGTTCTAATGAAGTAAAAACCCCACAACAAAACACTGGAACTCCGCCTTCCCCAACATTGAGATAAGCAACTTGCTGAGTGTGGGCGATCCATTTCGGTGAGCTCATTTGTTTATATGAGTCTTATTTACAGAGTCACAGATTATGATCTCTGTCAACGCTCCAAATCAAGAGACCAATGGCCATTCAGTTAATGGTTCAATGTTTTAAATATATACCTTTGAATACCATTCTGCTACATTGCTTTCAGCTCAGTAGCACACACAAAAAAAACCTATTTTGTGTTTCCATAAACTGCACCCTTTGGAAAAGTGAGTATTGTCGTAGAGTTACCGGCCCCATACCTGTTGTTCACAGAGGCCCAGCCCTGCTGCTGTGTCCAGGCTGCTCTCCAGCTCAGACAGCAGGGAGGAGTCACTGTGGCTACGGGCCTCCTGGAAGGACGCCTCCTCCCGCAGCTCCTCCACCTGCACCTGCAGCTGCTGGGAGTGGCTCTGCGCCTCCTCCACCTCCCTCCGCGCCTCCTCCACCTCCCTCCGCGCCTCGCTCAGCTGAACGCACACCCACACCCACACACACATACACACGATGTTATTAATAATTATTTGAAAAGACAACAAAAACAACATATTCTAAATCATATACACATGTAATTATATACACATGAAACTACAAACCTACACGTGCACGTTTGTTTTGATGACATCAAAAACACTACCACTCGACTAGAAGTAAATCCTGACATGCCAGATTCCAGTCTTACGACAAATGAGGAACTGCAAACGTTCCGTCAAAAGAGTGGAATCTGGACACGCAGGTGGGTCATGAGTGAGAGGTAACAGGTGACACGATGGCAGGGATGAGGTGATTGCTTTGACATGTCCTCCTCAGTCTCACCGAAACCCCAGATAAAATCACAGTTTTGGTTCCGTGGGCCTTGGAAATGTGTGTGTGTGTGTGTGTGTGTGTGTGTGTGTGTGTGTGTGTGTGTGTGTGTGTGTGTGTGTGTGTGTGTGTGTGTGTGTGTGTGTGTGTGTGTGTGTGTGTGTGTGTGTGTGTGTGTGTGTGTGTGTGTGTGTGTGTGTGTGTAGGCAATCTCCATCAAAGTCAATGTCAAAGTGTTTTATTGTCACATATTCTTCATAAACACAGGGCCATTCTGATGCAAAAAAAAGTATTTTTGTGAAGCGTTGTACTGTAGGGTTTACTTCAATTGTGTGTGACTATACCTGTGTAGCATTAGCTTGGTGTGTGTGTGTGTGGTGTGAGGTGTGTGCGCGCGTTTGGCATCTACCTGTTGGCTCTGCTGCTGGTGTCGCTGGTCCTGCAGGGCCAGCTGTGTGTCCAGGGCGGCTAGGCTCTTCTGCAGCTCAGCGTTCTCCTGGCACACACCGGCCAGCCGATCCTCCAACGCCTGCTCTCTCTGGGTCAGCCGCACCACCTAGAGAGACGGCGCAACGCGACCCAGATTAGCGCCAGGGTTCGGTGCCCACGCAGCACAAAGGAGGCGAGTGTTGTGTACTACACAGTGTAACCCAGTAATGGCTACCCCCCCCCCCAATGGACAATTAGGTTCTGGTTCAGCAGTATTCAGGTATGGATTTGATGGTCCTGTCCTCTTTTTCCTTATTAAATCAATGGCATTTCAAAAGGCACAGATTTTAATTACGTTATACATAATACAATTGCTATTTTATATATATATATATATTATAATTTTTTTGGATTGTGAATCAAGGAAATAATTGTTGTTGAAATGTCAATGTGTGCATGTTTAAAGTGTATTGTTAACTAGTGCAGGTTACTCGGGGTAGCGCAGCCCCTACCTGCTCCCTCATGGCGCTGATCAGCTCATCGTCCGGGCCGCTGCCCCGGCTTCCCGCTCGGCTCAGCTGGTCCTTCAGAGCCTGCAGCTCGCTGGACATGGCTCTCTGCACCTCCAAGGCCTGCAAACACACAGCATTTAACAATGGCACCGTTAAAACAGGGGAACATCATAATATACAGTAAATCCCCTTGATAACGATACACTGCAACCACCATTTGGCCGATCAGAGAAATAAACATAATAGTAGAAGAAAAATTCACTAATACTTTGCAGTAGACTGGGAGCTGGGGGGTTCAATGTTCAGATTAAATGGGTCATGTTATGTTCTTCTGCTTCATGGGCCAAACACAACTTTGCCAGTTGACCAGCCGCCTGTAGCTCAGACTGTCCCCAGTGTCCCCATTTTGTGAAGCATGAAGCGACGACAACAATAGGGCCGGCTTCCTTTGAACATCATGTCATCAAATGCGGACACTTGGTCCAGCTATCCTTCACATGGCTGTTCCACCACACTAACAATTTGTCCCTGTTCTGTGGTCCCAAACGACAGCAAATGCGCATCTTTGTCCCAAACCACCCCCCCCCCCCCCAGCCCACCCCTACTGCAATGGGCCAGGACTCTCCTTACTCAGCGATTTGGCGGGCCCCTGTCAGATCCCATCAAAGCCACACAATGGAGGATGAAGGGCCAGAGTCTGATGGAGCCAGATGGAGCCAGGGGCCGGGCATCTTGGCCCTGGCACTGACAGCATGCCATGTTAGACCACAAAGTGGCAGGCATCTGTATACTATACAGATGCCTGTATAGTATACTATACTATACACCCCCTGTATTCAGGGGGTGGGGGGGGGTGCGTTTGTGTGCATGTGTCGAGCGCACGCTAGCGGGCCGGGTGTCTTGAGGGCCTCTCCGCGTGGAGGCGTGTCCCCCCAGCGGCACCAAGCGCCCGCGTCCATGCATCAGCCTCCCTTATCCCACAGGGTCTATTTAACACGGAGGCACGCAACCGCTCACAATAGAGCCAGCCAACCCACTGGGAATTAACAGAGTCTCATGGGCGGAGGGAAGACGCTCCGTTTGCTGCGAACACTAAGCTCAGAGTTCGGGTTGTCTTTTTCTTATGAAACTCTGCATCTCGGAGAAACGGATTTGAACAAAAGCATGGCAAGAATCTGGGGGAGGGAGTTGTTTATCCTCATAGACCTGGAGAGGAGGGGAAGGCATTACATCACTGACAGCAGGTCTCTGACTAAGTCACCTCAGACTGGTAGAGTCTGAAGTTAAACTTGCAGAAGTTTTTCTTGTTAATCATGTCCATGACATTTAGCAAAGAATGGACCAAATATGTTGTTGAGATAGGAAGTAGGTTAATGTTGTGAAGGGATGTGAAGATACTAAGGAAGGCAGATATTTTGTTCGTTGAGAAATTCTGCCATTCCAGTGAAACTGAGTCTGGCATCAACTGTGTTTTAGTCCATCACTGTTTATCTGGTGGGATTCAAAGGAATTGCTGGCATGCCGCTGACAGGGGCTCAATCACAGAACATCCAAACATGCATTGCCAGAAGGTTATGTGATTAAATAGCATCTGAGTCTTCAGAAAGAATCTGAGAGATTTTTGAAACCCTCCCATTTCTACATCAGATGAGCACATATCCTTGGCTTCATATCAAGACAGTCCTCAGAAATACTGATATTAAGGTTTGATTGTTGGGAAGGGTTCACCTGTTCACATGGAAGTATGATTGATAGGCTAGGAATATATGTGAAACATGTCATTATTTGTAGTCAAACACGGTCGAGTTGCATGCTAAAAATAGATTCAGATTAACAATAATAAAAATAAATAATATTTAAGCCTGCATATCAGGCTAAAACAACCTGCCAACATACTGTATAAACTTGTCATTTAAAGTATAGCCCCCCAGTGAGTCATATACTTTTAAATCTATTTCAGTCAGTGTGCGCTGAACCACAGCTTAGAATAAAGCTACTGTTAAAGCCTCGATCCCATGGTCACTTCCTGCAGGTATGGGCGTTGCCGTCGTTGGGACTTCTCTCCAAGCAGCGCGACAAAAGACACCCCCCCCCCCCCCTTGCGACGGGCTTCCGTTATTAAAAAAAAAAAAGAGACGCCGGGTTTGAATCAGCCCCGTGACCTTTGGCCTCTCTTGCAAAGCGTCACGGCGGCTCGCTAACAAAAAGCAGAATACAATATAGATTTTAGAGGGATGTAAATCTAACACTGCTCTATCCTGGGGGAAATGGGCTTGTTTGGGGGTCACACCCTCCCCATGGCGCTGCACCAATCGCTGGGCTAGTCTGCTGTCAGCGGACAACCCTGATATATTGCTGCGGCTGTAGGCAGGAGCTTTATTTTGTGGTGGGGGGGGGGGCAAGAGGGGAGAGGGGGCGGGGCCCTGTGAGGGGACCTCTCCCCCCCCCCCCCCCCCCCCCGAACTCTGCCTTTAAGCTGGGAGACTAATATGTTGTCTCCTCATCGGCCTTTTCTTTATCAGTTAAAGTACAACTTTCCAGCTGCCGAAAATAATACACTTTCACACGCCAGCTCCACCTCCCTCTCCCTTTTTTCACACAAATTTCCACACAAATTTCCTTTGCAGTACCACATGATTAACAAGAAAAACTTCTGCAAGCTTAACTTCAGACTCTACCAGTCTGAGGTGATTTAGTCAGAGACCTGCTGTCAGTTATGTAATGCCTTCCCCTCCTCTCCAGTTTCCATGAGGATAAACAACTCCCTCCCCCAGATTCTTGCCATGCTCTTGTTCAAATCGGTTTCTCCGAGATGCAGAGTTTCATAAGAAAAAAACAACCCGAACTCTGCCTTTAAGCTGGGAGACTAATATGTTGTCTCCTCATCGGCCTTTTCTTTATCAGTTAAAGTACAACTTTCCAGCTGCCCAACAATAATACACTTTCACACTTGGTCTTTTACACGCCAGCTCCACCTCCCTCTCCCCCTTGCTGTAAATCAAATCCGTTAATCCTACCACACAAATAATCCCCCTCCGCACACACACTCAGGTGAGTGTTCAGGGGGGTGGGGGTGGGGTGTCTAACTCACTCACCGTGCAAGGCAGCGTTGCTAACTTAGCGGGAGGGGAACCCCCATGATCCACCTCGTCCGGTAACGAGCCGTCCCAGAAAGAACCGGCAGACCTTACGCGCTTCATACTCTGTCACGTGTGTTTTCGTACTCCCTCCTGGGTTTTTCCCAAAAACACAACATCTATTCTGTGTGAGCGATAGTTGATCCCCCGGTAAGCCAAGAACCAGCCTCCCGGTGACCTTCTGTTCAGTACAACCTTCTCCTTGAAGACGAGGATACTGGAGCTCTCCTGGTGTTACTGCCAGACTTGTGTCTGCTCTGGTCACCGACTTGGAGTTCCTTATTTTGGAGGACTTTGGTACCATGGCTGAAGGCTTGCATTTAGATGTTTTATGTCACACTAGCAGGTTAGCCATTACATTGTCACACTTACTATGGCCGCCCGGCGCATAGCTGAAACGCTTGTCAATCATCGGTTACTGTTGACGTCATACCACGATAATGTTTAGCAAAGCCGTCTCTGTCAGCCTGCTGGTCTCTGCCCTTCCAGTCTAATCAGAAACCTTGTTGCTCCTAATGGATAAGCAACCAAAAAGTGTGTCATTGCCAGACTGAGTTATGCAATCTTTTTTTCTTTTTTTTTACTCATAGTCATTATAAGGATGGTGTGTATAATGTGTATAATTGTGTGTATAATTTTGTTTGTGCCATATACGTAAAGGTTTTGACCATATGTTGGTTTTCTATAACCCTAGAGCTCCATTCAAATCAAGTCTTTGACTCTCCTGCTTGTATACATATACTGTTTCATCCAGTCGAGGGACGTGACCATTGCCTTGAGCCACAAATCGCTTACATAACCCATGAAACCCTGACCTCAATGGTACCTTAGATGAACCATCTTTATCTTGGGTGGATTTTTTAATCTACACTTTATTGCCGATATTAGACATTACACCTTTGTCTTGTCTTCAGCCACACACACACACACACACACACACACACACACACACACACACACACACACACACACACACACACACACACACACACACACACACACACACACACACACACACACACACACACACACACACACACACACACACACACACACACACACACACACACACACACACACACACACACTTTTGCGGCCTTGCTGGAGGGAAGATTAAACGCAGTGAGACTGATACCGGCTGGGTAGGATGTTGAATAGAACACCCGTTACACAGGTTGGGTAACAGGCCTCTTTTACCAGGCCGGGCTCTGGCTGCGAGTTTGTTTCTCGACCGTCGTAGGCTGCTTAAGCATCGTAACTTTCAACCTATTCTCGTTTCAATTTACACGATAAAAAGTATGATACACAAAAATCAACAAAAACAAAAAAGACAAGAAGTGTCCAATGGCTTTGGTCCCCCCCCTTCTCCCCAAGTCTCATTTATATTTAGCAGACACATTTGGCAGACACTTTTGTCCAAAGTCATTTACAATAGTTAAATTTGTCAAAAGAGTGAAACCACAATATGTCCCTGACGGAACAGTAAGATGTGAATAGCACAAATTTCAAGCACTTCATAATTGTTATGTTAATAGAACAGGTTTCAACCACTCATAAATGCTCGTTTGACCGCTTGCTGGTAAACAGCAGGACAGCTAGGATAAGATGCTACACAATGCTCAGTACTATTTTAAGTCCCGGGATGAACAAACATACAAGAACATACAAGATGCTACACAATACTGGGAACAATGTTGAGGACTCAGTGCTTTTTTTAGTACTCAGCACTAGTTTAGTGCCAGGACATACGAACATACAAGTGAGTGTTCGGTAAGTGGTAGTGGATAAGTGAGGAGAGGTGGTGGGGACGTTAAGGAGGGAAGCTATGCAGTGAGTCCAGTCTCAGCTATACAAAATCGCACCAGTGCACAACGTGACGGGGGATGGAGCACTCACGGTACTGAGCTGCTCTCGGAGACGCTGGGTGTGCTCGCCGTGCTCCTGCTGGGCCAGACCCTTCGCCCGCTCCGCCTCGGCGACCGCCTGCGTGAGCCTCTCCGCCTGGCCGCTCAGCTCCCTCACATCCCTCTCCAGGTCGCCCACCTGGCTCTCCCACTGCGACTGGCAGCTGGTCAGCTTCAGCCGCAGCTCATGCCTGCCCTGCTCCAGCTCCTGGTGAACCGGTTGCGTGGAGAAGATCAGAACATACACACAACACACCAACAACTCTACTACGCTACTAAAACATGTTTCTAGCCATGATAATTTTTTTGTATTACTGTGATGAGGTAGCCATATGCAGTTGTAGGAAGTAACACTTTGCTTTTTTGTTTATGTAAACAGTTTAAAACATTCACAATACAGATCATTTCTCATGTGTACATTCCCTGGAGGAGATTGTGGTGCAACAGGCACAAATAAGTCAACTTGTGTATCTCTGTGTATCCAAAACTACCCCCACTGATAAATCTTAGTATGCCAAGATATTGCAATACTAAAGAAGCACTATGGGTGACATGATTTCAGGAGATCATGCAGATCAGAAAGAAGCTTTGGCCATAATGTCAAAACGTCTCCAATGCGTTCCCTCACTGCCTGGCGTCACCTGTAGGCTGCTGCGTGGACGTTTTCCACCAACAAGCTGCAGGTCACACTATTGAAAATCACTTACACATAAGATCACGAATTAGTACTAATGAACAGTCAAGGAAAACCGTCCTTTCGCCCAGATTAAGCCATTGTTAAACAAAGAATACAATAAAACACAGAAGACGTTTCGGATGAGCTGATGACTATTTTTTTGATACAGTGTCCTGATGGTGCGACAATGTACTCCACCTCACGGTCGCCTCCTAGGAGTCAACGTTATTTAGGTCATTAAAAGAGGATTAAGGGAGGACTTAAAGGCTGCCTTACCTCCAGTTTGACTGTGTATTGCTCATGGACTTTGTCGCTCTGCTCCTTCAGCTGACGGTTTTCCAGCAGCAACGCGTTTCCCAGCCTGGCCGCCAAAATAACCTCTTCCTCCTTTTGTTTCAGAGCGGTGAGGAGTTCACCGGGGTCCGGATCGTCTGTTATTTCCTCCGTCCCGTAATCGAAAAAGAAGTCGTCCTCCTCCAGGTTCATGCTCTTGGATTTAAACCCCCATTGATCAAGTCGATCCATGATTTAGCTTAACAATCAGTTATCCTTTAAATATCCAATATTCCCACGTAGATTAATAAATATACTAGATATTTAATTAAATTCAGGCTTATTATAATAAGGTGCCCTCAACGATCGCAACTCAGCACCTTGTTGCGTGCCTCACCGCGTCTGACAGCGAGCATCAGGTCCAAGACGCTCTATGGTGGAAAAGTGGGCGGGCCTTATCTGTCACCTGTCCTCCTCAGGTACACGACGTCACTACAACACTGTGTCGCTAAGCAACAGCAGAGCTGCAGTTCGCACCTGTCCAATGGCAATTAAAATATGAATTAATGAAAGACAAATAGGCCCATAGACAAGTAGCACAACACAGCCAAATCCCAAATATGTATTTCCTATCTGTCGCTCTTAATCCCAATTCAAATATATTTTGTCATGGCAAAATTATTTCCAGCGCATGTAAGAGGACACTCCATAAAAGTTAAAAATAAATAAATTATATTTATACTGTATATATAATAAAATATAATATAATTTTTACAATATACTTTTTATGTTATGTACAAAACACATTTGTATTTCATATAAACCCCAGTCATCAGCCTATGGGTCAAATTCAGAGTTCTGATAAAGGTCATTAAAAAATATTGGTTACAATGAATGTACAAAATGCTAAAACAAGGTCTCTTCTTGCATAAGAAGTCACTTTCAACCCATAGTAGGGTCCTTGTCACATGTATTGGCTTCCCTGTGCTGTCAGCATTAAGGAACCTTCCATGCAGTGGCGAAGCTACCGGGGTGGCATAGGGTGGCAAAAAGTATTACCACCCCACTTGCCACCTCAGTTACACAGACCAACTGATATAATTTGTTTTATTATTATTATTGGATTGTTATAAAAAAAAATCCGAATTCTGTGTAAAATCCCCTAATATCAAGTTTTTAAAAAAACCTCACTGTTGTTCCACCCCTCCGTCCCGTAAATTAATGGTTGCACCCTATTTCACCTTTAGTCTTGTCGGACGGATTTGATTTTGCAGCGCAAATTTCCGAGATTTGTAATCGCCCTACATTACTTTTAAAATTGCGGTAATCAGATTACCAGATTACAGTTACTTCGGTTTAAAAAGTGGATGACTTAAGATGATTACTTTTCAAATGTAACTTCAAATTATGATGGTGAAGGCAGTGTTATCACGTCTACACTCGGACAGCACACAGAACCAGACAGCAAAACGTCTTTTCTAGCTAAAGTATTTTATCCTGTCATTGATTGCATGATTGGTGAAATGAAAAAGACGTTTCTCTATCTTAAGATGTCACATCATGCAGGGGTATCCAGGCACTAAATCCACCCAGCAGCAGCAGCTTTCTGAATGAGGAGCCAGTTATTCTATTAGCAGATGCATATGGGTCAAATGTAGAGGATCTTAAACATGAACTGCACCAGACTAGGAGATTATTGGATCGACAAGCAACAAATGGAAAAGAAAGTCCCCCCAGTTTAATGGAATTTGTTAATTTTTTGGATCCATACAAGGCAGTTTTCTTTGAGCTGTTCCGGTGATGTAGAATAGCTGTGGTATTGCCGGTCAGCAGTGCAGCATGTGAGAGGAGTTTTTCCCAACTCTTAAAATAGTCAAGAATCACCTGCGCTCTACCATGGCAGAGAACAGATGAACAAGTATAGCAGTTTTCAGCATTGAGTCCAAACGTGCAAAAAAAAAAAATCTGGATTTGGATGAGTTTGTCAAGCGATTTGCTGCACAGCATAGCAATCGTCGCATTCAGCTTTTGTAGAGTTACAAGAAATGTGCTTAATGTAGCAAAACTAACTGCCTTAGCCTACTACAACATGGTCTAGACTAGCCTAATGCAATAGTGCATACGAAAATGTGGATAACATATAGTGGATTGTGTTTCCTTGTTTTGTTTTGTTTGGGATTTCTATTCTCTTGTTAATATAAGCCAGGCATCTCCAACCCTGCTCTTGGTGAGCTACTCTAAGGTATTGGCATGTTTGTATCATTATCGGATGCCTTCTATGTTCAAGACAAATGTTTCCTTAAAATGCATTTTTTTCCACAAACCCATGTCATTGTAATAATTGACTGGATAAGAGAGAAACCTGTACACATACACACTCACAAAAAGAAGTGCGCACACACACAGTAGATCCGACTATAAGGGCCGATATAAATATACATTATGTATAAATGTAAGACATATTAAGCTGGCCACTTAACAAATTATGGCCACCCTAAAATATCTGCTTGCCACCCTTTTGCCACCCCATGTATAAATCTCTAGAATCGCCACTGCTTCCCTGTTATAGCCAAATTCATAGGTCTGATAAAAGGGAATTAAAAAGCCACCTGGCTAAAACCAAATGGCTTGACTGGGGATGCTCCAATGACCAGGACACAGGTAGATGCTGTTAAACCAGTTTATTGTACAGTTGGTAGTGTTGCAGGCAGAGCAAGTGGTAAATGCTGACATGTGATGGCTGATTGATCCTGTGTGCCTTGCCTACCCAATGCACCCTCCCCCAGCCCCAGAGCCTCATCAACCTGACTCAGGCCAGGAGATTCTGCTTAAAATAACCACCAACCACACACACTCTGAGCTTGCTTGCTTGACACAGGTATTATATGTTGAGATGCCACATAACCTCTGCTTTGTTTGATTGATTCACCATTGTTAATGAAGTAGGCTAGTAGCAATGGGCACATTGGAAATCACATGTGTTCATAGATGACACTCAAAACCTCTGCTTTGTTGTTAGATTGATTCACCATAGTTTAGGTCTATAAAAAACAATATGTGTCACACGTATTGCTAATAGAAAAGTGTAGGCCATAGACTGTAGGCATATGCACACACAGCTTAAAGGGTTAGTTGCCACTATATTTTTATATTTCTCCTTTCTCACTGTAAATGTGTTATTTTATTTTGTATTATTCTACTGTTTATTTCTCTATTGTTTATTATTCTATTGCTATGCAACCTGTGACACAAGAATTTCCTTCGGGATTAATAAAGTTTTATCTTATGTTAGCTTAATTCACTGAATGCTAATGATGAATTACCCACACATACTTATGGAATAAAATATATATACCACACTGAGATCTGAGTGACTGTTAACTGACAGTCACCAAGAGAGTAGTTAGGCAAAATATACGCTTGTGTTTCACATTATTATAAATGAATGAGGTAAATCGACAAAGATAGAGAGAGATATAGATATAGATATAAGAGAGATAGATAGAGATTTTATAAGTTAGCCAAACACAAATTTTCTGATTATGGAATGACATGAGTGAGATGTCATGGATGTTAAAGTAAATGTAACATTTACATTTACATATAGGGCATTTGGCAGACGCCTTTATCCAAAGCGACTTACAAAGAGTACATTTGTTGAGTACATTTATTTTAATAGTTTTAGTTGGCCAATTTTAGTTGGAGCACACAGTTGACTGTGTGCCACAGCACCCCCCTGTGGGTGATCCTGGAACACCATTCCCTTGTTGGATCAGCTCAAACGGATTCACGACACCCGCCTGTAGGAATAGTTCAACATGACCATCAACAAACATTATTCACTCACATTTTCAGAAAAGCATCTGTCTGCCTTTCCCTTACCTAATTGAAACAGGACAAGTTGTTGATACCTGCCTTATGATTTTATGATGATGATGATTATTATTATTATTATGACCAATCGACTATATATCATCTGTATATTCTGTATAGATATTTATAGATGCGTGCTTCGAGCCACTGCATGTATTACCAGCCTGTGGGATGTAAGACCCAGCAGGGCTCTTTGGGGCATGATGTCACACAATCAGAGTTGATACTACAATCACACTCAAATAACAAGGATACGGATCTGTACTTCCACATGTCTTCTGTTGGTCAAACTGTTATAGTACTCACTTTAGTGCCAACAACACAGGGCTGAGAGGGACCTCCAGACGGCAGCATGGTGAACTTGTCAGAGAATCTGGAATGGGTCAGGATCTGTGCTACTTCCGCTTCCACCTCAATGACCTCATCCACCTGAACAACAAATATATTCCCATCAGCACATTTGATATATCGTCTATTAATATAATATCAAACGATATTATCGATACATACATGTGTATTATTTATAGTTAGCTTTGTGTGTTTTTTTTAAAGTGCAGATCAATTAACCTCATGCTGCTTTTCCATGGTCACTGTCTTCACTACTGACCTTGAAGGTGTACTGAGAGTCAAAGGTGAAGGCTTCCTCCATGCCGGTGATGCCGCCAGTGTACACCACCCGACAGGGTTTACCGGCACCTCTGGGAACCTTGAACAGGCGGTAAGTGGCCGAGAGGAACTTGAAATCGCCTGTTTGTCCCAAAAGAGAACGAAAAAGTTGAACAAATTGACACGACACTGATACCCGAGTTGGGAGAGTATGACAGTAGGACAAATAGAAAAGCAAACCCAAAATGTTCTGCATCTCCTTGTTGTGCACGGTGATGGCAGTGGCGGTGACCAGGCGCGGGGGGCTGAAGCCCACCTCCTCCGCCATCTGCAGCAGTTCTTCCCACCAGAGGGCTCCACTGAGGCACTCGCCTGTCACCAGGAGGAAGAGGAATGTCTCAATGTTTCCCAGAGAACCCACCATCTGTAGGATCGCTTCATGTACTTGTGGTGAAAAAGTTATAAATACCCCAGAGAACTTCGTTCTTTTTGATTTCCTCGGTTAATCTGCCATTGCTGTAGACGTCACTGAAGTACAGTTCACCACCTTCCTGATAGTTAAAGTGTCAAAAAACACGATGAAAACTTTCGTTTAAAATAAAAATGTATTAGTGGGCAGTGCAACACATTTGTATATGGGTGTATAGCTCTGTTGTGCAGGGAAACTGCCCTCCAGCCATGACCAAGTACATTTTAAGAAGTATTCAATGATGTAGCTTGATGCTATGCAAGTAAATTACAAGTACAATGAATCAAGTACACAAATCATTCAGCAAATACTTTTACAACCTAAAAACCCATGTTATATAATTGTCCCAGTAAGACATTTGTCATAAATCATCTTATCAAAGCTATTATACCTTGAGAACACGGTAGGCTTCTTGCAGTACTTGTTTCTTGTCAGGACAAAGATTCAACGCACCGTTGGAACTAGGGAACATTAATAACAATTAAGCCACTTCAATAAAATGCATCTGATGTGTGAAATAAATAAAATAACATATTTATTATCGGAGGAAAATGTGAAAAGAGGAAGAAAAGCTGCACTAAGCATAAGCATGGCTTACATTAAGGCATCATATGAGTTCTCCTTCATCCCAGCTTCAGCCAAGGCCTCGATGTAACCCTGGACGAAGCTGATGTTGGGTGTCTTATAGCCATACTCATGTGTGTGGTAGTCAATATAGGTTCTGGCCACCACAAGCTAGCAAAACAAGAAGAAGGAAATACATGAATAAGGGACACATTTTCACGAAGCATCTCTTACAACACACTACAAACAAAACCCAAGACATCCTGTTGCTCTGTATTGAGACTTCTGCCACAGGGGCGGCAGTAGCTCAGGAGGTAAGAGCGGTTGTCTGGCACCTGGAAGGTTGCTGGTTTCGATCCCCGGGCTCCGCCTAGCTAAGTGTCAAGGTGTCCCTGAGCAAGACGACACCTAACCCTAACTGCTCCTGACGTGTTGGTTGTTACCTTGCATGGTTGACACCGCTGTCGGTGTATGAATGGGTGAATGTGAGGCAATACTGTAAAACGCTTTGGATAAAATTGCTGTATAAATGCAATCCATTTACATGTCATGCTAAAGAAAAATATCACTGTCAAGCAGTGATTCATTGTTTACAGTTAGAAAATTCTAATTTACACGTTCTTATGGTTTGTACATAAATTATATTTACATTATTAACACAGTCTTAATTCACAATGCAAAGGGACCATGAGTCACAAATAGTCACGATACTCAAAATATAGCCACTAAGATACTTTTTGGTCCAAAAGAGATGCTTCGTGAAAATGTGTCCCTTATTAACTATTAGGAGTATGACAGGTGAGGCTCTGCGTACATGTGTTAAGGGCCGTGTTAAGGGGCGTGGTAAGGTAACCAAAGGGAGACCATAAAAAGATGGGTTTGAGTTGGGATCAGGAGGACATTCAGCTGACCGGCCTCCCTTTGTTATAACTGTAGCAGGTTGTAATAAAGGTCTTTGCACAGTTTAATTGTTGTATGCATTAACATGTTTTTTTCTAAGAATTATTTCAGTTGCATTTACACTTAAAACCATGCTTTTCATCAAATGGATATTGGGGCCCATTGAACAACACTCACATTACAAGTAGATGAAAAAACCTCATTCATATTCACATCACAGTGTAACCCAACAGATACTACGGCTGTGGCCTGGTGGTTCCTGAGGGCCTGGAGGGCTGCCAGGTGCTGGACCTAGGCAGCGGGAGTGGGAGGGACTGCTCTGATGGCAGCCCCTCAATTGTCCTTGAATAGGTTTTTAAATCACATGACCGTTAACTAAGCTTAATCTATATTAGTACTTCTTTATACAGCACGTAATCTAAAGCAGTGGGTTCTCAACTGGTCTGGCTTTCGGAACCCACCATCAGGGCCGCCCATAAGGCCCAGGCCCTAAGTGGAATTTAATTTGGAGGCCCTATCACCAAACCAAAATATCAAAATGGAATTCTGGTCCCCGTGGGGTTTAAACACCCCCCTCCCCTCCCCCCCGGACCAGAGTTCAAATATTAACGGAACTTCTTCATGCTCACACCCCCCCCACCCCTGTTCTCGAGAGACGCTGATTCAGTAGGCGGCAGATGCGCATCCATTTCGCATATTGCACAAAAACTATGCCACTCTGCTACATAAAGAATCCCCTTCAAAATAAAAGCACAAGGATTTGTTTTTCTTCTTTTTTTCCCAAGGGCAAAAAGCCCGCACCCACTGAAAAACGGGTCCGCGACCACTTTAGGTCACGACCCACCAGTTGAGAATCACTGATCTAAAGTATTATTATAAAGAAATCATTAACACTAACTTAATAAGAAACATGAAGAGTATTACACCAGCATATACTAAAATGAAAACAGAAATGATGAATAGACTGTTTGCAGACCTAAACACCACAATACAAACACTCTGATATTAAACAACTTAATGAACTGGAAATTCAAAGTTAGTAATAAGACATCAATGACAGCAAGCATAATTACCAACACTAACTTAGTACGAAACATAAAGAGTAACAAAAAGACTCTTGTGTTCCAGAGTCTTTTGATCTCTTCACATTCTCTGTCCTGGTGACTTTAAATAATTAACTTTTATTGATCTTCTACGGCTCCGTTTCCTTATCTCCGATCGGCTGGATGTGTAGCTGTTTATTGGCCATTCAGGTTGTTGATTGGGGTTAACTCAGGCCTTTGTCTATTGTTTTTTCTCTAGCTTTTCCTGGGGACATACTGTCTGGGATTATTCTCCCCCTCTGTTTCCCCCCACTCTTCTGTTTCCTATTTGCATAATATACGTGACCATTTGTCCTTTCTTAATCAATTTAGCTGTTTGTTGGTGACAGTGGATGACGTGTTATTTCTCAGTCTTTCCACACTTAGTTACTTCATATAGTGCATATTCTTACAAGATGGCGACTATGTTTTATTATAAAATTCTCCCATATATGTCTGCAGAAAACCAACAAACAAAGCAGGACCCAATACAAAAACTAATGAGCAAGTAAAAAAAAATAGCCTTTTGGCATGGGAGAGCTGTTGGTGTTGAAGAACTTGGACCTTGGACCATGAACTAATTTGATAATTTTTCAAACTGCAAGGGATGATTGTGGTGGAAATCTGTTAACTAATAAGAAACAACTCCGTCACCAGTGGATTTAGACCAGTATAGTAGACAACATTTCGTATCGATACATATAATCAGTGCTGATGGGTCGTTCTCAGTCAGACACACTAACAGTGGAGTCTGAGAGCGAAGGAGCCAAAGAAACAAAGGAGTTCATACGTTTTATAGTCATTTTCCCGCCCAGACATTACAGGCTGCGATAGATAATCTACAAGACCATGGGAAAGCTCTCTCCCCCCTTCTCAGACCGGGTTTTGGGTTAGCATTCAGCAGAGCAGGCATACTCACTTGGCAGTGACTTCAGGGTGCACCATGTTAAGAGCATGGCGGATGTGGGCAGGAACCGGCCGTGAAGAGGCCACACAGGCGTCGCTCTTCAAGTCTGTGGTGTTCTTCAAAACCTTACCATAGAACTCCTAGAAATGGACAACATCTTGCCACTGTCACTTGACATGAGCAAAAACATGAACTAGCATATGTGCAGTGGAAGAAGAAGAGGTGGGGAATTCAACATTCACTGTCTGCAGTGGCAGTTCTTGACCCATTTTACTGGGGGGGCCAGGCTGGTGCGATTTGCTGTATGATATGAGAGGGCCACATTCAACATGGGGTAAAAGACAAAGACAGTGTTCAAGATTTCAAAATGTTCAGTATAAAGTAATGGTGGACAAAACTTCAAACCATAAAATAACATGATTGGCATTTGTTTCAGTAACAGAGATCATCATAAACTTCATCCCCCCCCCCACAGAACTGTCCCTGACTGTCTGCAGTAAAAAATAAATAAACTCCTCAAAGCAGGTACCCAGAAACAATACGGTTAAACAACTAAAAGAAGACAGCACATACTTTGACTTTTGTGTGTATGGTGGTATCCTTGAAGCATGTCCCAGATACACTGAGAAAGAGAAAAGTATTCATCACAGTTAACCCCAGAGGGCAGGGTGTGAACTAGGTCAGCACAGCCACCTCGGTGATGTGTGGCAGGCTCTATTGCTACAGTCACACTCATGGCCTATGGTGTGAACACTTTGGTTAATGGTCAATACAAAATTGGAGACCCCCACCTGAATGTCACAGTATGATCCGTAGATCTCTCAACCCATATCATGCAGCAAGAACATACAATCGGCTCAAAGAATAGATTAGATTAGTTTAGATTCAAATGTATTGTCATTGCACAGCACAAGTAGCCTACCCTGGAAATCCAGAGTTCTCGCGAGAGCACAATTTGAATTTGCTCAGCTTTCTAGATGTGGGTCTGGATTTCCAGGCTACAAGTAGCCTACAGTACAGCGAAAAGAAGTTGGCATCTAACCAGAGTGCAAATGAGGCAGTAAAGTGCATAGTAATATCCAGTGTACAGAGGTTAAATAGGATATAGAACAGTCTACTAGGTATAATATATAGGTGTATATACAGTATATCTATGTACAGAGATACAGTGTAGTAATAACTTAATGGAATAGGTATGGGATATGTGCAGATATATATATATATATATACAGATATAGATATACATTCCGGTAAGTATACAGTATCAACAGGTAATGAGCAGGGGTTGTAAATAAGTAAAAAATATATATGGTAAGTACAGTAGAAATGTACATGGCTATCATACAGGTCTGTAAACAATAATGTTGTGATTACAGTGCAAGGCAGTAGAAGACATTGATGGTGATATGATATAGTCAACAGAGGTCAGAGTTCGTACGGTGGGCAGCGGAGCCTAGAGTAGACCAGGGACGTGCGGTCAGGGGAGGCAGGGGAGGCAGAGCCTCACCTGTCATACTCCAATGAAAAATAAAATAATATAAAATAAAATAAAATAAGGTAAGACCATGCAATATATATTTTCATTTGTGTTGAATGAGTATGAATAGTGGAACTGCATTCGTCTAAAACGTGAATCAAATACGTGTGTTGCGTGTGTTGTAAAGAATGCTGATATGAAATATGAAACATACGGTCGCCTAACCAGTAGTCATTGTGCAACCTGCCAATTGAATGGTGAATTTAAGCTACCTCTATCGGGTTCATATGTGTGATACTAGCCAGTGCCTCCCCAGCCATTGACCTCACCGCACGTCACTGGTATAGACAAGTTTCCAGCAGGGGGGGGGGGGGGGGGTACAGAGTTCAGGGAGATGACAGCTGAGGGGAAGAAGCTGTTCCTGAGCCTGCTTGGGGTGCGAGGTGTCTCTGTGCTACGTGCTTTCCTCAGACACCGTTTGTGTTGGGTAGTCTCAGTAATAGTCGTTGGGCGGCTTCACCACCGTGAAAGCCGCCCAACGCATCATCGGATTACCACTCCCTGCAATAGAGAGTGATAATCCGAAATAAATAAGACATAGTGTACATAGTTTTCTGTTAGTACTATGCAAACTGAAGCAATTACAGCCATGCAGTCAATTAGATCAAGTGAACTAACTTTTGGGGCAATTACGAATATTATTTTCGAAGTTACTCTTACCCCATTTTGTCAGCCATCGTCCACTGTCCTAAAAAGTGTCAACACACCACAGTATGCTACAGAGGGATGTATCCAGACGCCCCTACCAAGGTCAAATCACCAAATCAGAAGACCACTGGCAATGGAGCAAAGACCATCCAGGGGAGGGAGGGAAACTTGAACGTTTTCTTGAACAGATTTGATGATGTAGCTCCTCTGCACCCTGTCCCCAGCTCTCCCTGTGGCCCTCTCTCCTCCCCTCTCCTCTCTCTCCTCCCCTCTCTCCTCCCCTCTCCTCTCTCTCCTCCCCTCTCTCCTCCCCTCTCCTCTCTCTCCTCCCTCTCCTCTCTCCTCCCCTCTCCTCTCTCTCCTCCCCTTCGGGATTAATACAGTTCTATTTTATCTTATTTTAGCATGTCTAATAGTAATAACTAGGGCTGTCAAACGAATCGCGATTAATCCCAAGTTTTTTATTGGCTGAAACTTGAATGATTTGTCCAAGTGAAAAGCAGTGTATTGTGTTGTAGCCATATGAAAGGAAAATAGGAAAATATAAGCAGCATTCAAATGTATTTTTTATTACAATAAAAAAATCCAATATAAAACCAAAAATATTTGTAGCCACTGCCAGGGCAATAACATTTTCATTTACATGTGTTAATGGTCGTGTTAAGATAACCAAATGAAGACCATAAAAAGATCGATTTGAGGCGGGATCTGCACACTCTCAGCTGACGAGCCTCCTCTTGTTATAACTGTAGCAAGTTATAATAAAGTCTTTGCAATTTGCCACTTCTGACTCCTTGACTTCTCCTTCTCCAAAGAATTCTCTAAATTATATGTTGGTTTCCACAACAATGTCCCTTCATCATAGTACAGCATAACTGGTGCATCGCTGTTTCCTAACCCTAGCCCTCACAAAGGGCAAGGAGAAGGTCCCTTAATATTAAGGAAGAAACCTTGAGAAGGACCGCAGAGTGGGGCATCCCTCCTTCTAGGGACGGTTAGAAGTGGCAATGTCTCTTTACGATTTCTATTCATGACAGGCCAAAATACAAAAATCAGATACAGAGAAATAATTAACCCTCTTAAGAAATAACTTTGGACATGTGTAATAGATAGTAGTTATCATTTAAAGGTGATTGACTGATTGAATGATTTGTAGAAATAGATACAACAAGATGTCATTTTCTCATACTAAGATCCTAATAATTGTTCCATTATTGTTGTTCCATTGTTCCAATTGGCTTCCACAGATTTCAGATTTCTTTATTGTCAATCAAATGCTCAAATGCAGAAATCTTTGGACACACATGGCTCACACTGTAAAAACATGAAACAAATAGGAGAGTGTGTGAGGCAATGATCATGCCATGAAGTAATAATAAAATAAAAAAGATGAAGAAAGAAGAGGATTATCTCTAGTGATTTTTAAGCAGTTCAACTGTTCAAATGTGCTCCTGTATATTAAAACTGCATATATTTCCTCAGCAGGAAGAGGGCGCTGTTGGGCTTTCTTAAAAACAGAAAGCCCAACAAGTACCCGGAAGTACCATAGACTGTGGGAAGTACCAATGGTAATATATTACTCACTTTAAAACAGTGACGCGGCCTCACGTTGTAAACAAGGAAAATATAAGCAGCATTCAAATGTATTTTTTATTACAATAAAAAAATCCAATATAAAACCAAAAATATTTGTAGCCACTGCCAGGGCAATAACATTTTCATAATCTTATCTAGTTAATTCGGTGGTGCTCCGAATTAACACCCCATCAGAACCGCGAATTAACGGACCCCCCCCCCATCAGTACCGCGAATTAACGGACCCCCCCCCCCCCCCCCCCATCAGAACCGCGAATTAACGGACCCTCCCCCCCCCCTATCAGAACAGCGAATTAACGGACCCCCCCCCCCCCCCCAGAGACGCTGACTCGGCGCCTCACGGTAGCGTCATTGCGCAATATCTGTGATGTCCACCAATGTCCTAAACAACAACACGTCCTTGCTTGAAGTACTTCGGTGATAAACGAATCAAAACGTCCAACTACGTAAGTGCGTTAATGGCGTCAAAACAATTAGTGGCGTTAACGCGTTAACTTTGAAAGCCCTAGTAATAACCTAATGAGCATCTCAAAGACAGCCAATCAACTCTCTTGGAAATCCTATAGGGGCGTGGTCGAAAATCCTCCCCCAAAGATAAAATTCCTTTTTCATTTCACTGCATGTCCTGACCTGTATGTGTATGTGACAATTAAACTTCTTGAATCATGAATGTTTGTATTCCATACATCCATACACAACAAATGCTTACATAACACTATAGGCCTACTACATAAACATACTAACTAATGTCCTGTATATATTCTGTTGAGAGTTGTGGTTGTATTAATCTTATGGGACGGTAACTTACCACTCTGCCGTGAGGCCTACGTGAGAGCGAGTGCATCTCAGAGGCCTCCCAGGGCCACCAGATAAGAGTGACGCTAGCTTCACTCTTATCTGGTGGCCCCGGGAAGCCTCTGAGATGCACTCGCTGTTTGTCGACGTGCAGCAGAAAGACCTTTATTATAGGACACAATCTATAACCTAAGTGTGAAAAGACTTTGAGCCCCGGTTACATTTATGACTTGTAAGATTGCATTCCTACAAACAAACTGTAGACATGATGGTGTTGGCCAAACAGAGGGGGGTAAGGGAACACTGGTATGAGAAAGCTGAAGGAAAAACAACAGTCATGAGAGAGTCAACAGCTGAGTAAATCCCATCTGAATGCACAGGCTGTGCAACAGCTGATTCTCGAGACAGGGGACAGAGTCGTACTAGATTTGTTGAAGGAACCAGTAATATATGTTAGGGAGGGGGGGGGGGGGGGGGGGGGGGTGAGGTGAGACCCAGGCGCACAGCAAATAGAGGAGGCGTAGGTGAGGTTCAAGCCCAAAGGGCGGTTTAATTCATCAAAGGATTTGCCACAAAGGATGCCACATAAACCGTGGTTCTTAAATCTTAATCACAGGTTCTTAATACACATCTATTCGTTACTCTTCGTGTTTCTTATTAAGTTAGGGTTCATCATTTTTTACTATCATTGAAGTCTTATTACAAATTTTGTGTATTGTTGCTAATTTCCAGTTCGTTAAATTGTTTATTGTTATATCTGAATATTGTAATATCTGAATATTTTTTATTGCAGTGTTCAAGTCATATAGTTGACTTGACATATAGTTGATAGTTTATTCATCATGTCTGTTTTTCATTGTCATGTCTGTTTTCATTTTTATGCTGGTTTAATCTTTCTTTACAAAAAACACTGTAGACTTTTATCTTTAGGTGTGCACATGTGTAAAAAGATCGATTTGAGGCGGGATCTGCACACTCTCAGCTGACAGAGCCTCCTCTTGTTATAACTGTAGCAAGTTATAATAAAAGCTCTTGCAATTTGCCACTTCTGATTCCTTGACTTCTCCTTCTCCAAAGAATTCTCTAAATTATATGTTGGTTTCCACAACAATGTCCCTTCATCATAGTACAGCATAACTGGTGCATCGCTGTTTCCTAACCCTAGCCCTCACAAAGGGCAAGGAGAAGGTCCCTTAATATTAAGGAAGAAACCTTGAGAAGGACCGCAGAGTGGGGCATCCCTCCTTCTAGGGACGGTTAGAAGTGGCAATGTCTCTTTACGATTTCTATTCATGACAGGCCAAAATACAAAAATCAGAGACAGAGAAATAATTAACCCTCTTAAGAAATAACTCTGGACATGTGTAATAGAGTAACTCTGGATAGTAGTTATCATTTAAAGGTGATTGACTGATTGAAAGATTTGTAGAAATAGATCATTTTCTCATACTAAGATCCTAATAATTGTTCCATTATTGTTGTTCCATTGTTCCAATTGGCTTCCACAGATTTCAGATTTCTTTATTGTCAATCAAATGCTCAAATGCAGAAATCTTTGGACACACATGGCTCACACTGTAAAAACATGAAACAAATAGGAGAGTGTGTGAGTGGTCCTCCTGTGTAATATGCAAGGGTTTCCTTATGGCATTGACTGTGTCGAGGTGTGATAGAGTGCTGGTGATTTTGCTCGCTTGAACAATGATCCAGAGAATTTGTATTTTGGCACGAGGATTATGCCATGAAGTATAATAAAATAAAAAAGATGAAGAAAGAAGAGGATTATCTCTAGTGATTTTTAAGCAGTTCAACTGTTCAAATGTGCTCCTGTATATTAAAACTGCATATATTTCCTCAGCAGGAAGAGGGCGCTGTTGGGCCAATGGTAATATATTACTCACTTTAAAACAGTGACGCGGCCTCACGTTGTAAACAAGGGACGAGGAGGAAGTAGATCGGTCGTATGAACACCGATCACACTGCTGCGCGTTGGTCCTGCAATGGAGAGGTGCGCAACAACGATCTCTGCCATAGGAGCACTTGGGTGAGGGGACGACACTCACTTACTATACCTTTTTAATAGCTGTTCTTTTGGACGATTTATAACCAAATGGCTGTCTTGACTGTCTCGTAATGTACTCTCCAGGTACCCAACTAGTGCATGTGTCAGGCAGTGCTGTTGTGATGAGCTCCCCTGTCCTCTGCTCTCTTGGTTGGCGGCAGAGCTGTTGGTCATCCACCCAGAGCTCCAAGGTAACGACATCAACATTATTTTTGGGGACTTTTTTGGGGGGGGGGGGGTTCATAATGTCAAGGCTAGGATATCCATGGCTGGTACTGTACAATATTGCAATATGAGCTGCGAACTCGCACATTTCATTTCAGATCATAAATGTCGCGTCCTGCTGGGAGGAGAGCTGAGGGGTTTATTGGAGAAGACGCACTGTCCTCTCACTGAGCTGACCTCAGACACGCTCAATCCAACCCTCCTCAACAAAATCACTGGTGAGAAAAGCTCTGATGGTTGTCAATGTTGTTGAATGTTTATTTGTAATCCTTTAAACCCCACTAACCCATAATGACATGGCCGGTAAAGCCATTTGAGACTGTAAACTGTGATGAAGGGCTAATGCAGATAACAGTGACTTGTCTCGACTACTCTCTAAAGGATTCCTGTATTTTTCTAAAGTGGACGTGTGTTTCAGGGTTCCTTGTATCAGAGCTACAAGCAGCTCGTATGCTGGAGTACAAGGCAGCACACCCTGATGAGCTGCAGGCCGGTGCAGGTGCAACTGAACTAGAGCAGAGGGTGGAGGAGGAGACCAGCCACCGCCACGCAGAGGTCTGTCAGTCACTGGAAGACCTTGAGCTTCGTGACGTGAGCGTCAACAGATCCGAGATGTCGGCAGAATTTGCATTACTGCTCCAAGCCCTTGACATGGACACCTCCTCCCAGTACACAGATGTGTTGCAGGAGGTGAGACCGATGCTAAAGCAACTTGCGTTGAATTAGGATTAGCTTTTAAAAAAACAATGCTGACACTTTTACATCAACTTCCTGTTTGTTCAAGGTGGAGAAGAGGATTGCTCAGTTATCATGCAAAGATATGACTGATCCACTTCTAAGTGCCAGTCTCAGCTCAGAGCAATGGGTATGTTGGCATACATTAACTTATCATTCAACTCATCATACAAGCGATTAAAATCCTAGCAGCAAAACAAATCTTTTCCATTCCAACTTCAGAGGCAAGTGGAAAAGATCAATCAACTCTTGGTGCAAGAGTATGCATGTCGACGGCAAATGATGGTCAAGCGCTTTGAGGTGACACTTCAGTCTTTTGCATGGGGAGATAAAGGAAAGGTAAACATACTTGATGGCTCGCATAGATTACTGTTCTGTCGTTTACTATATCATTCAGCGTCTTCTATTTTTTACTATGCAATATTTTGTGTATTAAGGTATTGTTATTTGTCTGCAGGGGTATGATCATGTATTCTCCTCAGTGCCCCCACTGTCTTCTCTTGCACTACCATCCCAAGTGTCCATACCTCGTCTGCTTGCTGCTAGACTGGATCAGTCTTGCATCCAACCTATGAAGGCTGGACAAAGTACTGCCGTCTACAAGGTAAAGCACAATGCAGCATACAACTGTGTCAAAGTGGTACATGGTTTGAAATTCCTAACTTTCTATGGTCGAAAGAACTTGATTAATCAACCACAGCTGGATTCTCGGCCTACATTTTTACTTGGATGGATGGATGGATAGATGGATAACACTTTATTAATCCGCAAAGGGAAATTGAGGTGTTGCAGCAGAAACATGGACAGAACAGTGCAGATATACACAAGATAAGATACACGAAATGGAGAGATCTTGCTCTCACTGCATTAAGGATATAATGTGTCTGAATTATAATACATAATTTTAAATACATATTTTTACTTCAGATAGAGAGTAGGCCTACTCATTTGTATTGGCTTCTTTAATTCTTAATAAAAGTAGAATGTGTAATGGAAGAATATGAAGAATATCTAATTTTCCTAACCACCGCTGGCCTTGTGTTGACAGGTACAGATGGGCAGTGTCCCAGACAGAGGTGGTCGGCCAGGGGAGATCGAGCCGCCCATGCCTCGCTGGGAAGGGAGGCGAGAGAAGGGGAAAGGATCCGGAAAAAGAGGAGGAGGAGGAGGAGGAGGAGGGGGGCGCAATCAACCACGCAATCTCTCCGAAAAAAAGAAGAAAGGGAAACGAGAGTAATGGGACTGCTTTTGTCAATGGTAACTTCAATCAAGACTGGTAAAGGTTATGGCAATTTAGATTGAGCCTTTTATGTGTTTGGAAGCATTTAAAATAAGAGTTCTGAGTTAAAAAGCCAAAGGCATTTAAACAAACCATGTATATTTTAAATATGCGATCATATTTTTATTACCAGATTTGTTTCTTATTTATTTTGTATTAAAGAATTACCAATGTCTGATACATTTGTCATTTTTGTAAGTTTTATTGAAAACGCTCAGTGATAACGGGTCAATAGGGATGACCTGTATATGATTCTACTCCAGTATGAATTAGGAATAAGATTCAAGAAGTTCAACAGTAGAAATATAACAAATATCACAGTTGAAGGGAAATAATCAAATATCCACACTATTTACAGTCTTTACAGCAAAAGGAGCAGGTTTTTTTTGGAATGAGCAAATAGGCAAATAAACAGCAATAATCACGAAGGGAAAGGCGCTTAAATGCTAAGACATTATTTAATGAGTCAAGGACATGGTTATTTATATTTATTTAGATAACTCTTCTTACTCCATGTGCGCAAGCGCGGCCCTTGCCCTACAGTGCAATGTTCCTACCGGAAGTTGCCCGGGACGTATATGATGTAACACTCAGTCAGAAGGTTCCGGATTAACAGAAGGTCATCCACGACTGTCGTACTTAGCGAAAAAATTGTGCTGTGGTGAACATCAATTATCTTCGGATAATTGTATCTTGTCAACAACAACAACAACAACAACAATGCCAAGAGGCAGCAGAAGTCGAGGGTCGAGGATGGCCGCTCCGGCCAGGTAAACTCTCTTTAACATGTTTAAAAGACTATTGTTTCCGGACAGTGTGCCGCTACATCACGCTAGCTAAAACGTCGGTGTGTTAGGATAGCTTCTCTGGTTGTCAATGAACACCAGGTTACACCAGGTTACACCATGGTTACACCATGGTTACACCAGGGTTACACCAGGGTTACACCAGACATATCAATCTTTCGTCTTACGTAACATTATTTTGAGTGTACCCAAATGCAATATACCACAAGATTACAATATCACAATACAGTCTCAATACAGTATATTACACAATACAGGCTTTACAGGCCATATGATTATGGGCCAAGTGATTATGACACCCATCTAGCCCTAGGGTCAAGAAACGATTCCCTTAATTAACAAGGAAGAAACCTGGAGAAGGAACTCAGTGGGGGATCCCTCCTTCCAGGGACGGTTCAGAGTGCAATGGATGTCAAGCGGGCATAAAAAGGAGTAACAAAGCATTACAATTATAAGCGACAAAGTACAGATGGTAAATGGATTAGTAATATTGTGATGGGGTGCTGGCTGGAGAGCAAGCTGGCAGCTGTCAGGTGGGATGGCCAGATGTCCAGTCATGATGACAGCAGCGCCCCAGATAATGGACATGATGGTTACCATTTGGTGACTGTTTAAAAAAAATATATATTCTGTTGCAGCCGGGCGCCACCTTCACCACCACCTATGAGGGCAGCAGCACCTCCTCCTCGCTCATACGCCCCGGTCCCTGCCCAAGCCCCTCCGTCTGCCATGGCTGCCCCAGCTGCAGCACCCAGGCAGCCCGGGATGTTTGCCCAGATGGCCACTACAGCTGCTGGGGTGGCAGTGGGCTCCGCAGTGGGACACACCATTGGCCATGCCATGACCGGAGGCTTTGGTGGAGGAAGTTCAGAGGCTGCCAAACCTGACGTCACTTATCAGGTACATTGATTTGATCAAGCCTAGTATGGGATTTGGAACAACATTGGCAGACACAGTCGTAGTTAGGAGATTTGTCTATATCCTCTTTTGGCGAGTTAGGCCGACTAACCAAAAATAATGAAAGGGAATACAAAAATGAAAAATTAAACTAAATGGTAGAATAAATTATCAAGCAATCCAGTGTGTGGCTGCTCCCCATGGAGTCAAGCGTCTGAACGGGTGGACATTATGGTTCAACCCACATGTTTGTAACATGTCTCATATGCTTCATGCTAGAGATGGAGATGGTTATGGTTAGATATGGCAGAGAGTTTATATTTGGCATGTTATATTTGTTTTGTTGACTGTCTATTATTGCTGCTCCCCCCCCGGGACAGGGGTAGGATGCTAGTTCAGTCTTATTTACTTATTTTACAGAGAATTTATATTCATAGTTCTATTTCTATTTTGTATTCTTTTATAATTACTGTCGGCTGTCGGGCGTTTTGCACAAAAAGTTTTTCACTCACTGCTTATACTCACGTGTAAATTGTGAAGTGACAATAAAATACTTGAAACTTGAAACTTTAAAAGCCCTTGAATGTTTGTTTGGACACTATCATTACAATGTATTTGACTGTGCTTGGTGTTCTCCAGGAGCCGTACCAGGCCCAGCCATCATACCAGCAGCAGCCACAGTCCATGTACCAGCAGGACATGGCTCCACAGCAGCAGGCGTGCTCCTATGAGCTCAAACAGTTCATAGACTGTGCCCAGAACCAGAGTGACTTCAAATTGTGCGAGGGCTTCAGTGAGGTGCTCAAACAGTGCAAGTTTGCCAATGGTAAGATAAAAGTTTAAGTTGTCTGTGTCTTAAACAGGTACATTTGTCGAAAGTGTGAAACAACAATATACAGTATATTGTGTATAGTACGATTTTAATAGAACAAGTTTCAAGCACTCATGATTGCTTGGTCAATAGAATAAGTTTCATGGGCTCTGAATTGTAAATAATTAGCAATTGCCTAATTGTTAATTGTTTACAATTCAGACTTGAACTGCTTGCAAAACCTCTTGCATACACCACTGTACTATCTTTCACACACTAATACAAACACAAAATGTGTGTTTTGTGAGAAAGTTTGTATGTGTTTGTATATGCATGACCCAGAAATGCAATTTTCACTAAAACATGTTTTTCCCTCTACAGGTATGTCCTGATGTGCAGATGCCGACAAGACATGCTCTGCTGTAGACTATACTTGACAGTTGGTTAAATTGATCATTTATCATTTAGGCCACAGCATATATATTCTATGACTTGTTCTGCAAGGTGTGTAGGCCTCGTCATAGTCTTATAAATAATGTTTATATAATGCGGTGGTGTGTTTCTGTTTCGCTTACCTTGTGTGATTTAGTGAGCATCATTGCTTTATGTTATCAGGCAAACTGTTCAAATGGGTGATCATCAGTAGCGTGTATTAATCCAGCACTTAATTAAGCAATATTTCAGAGTAGGTCTGTAAATGCAACATTTCATGTAGAACTCAATAAAGCTTGTTGATGATGGAAAATGTGTCCTTGTGTATTTGTGTACTGCTACTACTACATAACATAATAAATGGCATGAAGAAAGTGTGGCTTATAGTTCGATTATACGGGTGTTTTACAAATGGGAACATGAATCCTGGTGCAATTTTTAAATGAACCTTACGTGAACATGCGCTAAGCGTCGCTCTTTTGGAAATGTATTTTTAGCCATCGGCGTCTGACATTCAGAGCTGACCCCTTTGCGTGTTGGCCAGACCGTGCCGGGCTGGCAAACCACAAGTCCCTATGTTGCCGGGTTCAATGGACTTAAAAGCAGACGACTGAAAAGAACAATAGCAGACTAAAACACCAACGTTAGTGACGCAATGACTACTGAAGTACTGCCTGGTTAGGTTGGAGGCCCACGGTGAGTAGGATGACCGCGTTTGCTTGTGTGTGTGTGTGTGTGGGTTCTCGTTGCGTTTGAGGTCAATAGTTACATAAAGGTCAAACGACACGGTGGTACCTAAAGCCGAGGTCCTTACCCCCACCCGCCCAAATCACACGTAAACTGTTAAAAAGACGCATAATAGAAAGAATACGTTCACATGATCGCGCCTTGACACGTTTTGGCCCGTCGTCTCGGACGCAGCGTCAGTTTACTCCAAGCCACGTGCCATTTTTTTTTAAACGCCAAATACATGCATAGGAATATAATATGCATTTTTGTTTATTAATAATGGGAACAATATCCATCCATTTAGAACACTTCCTAGCAGAGGCGGTGTATTAGCATTCAGTGAGGGATTCAATTTCATGGTGGCTAATCTCCTTTATAGAACTATTACTCTGTCTCATATCTCAATGTGCAATGATATTGTACTTGTAAACCCCCAACGGTAGTGCATGCAATTGCTGTAAATGGCCATGGTTACCTACGGGAGGCTTTAAATGCAATGCCAGAGATTAAGAATATTTTGGGGCATTGTAAAAGGACCCTCCACGACACACTATGTTGACAAGCAATTTCCTATGATTGGTTATCCTCCCCCTGATTCAGGGGAG
Organism: Coryphaenoides rupestris; assembly: GCA_002895965.2. Lineage (NCBI taxonomy): Eukaryota > Metazoa > Chordata > Actinopteri > Gadiformes > Macrouridae > Coryphaenoides > Coryphaenoides rupestris. The sequence goes on from PIJE02000022.1 coordinate 440,550, forward strand.
AGGATATTGATTATCATCAAAAGGCAGACAGCCCTTGTGTCAGACCAGTATGACCAAAGAGGAAGACATCCTAGACTGGGTGGGAGCCCAGGAGTTCTACGACAAATATGACCCCAAGGAGATCCTGGGAAGGTATGCTCCCTAATCTGTCAGATGCACAATATCTTTGGTTTAAAAGAAGTCTTCACATCCTGTAGGAATGTCTGGTAAACTCCATTCATTCACACATACACGCATACAATATTGCATGCAGAATGTGTGGTATTCTAAACCCATGATTAGTTAGTTAAGTTGGTTGTGTGGTGGTTACTCTGGTGAGCTTCATTTCTGTCTAACTGCTTTTGAAAAGGGTGCTTTTGAAAAAGCAATTCACAGCAGAACATTTAATGAGCTTAATTTGTCTGTAGAACTGTCAGCTGTTTCTAATCGTAATAAATGAAATCACAACACCCTGTATGCTGCAGTGTCAGTTTCCACCACAGTGTATGCTCCACTATGCCAAATACCCCCGACCCCCCTCCACACACACACACACACACACCCATTAAGTTGGCTCACATGATAAGTTGATTAGACAAAAAAAAGACAGGCACATGCAAACTTAACTTCATCAGTACCCCACCCCCCTGTGGTTAGCCACTAGAAAAATTCTTTTTTTTTAACGTAGGCTATCGCAGAGGCTACAAAAGTACAACACCAACTCATTTAGGTATTTAGGATTTTATGGGACCACTGAAAAAGTGTGTGCTAGTGCTTGAGCAGTCTCATTGTCATTCTCAACCACTTGTCAGATGGTGGTGCTGTTACGTAACCTAGGCCTCCCTCTTCAGAGAGTGGGCAGTGGGCACTCATTGAACACGCCTGGGTTTGGACAAAGGTTGAGAATGAATGGTTGCCATGCCTATGCTGATTGCTTATGTAAGTTGCATGCATGTCATTGTGTCAGCCTATGAGGACATTGTGTCGCTCGGCCGGCATTCTGCACGTGACAGCACTTAGCTGGAAAAGCTAGAAAGTGAACCCAAAGCTGCTGTGTCCTGGTTACCCAAATAACTATCTGGTTTGCTATATAGACACGTCTTTAGTGTCCAACAGAAGTTAATGAATAGATGCCCGATAACACGTATCCAAGCAATTGCATTTATTATTATCCTGCGTAAATGATCAATATTTTATTTGACAGTGACCATTATATTCGTGATGCTCATGATCTGACTGGAATATATACTCTTGAGTATCTTAGCTCTGGCGTCCAGCTGCACACACAACCCTTTGGAAGGCCCAAGTCTTAATCTGCATGCCGCGGGGTCACGCTTGGTGTGTGTGTCGTCTCTCCCCGTTCCTCAGGGGCGTGAGCAGTGTGGTGCGCCGCTGCATCGACAAGCGCACCGCTCAGGAGTACGCCGTGAAAGTCATCGACATCACCCCGTCGGACAAGTTGACTGGGCAGGAGATCGAGGAGATCCGCGCGGCCACCACGAAAGAGATAGACATCCTGAAGAAGGTCTGCGGACAAGAGAACATCAGTAAGAACTTGGGTTAATCAATGAATCGATTGGGTCATTCATTCACATAAACTGTGCTAGAAAATCTCTTTGACTTGGTCAAGAGACACCGAAGCACAGGTGAAGAGATGCCTTTGGTCTTTCATATATTGATGTTTTTGAATCCAATCCAATTGGTTAGTAGTTTATTGATGCATTACATGAATGTTTACTTACATTTGTATTTCTTATCGCTTCTCTCTAGTACAGCTCAAAGATTGCTATGAGTCCAGCGCCTTCTTTTTCCTGGTTTTTGACCTGTAAGTGAAACTGAACGGATTCCCTGTTATATAATCTTCTGGGAATTAATCTTTGATTTTTTTTATTTGATTTTTTTACATTTTTCTTCAAGGATGAAGAGGGGTGAACTCTTTGACTACCTCACTGAAAAAGTGACCCTCAGTGAGAAGGAAACCAGGTCGGAACCCATCGCAAACACTTTATTATGAATTCTACTGTTCTTCCTTCTGTGATATACTGATATACTGTGGGAGTTAGATCTTAGATACTTCCTGAGGGTCAGGATTATATATATTATACAATGTAATATTATACAATGTAACACATCTATTTTGAATAGAATACCTGTGTCTTTGATGAAGCAGTCTGATGAGCGGTCAGTGTGTGTCTTCTGCAGGAAGATTATGCGTGCTCTGCTGGAGGTGGTCCAGTACCTCCACTCCCACAATATTGTCCACAGGGATCTGAAGCCTGAGAACATCCTGCTGGATGATCAGATGAACATCAAACTGACCGACTTCGGTTTCTCTGTCCAGATCCGGCCAGGACAGAAGCTTGCTGGTTTGATACAATTCACTCCCACCACCACACGACAGAAGTTCACATAGTTTCAGATTTTTTTTTGATTGGCCCAATGTCATGAATGTAAATGTAAATCGTTTTGTTATGAAAATGTTCCAAGTTGACAAAGGAAATCATGCATGAATAAAATAAAGGACAACAAAAAGTGTAATATAATATTCTACAATATTCTCGAATATTAGGCTGCAAAATAAATGTGTTTTATGCTCGCTCTGAAAGAGGTCAGCCAAGTTGTTAAAGGTAAAGCTCTCTCGTGTTTGGTTTCTAAGCCTTCTCACATGCAGCTGGCTGGTGCAGTGAAGGTCAAATGTGACTGCACACACATAAAATGCTTTGCTGCTCTCTGCTGTTACAGAGGGTTCCATGGGTGATATTCGCACCAAAAGTGCACTGGGAACTGCGGACGATTAGTTACAGAGACGGGCATATTAACTTCATATGTATTTATACAGATGAAGACACTTGTGTTTCTCTGTATAAACTAAAGCTTTAGGATTTGTTCCTTCTAAATGGCTTACAAATGCAGACATGATAAAGGCATTAGGACCTATATACATATCTCCCTCTAGCACAGCGTGAATATTTGCCACATCTCCAGAATTTCCAATATATCCATGTTCATCTATGGTGTTCTGTGTGGCTCTGCCTTTTAATCCAGAGGTGTGTGGGACCCCTGGTTACCTGGCCCCCGAGATCATTGAGTGCTCCATGAACGCCGCTCACGTGGGATACGATACAGCTGTGGACCTGTGAGTCCCCAGACACCTAACCTACACTGTGTCCCAGTGGGTGACACTTTGAAAACAAAAGCATGCACCATTTACTGTCTGCACTATGGCTTTGACACATCAAGGAATGGAATGTAGAGTGTAACCTTGCGAGGAGGTTCCCCGGGGACAATGGCGAACATTATGCACACAGTATAGAGGGCATGTTTGGCTCACGGAGGTCGTCCCTGCAGATGGAGTTCAGGTGTCATCATGTACACTCTGCTGGCGGGCTCTCCTCCCTTCTGGCACCGCAAACAGATGCTGATGCTGCGCATGATCCTGGCTGGGAAGTGCGACTTCTCCTCCCCCGAATGGGAGGATCGCTCAGACACCGTCAAGGATTTGGTATGTGCTGTTCACTCTGAAGGGAGGGTGTGTGTGTGTGTGTGTGAGAGTGAGAGAGTGATGGCGCTCTACTCCCCCCCCCCCCCCCGTGCCAGTACATTATCCATCTTTTGGACAGATGAGGAGGACACATCAATATAGTATATTGTTAATGATGTGTTACTATGACTTGCCTCACCGTTGTCTGCATCCCATTGTGCTGAACATGAAGTCATTGGTGTGCTTTTAGATCTCCCGCATGCTGGTGGTTGACCCCAAGCAGAGATACACGGCCTCAGACGCCCTCAACCACCCTTTCTTCTCCCAGTACGTGGTGGCCGAAGTGCGACAGTTTAGCCCTTACAGGCGTTTCAAGGTGAGATGTGTGAGACATTGCACCACCACAAACAATGAATAGATTTGACATACACAGTATATAACGTTTTGAAGGTTGTATTAGTTGGATTTTGTCGATTGGTGTTAAGCCAGAAGGAAATATTTGCCTTTGCACTTTTCTTTGGTTCCAAAACAAACATCTTCATAATATACATCGACAAATGAATGGTCCAATTGAATCCAAAATGCTGTCGTCCTTTTTGTGGATAAAGTGAGTGAAAATCTACAGTACTTATGGTGGCACAAGACCATCTGCTTTCTGTGGATCCTCATCAGACATGCTAAATGGTTAGGGGTGACAACATTGCATGGATACAGAAAACCACTATTTTCATAGAAAATGGGACAAATATTTGCTTGACATGCTGATAGTTAAGTATATCTGCAAAACTAATTATTATGGGGTATAGGAACCCTATTAGGATGGTGAAAATGTGTTTTTTTCATTTGCTTCACTGGCTCCTGACTCCAGAGCCCCCTCCTGACATTGAGCCCCCTCGAGAACCCCTCATTTTGAAAACTACAAACCTAACTTAACTCGTCTATCAGGTCAAATGTTACATTTATAGTTTAGAGGTCCATATATCAACAAAATATTATATCCACTGTTGTTAATCATTTATTCTTGTACAGGCTATTTTAACAATGGCAAATAGTCCATCTACTGTAGTGCAAACATTGATTGGCAGTGGGCTCTTCCATCACTAAACATATTCATTATTTTATGTTGGCCTAGAATATTCTCCCCTCTGTCCCACAATAGTAATGTCTCATATCCTTGTTGCAGAAGCCATTAGCTTACATTCCACTTTGATCCCCAGGTCATTTGCATGACTGTGCTCGCCACAATGCGGATCTACTGCAGTTACCGCCGTGCCAAGCCGGTTACCAAGGAGGTTATCAAGAGTGACCCGTACGCAGTCAAGCCCATCCGCAAGCTCATCGACGCCTGTGCTTTCAAGATCTACGGTCACTGGGTTAAGAAGGGCCAGACGCAGAACAGAGCCGCTCTCTTTGAGAACAGCCCCAAGGTCATCCTGCTGTCCCTCGCCGCCGAGACCGATGACTCACCCCTCCGCACCTGGTAGTCAAACCCCGGTGGTGCGCAGGACAGCGCTGTTGGGGAAGGTTATGTGGTGGACACAGCTCTACTCTTCGCGACCCTACAGAAGGATTGTTCCTGAATCGATAAGCCTAACTAGCTCAATGTTGTTCTGGGACTATGAAAACTGAAAATTGAAATGCCAATATGGGAAGTTAACCCAAAAAAAAAGGCCACCAAAAAGTTAAGCAAACGTGATGTAAATTGCAGGTCATTAAATGATGGCTTGCAATATATGTGGAGCATGTTGAGTGTCGCAAGTACTACATAAATACAATGAATTATTAAATTGCCGTCTGTGTGAGGAGTATATCCAGCATTGGTTTACCAAAGATGTCTTTGAAAATGTCAACTAGCTTGAGCATAGCACTTATTTCAGATCTTTCATGAGATTTAATGAATAATCGTGTTAGAGGGTATATGTAGATTTGATTATGTAAAATGTCCAACTGACAATACTTTTATATTAAAGTATATATTCAATAAACATGGCCTTTTTTATATTCTATGAACTTAGTATTTTATTAAACAATGAGAACACATCTTTATAAATCATTTTAATACAATATTAGTGGCAAGTCTTGATAACATGACAAAACAAGCGATGGCTTCGCCAAAAGCAGTTTCCTCTTGAGCAGGGGTGTTAAACTCAATTTAATCCGAGGCCACATCAGCATTATGGTTGCTCTCAAAGGGCCGGTTGTAAACGTAATGATTATAAATACATCTACTCTTTATCCCATTACACAATTGCCTCTGCATTCAATTAATATTGTTTTTTTTAGTAATAACTAGCTCTCAAGGCAGAGGTCTAGGAAAAATAATTGCCCTCAAAAGGGCCAGTTGTAACTCAGACTAAATATATATAATCTTCACATAATTGCATCTGCATTTGATTATTGGTTTTAGTGTCTGAAGGTGCCTACAAGATTCAGACAGAGGGACTGACGTTTTAGTTACAGGTATGTGCAAACTTGTTGAAAACGAGCCATGGAACCATGCGGTGCGCTCTGTTCCTCACACAAAATACAAGCATGCCACGTGGTATGAATTGTTGAGTATTCTGCTGCTTGAATGACAGAGGACCCAAAACTTGTTTTTAATAAAAAAAAACAACTTTTCACTTTTCATAAAACATACAGGGCTCTCTGATGCCCAGGCCAAACGATACCAATAATCCACCAAGAAAATGTTTGTTACCATGACTTTATTTCCTGCATTCTGTAGATTTTTTCCCCCCGCTCAAGCGCCGGTGTTGACAGTCGCATCAGCACTGGCCTGACTAGTTCAGTGGCCCGACTACAGGCATTTAAAAAAAAATCTGCAACCCATAAAGACTGGCAAGCCACCGGGTTTTCTCAATGCTCCCAATGGCCAGCCTGATTCGTATAAGCACATCATATTCTTTGCAAGCTCTCGCGGGCCACATAAAATAAGGTGCCAGGCCTTGAGTTTGACACATGCTCGAGGCAGAATGCATGGAGTCTCCCGCGCTCACGTCGTCGTCCCGACTTTAATTCTTCAATGGTGACCCGGTGGCTCGCTTACATCATGTCTACGCTGCAAGTTATCCACCAAGGATCTGTGGGTGGAGAGAGTACACTTAGTCAAACATTATGGTGAATGCAATGACTTGCACCGTGCTTAGCCTTGGCAGGTACTTTTGAGTGTGCTGTTGTGGTTCCAACATTTAAAACAAGTTTAACAATCTGCATGTGTGGATGTTAGACCAGGACAAAAAGGCAATGAGCTCTGGGTTATCCATCATGTGTAGGGTTAGCAGACAAATAGCGTTTTAATTAGGAAGGACATGCTATGCTACATGCTAACAAGTCAATGGATGTAGTATGTGTATGTATGTGTTTAGTATGTGCACAGAAAAGTAGTGCATAGTTTTCATTAAAGATACATCAGTGTTTTACCTTTACCAGTGTCCACTCCAACCGGTTTCTTCAATATGTCTGAATTCTGGGCTGTACCTTGACTGGTTTCTGCCCAGTTCTGAAGTAGCTACTAGAAGCTGTAAAAGGAGAGATAATGTTGATCAAACTCATGTATCGAGTAGTCATTACCAAGTCATGATGACTGTGCTGACTTTTCAGATGCTCAAATTAATGCTTACAGTACTTTCCACTCACCAATAACCGCACCCACAGTACAGTGCCTTAAGAATCAACCAGGTTCATGGTAACGCCATTGTAGGGCAGGCCCTATCCGCTTTATACCAAAAGAAATAAGGACAGCAGGTAAGACACAGTACAGTACAGAAAAGACTAATCATAGCAACACTGGTTTGAATACATGTGTAGTCACACTGACACCAGGATAGAGAGGACCAGCGACCCCTATCCCACTGCAGAGGCCACGTGTGAGGCAGTCATCTAGCATGGTGTCTGGCTGCATTCACCACTGACAGGTTAACACAGAATTCGTCCACGCATCACATCGCTCACTTGATCCTTACATGTATATTTAATAACAAGTTACCTTTATCCGCCACTCCTTGAGGCATGGCACTGGAAAAAACAATGAAAATGCTCGATTAAAAAAAGTGGCACGGTGTGGCCTTGCAGCCGGGACACGTGGTATCACACCAAGAATGGCGTCGTATTACACCAAGAACGGATTCATACGAGACAGACATCAACTGGATCACGATACTTTGAAACAAAGTGCACGGCAAGCATCAGCAGGCATCACTACTTAGACTTAGATTTGTATTCCCTCTTGAGATGAAGAGACTGTGGCACTGAACAGCACATAGCCACCATGCTAACACAGAGAGTATAGTCTAGCGTGGTGTCTGGCTGCTTTTACTACTGAACAGAGGAACACAGAATTCTTCCACGCATTATATATACATACATACATGAGTTACATTTACTTTTATAGCTATATATAGAATAATAATAATTCCTTACTTTGTAGAGATAATGAGTCTCTCAAGAGAAAGCGCCGCTGGTTCATTTTTCAGTCTTCCTGGATAAAATGGGCGGGGCGTCGGCAGAGGGGAGGGCCTTACGTCGCACAGTCCATTTTTTTGCCGTGTCGCGGACGCTTGTAAAAAAAATAATTAATAATAGTGGAATGTAGTTCGGATAATAACAATGAACACATTCACACCTGGGTCACGCAATCACGACATAACGTAGAGGATACAAGCACACTAACTTGTTTTCGTTGTGTTTAACGCCACTAATGATATGGAGGTGTTAGAAATGGTTTAGCCCGTGGCGGTGGTCGTGGTCGTGGTCGTGCTGTGTGTGGGCGGGGCCACTCGCCGGCTCTCTTCTGATTGGCTGTGCGGCTCAGCATCCACTCTCTGTTCGTCTGCTCGTTAGACTGGCGAGGAGCTGCTGCTGCTGCTTGTTCATATCGTCGTCGGTAAGTTGCAACAAAATACAAAACGCATCGCTGTATACGTGTCGTTAAGTTTAGTGTGTGTGTGGCACGACTCTACCTACGTTCGGTCGTTTTTCGTTTTGCAGTCGCACATTCGTTTTTGGCGTTTGCAAAAGAGGCTGCATGGGAATCAAAGAAAGCCTTCCTATGCTCTTTCTATTCAGCTATGCAATGCACAAAGCAAACGCCGATGACTCCACTGAGAGTTTGTGTTTAATCTCAAATGCAGCTTCCACGGATTGCTTGGTGCGTTGCAAGAAATGCCATTCAGGCGTCATTACAAGGTGTCATTGTGTGTCTATCATGTTGCTTCGCTGTGAACGCGGGGTGACGCAACACCGCCGGTTGATGTCGACCCCAGAGAGAGGCCCGTTAGTCAGTCAGTCAGTCAGTCAGTCAGTCGAAGCTGCGTGCCACCATGTATGCTTCAAGCAAACAATCTATGGCTGTTCATTGTACATACTTGTTTTACAAGTATGCAATGATCCTAATGATCCTCCTCCTGTGCTCCACTTCAAGTCCCCAAATGAGATGTTACACAAGTCATGCAAGCACAGCAGCAGGGTTATTATTCTAATTATAGTGTCGACTAATGATGATGATGATGGATTGTTATTTCTATCTTTATTTTTTTCCCCTAGCACGATGACTTCTCTGTCCCAGACCCAGGAGATGTTCAGGAGGGCAGACGCTGTCTGCTTTGACGTGGACAGCACGGTCATCAAGGAAGAGGGGATCGATGAACTGGCCAAGTTCTGTGGGGTTGGCGATGCGGTCACCGAGATGTACGTCAGATGCTCTGATCGGACTACAGTAGTGGAGCAGACCTGTCATCTTCATCTTCTCAGCCATGTTGTTCTATTCGTCTGTTTGTTTACTTTGCCGTCACTGTAATGCATTTCTCTGCACATTTTAGGACACGCAAGGCCATGGGGGGATCGGTCACGTTCAAAACGGCCCTCACTGAACGACTGTCCATCATCCGCTGCTCTAGAGAACAAGTGAACAAGCTGATAACGGACCACCCCCCTCAGTTGACTGCAGGTATTAAGTAAGTTTTCATGTTTCATTCAAACTTGGTTTTCATGTTTGAAATGTTTCATGTTTGCTCTATTCTTTATGTACCACAGCGATATATTGCTGTCTCCTTCAACAAATGTGCTCTTTGTAAGTCGCTTTGGATAAAAGCATCTGCCAAATGCCCTGAATGTAAATGTTGAAATGTCATTGTAAACTAGACATGTGCAAATGTGCATTTCTGTAGAAAATGTGTCTTAAGGACCATGTGAACCAAATCAAGGACTTGCCTGTATCTCTCTCACCTCACATTTTGTAAATAGCTCTGCTACAATAATGGCCCCCAATAATGGCCCCATACAATAGGTCCTAGTATATATGAGAATGACCCAATACGAGGTGAGAGCTGTGGTTAAGCAAATCTTGACCTGACATCGAACTTCCTTCCACTAGTAAACACACTGTCTTCTCATTGTCGTCCAGTATTCTTATTGAGTTTTTTGGTCTCTTATCCAGGGAACTTGTGGACCGGCTTCACAAGCGCAACGTGAAGGTGTTCCTCATATCCGGTGGTTTCCGCTGCATCGTGGAGCACGTAGCGGCACAACTCGATATTCCTCTCGACCACGTCTACGCAAACAGGCTCAAGTTCTACTTTAATGGTAAACTCAATGTCATGTCAATCACTGGTTCACAGACGATTCTTAAAAACAAAACAAAAGTAACTTGGTAATCATGGATTCATTACAGCCGCCTGTGTAGAATGGCCGGTGCGTGAGTTTTAATGGTGTGTACTTCTATGCAACAAACCAAAATCAAACAATGTTTTGCTTGTTGTCCTTTCTCTGGGGAGGAATAGATGGCACAGTACACATTCCACAAGATTTAATGAGGGTGCCCACTTCACCCCTTCAATACATTTTCTTGTTTGTTTCTTTGTTCAGGTGAGTACGCAGGGTTTGACGACAGCCAGCCCACAGCCGAGAGCGGCGGGAAAGGCCGGGTGATCAGCATGCTGAAGGAACAGTACGGCTTCAAGACGGTGGTGATGATCGGCGATGGGGCCACCGACCTGGAGGCCTGCCCCCCGCTGTGAGTGTGCTGTTCAGACTCATGCGCTTTGATGCTCTCTCACCCTTTGTTTCTTTCTACAGCTATTATGTAACACGTTTGCTTTTTTTCTCCCCAGAGTGCCTTCATTGGTTTTGGTGGGAATGTCATTAGGCCACAGGTCAAGGAGAGGAGTTTGTGGTATGTCACAAGTTTTGGAGAACTCCTAAAAGAACTGGAGAAGATCTAGAAGGGAACAGCTGCTCTGTTGTGTTTTATGCACCTTATGGTGTGCCTTTGTTGGTTTTTATAACGTGCATGTCTCCTCCCTCAACTTTCCCCATCCTGGTAATAGTTTTATGAAGATGAAAATGTTTACACTACAATAGTGAGTTAATGTTGTACCTGTTGTACCCCCCCATGTATTAATTTTTATACTAGAGAATATAACAAATTACAACTAACCACACACTTGTATTCAAGGAGTTAAATCTTTTTTGCACTTTTTGCATCAACACTTTTAGTAAAAGTCACAGAAATTAATGTGTAATAATCGAGACCTGTTTTACATCTGTCTGGAACCTAAAGAATAGAGATAAAGACTTCTGTGCATATTAATCTGTCGAGTACATTTATTTATACACACAGTGGTGGATGTACACTACTGGGGAACCAGTGAACTGTTTCATATTCTTGCCATACAGCACAAAATAACACTTCAATTGACAAGAGACGTGTTGCTTACACTTTTTATCCATAAGTTTATTCAGTAGGTGACACAAAACTTAAAACCGTTTATAGCGACATGCTTTAAGCATGTTTAAGCCAATAAAAGCTTCTTTTTTCAAACGTTACATGCAATCTTGACCAAGTGAAAAATAAATAAATCCTTTTTCACCAAAAGAAAAACAAGGCTCTTATTTTGAAACTGATTAGAAAAGCCGGATACATTTTCAACAATATGGCGTCGGCATAAAGATGTAGGGAGAGAACTTTGGTATTATGGCACAACTCGACAAAAACAACAGGCCTGGATGGGTTTTTTTTACCAAGTGCCTGCCTATAGCAGCATGCTGCAAAAAAACAATTTTCTGACCTAAGTCTGTATACTCGAAAGACTATACAATTGATGTTGTGTTTAATATACATTGATGAACGGCATATTTCAGTATGTGCCACTTTGCAATGTACATAGATTATGCAATGTTAATATTTACATAACATACACAATAAATAGCCACCGCATTATAAAATGAGTATGTAGGCTTTTCATAACTTAAAATGGTAACTTCCCACGTCACTGCATTTATCACGCTATATGGGGGTTTCAATATTTGTTCGATCTGCATTTATCACACTATTAAATTTTTTGGTTGTTCAATATGCTTTACTTGTTTCATTACTGTGTATTCTAATAGAAGAGATTTATGATACTGCCCTCGGTTTTTGGGTCAAAATCCAATCCAACAAAACCTTTGGGCTATCCCTGACAATTAGTAGTATTTCTCAAATTGAACGTAACAAGCCAAGTGTTTTATTTGGTGCTACGCTTTGAATAATAAGTAACAATTGATGGGCTGGTAAGAACCAAAGACAACTAACTTTGAATGGAGGATGTGTTGCTTGGCAACAGCGGGAGGAGTCTGAAACCTGTGATGGCAGTGATATTTATAACTGATATAGCATTCCAAAAGGTTCCATTTGATTTGAAACGGCTTTCTGTTTACTTCAGCGGGGACGCCTTGGTTGGGATCATGATCCTGGAATCCATATGCTGAATAAGAGGAACTGGAAGAAATACAAAAAGGTCACAAATTAAGGAGGATGGATTTCCCAAGTCCCAAAAAATCTGGAGTGGAGAGTTACTGCTTAATGCTTTTCCTTCCAAATGTATGCATTTATTTTGGTGGCTTTGTCTTCACCTGTGTAGTACACCATCTCCTCCCACCCATCGTGCTGCCAGGCAGCATTCCTTGTGTTTTCCCTAGATTGTAGGTCTTTGTACGCTGCAATGACAAACAACCATTCACACTACTGCACACATTGAGTCAAGACTTTTAAAGCTAGCCTACTTAAGTGACAGATATTTAGCATGCAAATAAAAGAGGGGAGGAATGTGATTTAATCCTCTAGCACTTGAGAGGATCATGCATGACAGTGGCCTGTAGTAGGACGTTGCAGGCGTTATATGATGGGGACAGGCGAATTACAGATGATTGTTTGAAGTTAGTTGTCGCAACCAAAAATAATATCTTCTGTAGAGGAGGTAGTCTCACAAATCAGACTTTAGATTATTGTAGGATCAATACATCTTAAATTTGATGGCAGACAAGCTCAAATCGGTGAGTGGGGCATTTCACTTGCTTCAAATTTGATTAAACCAACCTGACCGGTTGAACCACAACAAACCTGATACATTTATATGTCTGTTGATCATGTTGTCATGGCTTTGATGTTTCAAAAAAAGGAACTAATTACCCCTCGGCAAAAACTCGGGACATGAAACCAGACTACTCTCATGAGAGAGTAGAGTTAAGAGTTAATGGGACCTGTTGGCACAAGAGGCGATGCTGCCTAGTTTCCCCCCCAGACATTCGGCTATAGCATTGTCGAACTTCTGAATCTGAGAATATAGAGGAGGCATGACATTTGAATGTAAAGTATTTTAGAATTAAGTATGGTATACGCTGTTGGATAAGTGAATAATATAGGGGGGGAAAAGCCCATATTAATAAGGTGACTTTAAAGTGGGGTTCTGGACCTATTTGTGTGTATACGCGAATGACGGTATTTATAAGCCAGCCAAGTCCTGCGTGCATCTTACCCCAGAGGTGATGCACCATGTAGAGGTTACCGATCTGAGAGAAGAAGCCTCCCACCGCCTCGCTGTTGTGCTGGCGAATGCCGATGGCTCTGGCCCTGCAGAGAGGATCAACTGGGATTAGAACACAGACCCAGCACACTTCCTCGTGGATGCTGCTCAATCAAGTATTGTTATTATTGGGTGGCCTTCCATGGAGAATTCATTATAACCCTTATGATGATTATTATTATTATTATTCGGACTGCCTTGCATTTGGAGAAAGAGTGTGCATTAGACCTGATTGTTTGATATATCGTTTGAAAACACAATTATTTAAATGATCATAAAGACGATTATAACATAAATGATTATGCAGAAACACCATGTCATGTTTCATTTTTTGTTGACATTGACATAGATTGCTTGAGTGATTAATTCAGTTAACATTTGAAATGCTCAAACCTGTTCTTTCAGTGTTATATTTGACACCATTACATAATGGTTTCACATACAGGTGTGTCAAAATCTAAAATAAAAAGGAAAACATTAGTAAAGGCAATGTTGTTGCATTGACACAAAACTCATTATTAGCTGGAAGTAAGTTAATTACCATAGCTCATTACTATAAAGGTTGCTAAAAGAGAGGTCAAATATTTGCGTCCTAATTTAATTCCGATATTTATTTTAGTAACTTGGCTAACAATTTATCCAAAAGGAATGAGTGAATAGAGATACTTCTGGCTCCGGCGTGCCTACAGGTAGGCAGCCATTGGGGAGCGAACCAAGCCCTCTCAGGCTGTGAGTGGAGCACCCTAGCCACTGAGCCTGGGAGCATAATGATACGATATCAAAATAGGCTCCGTCTGGGGAGTGGTTCTGATTAATGAACGAAGACTGGTTTCATGTGATCCAAGTGTTCTGTTAAGTACAGCAAAGCTGAAGTTCAAATCAAATCATGCTGTCTTACCAGTAATTACCCCACTCAATCATGGTTCCAGGCTAGGAAAAGAAATAAAGAAGAAATGTTGTTCTACATTACAGCACAATCTTTAAGCAGGTCACCAATCCTAATGAATATTGGGTTTCTGTCCTAATAAAAATAGTTCAGTCATCCTCTGGCACAAATATGTTTCCTCAACACACTAGTCTCAGTCTGTGTTAGGGAGTGTATATATGTACGCATACACAAATAAATAATAAACAACAGTGGCCATTTTAAGAGTCATCGATTTTAAATACAAAAACATGGTCCAAAAAAAACTCCTGTCACCCGTATCATACACAGCATCCACTGAATACACAAAAGAGAAAACCTGAAGTTGTCTGCAACAAAAACCAATAGGTTATGTTTACTTCCAATCGGTCATATCTCACCATGACCTAAGTAAATGTTTGGTGAGACCCAATCCAATATTGGGTGAACTCTAGAAGGCTACTAGATTTTCCTCCCTGTCCCTGACCCTGAGTAGAGGAGTCGGTGTCTCACCCTGAGCTGGTAGGACCTGAGCTCGTAGATGTTGGGGCCGTCCCTGGGCACCGGCTCGTTCCAGAAGCTGAACTCCAGGAGCAGCTGGTTCCTACGGGACAGCAGCATCTGGCTCCGCTCCTTACGGTACTCCACAAACTCCTGGAGAAAAAAAGCCCCGAAACAAAATCAGTAAATAAACACAGGTCACTCGGGTAATCGAGGTAAATGTTTGAAATAATCGTGATATTCATTTGAGGTCATATATCGCCCAAATCCATAGATTACATTCTGCGACATATTGCTTGTCACCCACTGCTGGAGGACTGGTCACTCAGTGATAGTAAGAAACACATGTAGAAGTGTGAGCCACGGTAGAAGTAGACCTACCTTGTTTTCCCTCAGCTTGGTCATCACCTCTGTCAGAGCCGGGTAGCCTCCTCTGTAGCGCCACAAATGAACTGGAACCAAAACGGAAGCAAACATTTCACAGATGCATCATGAAATAATGCATTGACATACACACACAGCTTAAGAGCTATGCATTATTTAAGGTAGGGGTGTAACGATAAATCAATGCAAAGCACATATATAGATTTTTTTTTTATAAATCCATACAAGCACACACACACACACACACACACACACACACTTATATATTTCCATCTTTGTAAATAATTGGTTTGTACATTTGTGCAGTAAGTTTAAGGGTGGAGGATCTGAGTATGCAACGCATAGTAAAATGATATAGATTTGCAATTTGTTTAAGATTCCCATTTGGTCATAATCTGAATACCTCAAGTCACAACCCAGACTACTTTACCATCCACATTCTAATTTAGCAGCATGAAGCAATATTTTTGACACTGGTCAAAAACAATATTTAATCTTTAATTCATCTTTAATTTTTTCTTGTTTGATTACAATCTACACTCACATGGAGATGGACGTTACAACAAGTAAATGTGTATAGATTAAGTATAGATTGATCAATGTTATTATAATTATTATTATTATTATTATTATTATACACAACAGGTGTTCACTTTCATTTACTAGAGGACCCCATAGGGGTCAGTATGCGGTCAACACCGTCCGAGAATAGCTGCCTCAGAGTGACACGAAGAAAAGCAACTTCAACTCTGCCGCTGGAGACGATGCACATAAAACAACAAGGATCCGTTCAAACACCTACCAGCCTGGTCCTGCTCTCCATACCAGGTGTTCCAGGTCCCCACCAGCTCACAGGGATAGTACTTATCAGCGTGGATGGATGGCAGGATCTCCTCACTGTGGGCCATGAGCAGACAGCACTACATGAGTCATGTAATCACTTTAGAGCGTAATTTAAAGACACCTTCACCCTAACCACACACAATATAAGGGACAGTCATACTGTAGCAGAACGCCCAGAGACTTGTACTTTTAGAGTTTTGTACGGTTTTCAAATACGACTTAGGTGAGGTGATCACCGAATGAGTATCATATCATTATGATGATATACGACATTATTCAGATAACAATCGACAAGGTAGTCATTTAGTTTAGTTTCCGTGTCAGGGACTAGCTTCTTAAAGAGGTGTGTATGTGGGAGCAGAGTGCCTCTGGGCCATCTTAGGTAACAGCCAGGGCATTCTTTGATTGGCTGAAGCCATGCTGGCCTGCCAATCACCTCACAGGAATAGCTCTGTTGACATTTTCAACACAGACGTGTATCTATTACTATTGCAAATATTTGCCCAGGTCTCATAGTATGACGCCGTAACTTCTGCTGCTGCGGCCTACCTAATACTAATACATAACACTATCACTATCATAAATAAATAGTAGAAAATACAATTGCTATTATAAATACATAGTAGAAACATACCAATAAAACACACACTTACCATATTTTGTTGTATGCATCAAGACACTCGGGCTTGACATTGTGAACTGCAAATAAAATGAAGTCATGAAAAATGAATGTGTGCTGAGGGTATTGACATTGATATTATATAATGCTCCTTAAAGAGTCACTTACACTGAATTTTGTACAGGTTGCTTTCCTCGTTTTTGGTCAGCAGGTTGGCGTGGGCATCTTTCCTGGCCTCCACTTTCCTCACAAACAGGGACTTGAACCAGCTGTCTTCGTTGTACCTGGCGCTCGATACTGCCAGGCCCCTAGAACATTAAAATGATACCAAATCATAACAATGAACATTATATCTCTATGATCCTAAGATAAGATAAGATAAGATAGAACTTTAGTGATCCCGAAGGAAATTCTTGTGCCAGGTTGCATAGTAATAGAATAAAACAACAGAGAAATAAGCAGTAGAATAATTACAAAAATAAAGTCTAACTGTAAATGTGTCCTCTATGTGTTTATCTATTATAGCATGTAGATGTTATTCAGCAGCCTACTGAGGAAGGCATTGCACCATGTCATGTGCTGCAAACATACATTTGTGTAATAATAGTGCAGAGCATACATGTTGTCATACATCTATATGGGTATGGTGAACAAGAGCCAGCCATTCATCATCATCATCATCATCATCATCATGACACAGTAGCATTTACTATTAGATGATATATATTACTTTGCTTGTTTGTTTGTGTTTGTTTTTGGACAAAAGCTAGACAGAAATCCTCAGGAAACCAACCACCTCATGACCTTGAGCGTTGAAACACAGGACGACCACAACATGCACCTCTCATGATATGAATGAGCGCCCTTCAGTTTGTTGAGCAAAGGGGCTGCGAGGTGACATTTTGTGCTCAAAAGTTCCCCGAAGAGGCCACATAATCAATACAATACAATACAATTCAACACAAGTCAATACAATGCAAGTCAAGTCAACGGTGGGCATGTTGGTGTTGTCAGGAGAATCCCTAGCAGGGCGAGCAGGGGCTAGTAGGGCTTAGCTTCCACGTCCATGACTCTCCTTGCATCAAGAGTCAGTGACACACGGACACGTCTCACACACACACACACACACACACACACATTACGTTAACGTGTAGAAATGTTGAAATGTTGAGCATGCAAACGGATAGTCGTCCAACCTGCTCAAGACGACGCCGTGCCCCGCGGGATTGGCCATGTTATTGGCCAGATACAAGCCATTGCTTACTCTCTGAAGGACTCGCGTCGCCATCTTCCAGCTTGTGAGTGTGGAGTGTGGAGAGAAAAAAAAAAGTCGTTCACTAACGTGTCCACAGGGCGGCAGCAGAGCACCGTGCTAGGGTGCTAGGTGTTGGGTGCTGCTGGGTGCTGGGTGTTGGGTGCTGCTGGGGTGCTGGCGTGCTGGGTGCTGCTGGTTTCCATATGACTCTGGCCTGGATGCTGCTGCTGCTGCTGCTGCTGAAAATCTTCTCTTGAACCCAGACTACCATGCTGGGTGCTGGTGGTGGTTTCCATGTGATACCCAGGGGCGGCACCAGGGATTTTGGGCCCCGTGAAAAGAAACCATATAGGGGCCCCACCACGGCCGAGAGTGAAAAAAGTCACGTTATTTAAAAAAAATAATAATTTTAACATAATTTAGACCATCATTATATATATGGACTCATATAATACTGTGATACTTTTACGATGTGGTTAAATTAGGTTTGCATGGAGTATCATGCATAAGAGAACATTCTTTTCTTCATGTTTGTAGTATTTGTTTTACTGTAGTTGTGTCACTAATTACTTAGAAGAAGAAAAGAAATCCAAATAAAAACTAACTTTTAATTTCAGGCTTTTAGCGGGGCCCCCTCCGCTTTGGGTCCTGGGTAGTCAGTCTGATGCCCCTGGTGATACCTGCCTGGTTGCTGCTGAAAACACATATTGTCATGAAGCCAGCCTTTTCAGGAAGGTAATTTAAGACAATGACAATAATCAATGAATTTAAGATGTAATGCGATTTACAATGAAACACTTTTCATCCTTATTATTAATGCATTTGACTGACTGCATTCTTGTTTGTTATATGTTTGTTATTCTCCCCCCCCGAAGATCAGATCATAACTCGCAAGTTGCAATGACAAGTTGCCCTTCATGGACATATGAAGTGTGGTGGTGCTGTATGAAGGAATTCAGAACTGATTTATAATTTTAATACGCAAAGTAAAGCCGGTCCAGCCTTTGTCCTTAAAGGAATGCTGGCCATTCTTGGAAAATATCAAACGGTTGGCAAGGATTCCTATAACATTTAAAGACATCAATCAAAAGGTAGCAGGCCTACACAAGGTTACTTTTTGCATGCCTCAAACCAAAAAATCCAAGATTGCCCTTGCTTCAGACTGTTATCATGGAACGGTTTAAAATACATTTTTATTTAATTGCTCTTATTGGAAACTTCAAGTCAAACGTCACACATCCAACCAATCGGCACTCAAATAATAGATTTTATCATAAAGTAATATAAGTTAACCTTTTGGTTGGCCTCTGTATGTCTGTGTCTCTCTATCCTCTCTCTCTCACTCTCTCTCCCTCTCTGTCTCTCATTCGGTGTCTGTCTCTGTTTCTCTCTTTCTCTCCCTCCCTCTCTCTCAATCTCTTTCAATTTCTCTCTCTCTCTCTCCTCTCTCTCTCTCTTTCTCTCTCTCTCTTTCTCTCCCTCTCATTAGCTCTCTGCCTGCCTATCTTCCTTTACTAATATATTTGAAAGGAAAATTACAATTTTAAACCTAAGAACCTAAGATCAGATAAAAAGATGAACCATCACTTCAACATATTAGTAACCCAGTATAATGAAGAGCTAAGACAAAGCAACCTCCAAGTCACATCTCACATCTCCTGGGTGGCAAATTAGCAGCCAACATTCCTCTCCCTCCTCTTTGTTAACTTTGGATCCATAATTGGCACGTCGAATCAGTTATCTGTGCGTTAATAAATGGCGGAGAAGTTGTGAGAACATTTCTCGGGGACACGTGAAGATGTTGTGTGTACTGCGAAATGTAAATTTTATCATACACAATGGTTGCAAAAATAATATTCAACAATAACTCAGTGTCCTTTTATTTATGTTATTAAGATATTCCCTGCATGGCAGCATTCATGTGCATAGCATTTTATCTAAGTAATAATAATAATGACCATTTTAGGAGTTTGATAGGTATAGTTGCAGTCTAAAATAATCCAGTAATGATCCTTAGAATACTAAGAATAAACTAAAAGAGGAATTAAAGCATTTTCACAAGCTCAATGTGCACTTTACCTACGTAAAATAACATTGGAAATATCGTACTACTACTACTACTAATAATAGCAATAATAATAAGAATAACAATAATAATAATATGTCATTTGATTAGCTGCTTGATTCAAAATGTATAATACCAGTGCAATCACATGTTGTGGGGTGTGTGCACATGGAGACACATTGCTCTGCTCAGAGCGTCTCCTTACTTCTGGCAGATGTTGGTCGGAGACAGACTGTGGGCCTGGGGAGTACAGGATTCCTGTGTTCTGGTTCTGCGATTTCATGCTTGTCTAACCTTTGTGTCTCAACCAGCGAAGCATTGCACGCTTCTCCCCGGATACTCAGACGCTCGTGTCAAAAGAAGAGGTGTCGATGAAAAATAGTGGGGCCGGCCGCTGCTCTCGAGGCCAGAGAAACGAGACACTGTGAAGGCCAGGTCTGCATCATGAAGGATGTTTGCCTACGTCAAGGCTGCCACGGCGGTTTCATTCCTTTATCAAATAGCAGACAGATGCCTCGGCCAAGTAGGCTCAGCCAAGTTGGCTCAGCGGTGCATGGCATAGTTGTGGGGAATATGCAGTTTAGGACTGACACGTTTGTGCGTGTTCTTCTTGTGTTGCTTTTTATTGAAGATATTATGTTTTCCAGTGATTCTCTTCGGTAGTAATGGACAGTTAACGAGTCGATGCGTCAAAACTCATCATGTGAGTTTGGGTCTTAGGTTCGGTTTTAACTGTTACATTTAGCGGCATTATGGTCTGGCACATCGCTTCAGGTTTAACTTAAATATGAACCCATTTTGTTGAGGGAATTAAGTCAATCTATATTCTAAAAGGCTTTAATTTCTCTATGGGGACATCATTGCTTCATAATATTAACTCAAGACTGCATTTGAGAGAAGATCAGCAAATTAACACACACATTGCACACACAGTCACAAACGCACATACACACACTCACAAACACACATACACCCCCCCCTCCCCCCCCACACACACACACACACGCACAACTCAAGACATAATTTGAGAGAAACACACACACACACACACATGGTTGTACAAGTACTTGACCCTTGAGATAGCATGTGAACTCCATGGCTTGGTTTGGGTTTTTAATCAGGTATTTTAGTAGACTAGACTAAACATGCAGGCTTTGATGATGTATTATTTCCGTAGACATCCAATACGATAAGCTGTTAAATTGTTGAACGTGCGTTGCACATGCAAGTTTATTCATTGACTAGGAGTAACATTACTTGTTTTTTCCAATTTTAAAGATGTCATTGTTTGTACCTTGCAACTGCTTCTGGTAAAATATTATTATTGTGGCAACATTCATGTATTCATCTGGTTTGATAAAGTGAAACCACTGTGAGTAATGTATTTTGTCCATGAGTTCCAGAGCAGAGCAGACTCAACAAAGTACACTTTTTTTGTAGACAAATGAAAACAAAACAAACGTACCTATTCATAGAAGTTATCAACATGCTGATTAAATCGACTAACAAGCATTCAGGCATTCCTTTTTTTGCAGTGAAATGTATTAGTTTCACTGTTTGTCACAACAATGTCCAATGCCCAATGTAATGTGCTCTTTATTGCAAGGGTTGCTGGGTTGCTTGTTAACATATTTACTTACTTTATACTGCACTTATTGTGAAGGGAAGTAGATGCCTCAATGGTATATAAAGCAACTTACAACCAGAATCAGAAACAGCTTTATTGCC
Organism: Coryphaenoides rupestris; assembly: GCA_002895965.2. Classification (NCBI taxonomy): domain Eukaryota; kingdom Metazoa; phylum Chordata; class Actinopteri; order Gadiformes; family Macrouridae; genus Coryphaenoides; species Coryphaenoides rupestris. Next base: position 462,148 of record PIJE02000022.1, read on the forward strand.
TTAGTTTTTGCAAGCAAGGAATGTGCTTTTGTGAATTTGGTGCATAACATCGAACATTAAACAGAGTAATAATATAGAATAGATGCATTTTTCCAAAAGTTTGATCTGATTTGGGAGTAGTAATAATCATAACCATATCATTTTTGTAACATTTTACAATAACATTAATTAACATTTGTTAATGCAGTAATAAGCATTATTACATGGCCTTAGCATAAGTGACGTTTAGGGTTAGGGGTAGTGGGTTAGGGTTATGGTTAGGGACCCTATTAAGTAATGTATAAATGAATAGCTTAGTTTACATGAACACCATTCACTTTGTTAACATGAACACCATTCGTAAACATGAACACCATTAGTATACTATTGTTAGACCATTAGTTAACAGTTAATTAGCTGTTAGTTAATGCTAATTACTGCATTAACCAATGCTAATTAATGTATAATTACCTTTATTATAAAATGTTACCATGGCTAATATATCAGTTGGAACGGTTCCATTTAAATCAACGTCACTGCTTGATTACCCCCAGAAGAATTCTATTTGGAATAGAACATTACCAATGAATTATGTACTATGAGATGCAGTGAGAGAATCAGTTCATCGCAGGACATAACAACACATGGTTTTACTTTAAAGCGGGAGATCTTTGAAAGTTTATTTTCACATTGCTCTGGCTAGTTTAATAATACAGTCATGGTCGTTCATGTTTATTATGCAGATACACGCATATCCCAACCGACAGGGTGATCGAGTCAAATTATGACAATGTATTCAAAATGTATGACTGTCCATATAGGACAGTCATCCTATGTCCTTGTGGAAGGAAGCCTAAGTGTGCCACCATATGCTAATACTGTTGTTGTAATATGCTGTTGTACTATGCTAATGTAATATGTTTGTAATATAGACCTAAATGGTCATCAATATTAATGTATATTAGAATAGAAAGTCATTCACCAACTTTAGTCATCACGCTTTCCTGGTTAATTATACGTTTGTCAGTAATAACCGCTGATGACAGTGATGAAGATGTATTAGTACTGAGTCTCTTTATTGCATTGCTTATCAAATGTATGAGAAACAAAATAAATACTTCAGTTCAGTGAGTGCATTGCTTTGGAACCGATATAATGCATGCTTACATGTTACCTCATTGTTACCACTGACTAATGGACAAAATGTGATGTGCAGACAGCTCCAAATGCCCATCTCCTGTCCTCAATGTTTCTAAGGAGCAGTTCAATCCAACACTACTGTAAGGAAAATACTACCTGTTGTTGTTGTTGTTGTTGTTGTTGTTGTTGTTGTTGTTTGTTTGTTTGTTTGTTGTTGTTGTTGTTGTTGTTGTTGTTGTCGTCATCATCGTTGTTGATAGTTCTGGTTGTTATTGTTCGAGTTATGGTGGTTTGTTCTGGTTGTTGTTTTTCCAGTTATTGATTGTTTATTCTGGTTATTGTTATTGATGGTGGTTGATGTAAATGATTGCGATTGTTGTGGTTATTACTCCCGTTGGTCCCCTTTGTCTTTTTGGACCAGCAATTTATATAAAAGGCGTAATTTAAAAGAAGAACCAAACACGCACCAATGAAACAGCAGGGGAAGCATGCCATCTGCTATTACACATGCAATTGTAGTTGTTTCAAGTGACGTCACTCACCATAGTTTGTATTACATGTGACACCGGGTGCACATTTCTGCCAATAAGAAACAAGTAATTCCAACAGTGCTGCCTGCCTTGTGGTTTAGTGTTTGCCAACATAGGGTATACACATAAATACATCGACATTTCTTATATGTAGCATTGTTTGACTGTGTGACTGTTCCCCAAGTCATAAAGACGGTTATGTCTGTGATTGATTGTTTCAAACTGTAAATCCCAGATTTGAAATCAATCAATCACTAAATATTCCTGCATGTAATGGTGTCTTTAATCTTCAGGATGGCCAGTCCATCATGTAAACTTCACAGGCCACGTTATGACGAAGTGCTACACAAATAAACTTGACTTCAAGTATGTTGTGGGAACAAGCTGGCCATCAATATTTAGTTTCAGATTGTTTCCATACCAGAATAGTTGTCCCAACACTACCAGTTGGTATGATTTGTTACTGTGGCTAGGGGATGTGTTATCATATCTAGACTCAGTCTTTAAAATAGAACAATGACACATGCTAGTTTGTCGTCACATTCATTTCTTCTGGGAGAGTGTGGCTGGGGACTCTTGGTTTCTGCCAACTCAACTTTGATTGTCCTCAATGCTATTCAACCCGCTTAAGAGGCAGCAAAACAAATGGTGTGTTTTGTGCCAGTACGACCTTGCAATGAAAGATTCCCTTTGAATTTTTCGATGTTCCCCAGATGTGAATCATTTTATTGTTAAGAAAAGTGCACAGTTTGGCATTTTCATCTTTGCTGTCATAAACATATTTTTTTGGGGAGAAAGGGAAAGACGAAACGTGCGTGTGGTTGTATATGTTTACGTGTGCGTGTGCGTGTGTTTGTGAGTGTGTGTGTGTGTGTGTGTGTGTGTGTGTGTGAGTGTGTGTGTGTGTGTGTGTGTGTACGCGCCCACACGTTTGTTTCAGTATTGTATCATGAAAGTATTGTTCTGTACTTTTATAATAAAATAAGGCATGTTAAGTGGAGATAGCATTACAGCAATAATGTATAAATGAATGAATGAATGAATGAATGAATAGATGGACTGACGGATTGGACAAACGCAAGAAGAGGCTTACACAAGACAACGCGTTGACATACTTGTGGCATTGACATCTTCTGCCTGACAAACACTTCCCACACAGGGAAAGAGCCATTTCTAGACACTGTCAAGTGTAAACACAACATGAACTCATTGAGGAGGGTTAATTTGTCCTTCCTGCACTCTGCAGTCCAATGTCAGAAGTGGACACATTCCTGTGTCAGACCAATAGGGAGTACTGAATTGATGGTAAACTGCTGATGACCTATGTAATTGAAATGTACACTCGCCATTTATCATAGAGCCAAATCCCAAAGGTCTTCCAGTACAATAGTGCAGCTGAAGCAACAGCCGGAGGTGACCAGAATATGTCTCGCAAAAGACCATAATTTGTGGCACATCTTGCGTCACATTTTTAAGCAGTAATTCAAGGCAAGCAAATGTTTGTACAATTCCGGCCCATTTTAAAGTAGAAATATTTACTGGACACTTGAACTCGATGACAAACAAAGAGTTTTATTCTGAAATAACGCGAGCACTGTTTGAAATAGCTGACACAAATTCTGACTAATATACATTTTAACAAGCGTTCAAAGTTCTATTTATAATAGCCTTATTTAATAGTAGCCATGTTGAGGTAACCACAGATTCTCTCAATGGACATTTACAAACACTAACACAAGCACGTGGAGTGGGTTCAGGTAGGTGAAAAAGACGTATCCATCTAGTTTTAGACTCCCTTGCTACAATCCCATTAGAGACATTAAACTGCCGCCAACATACATACAAAAAAAACATGTTGAGTAATTGGCTTCACTTTTTCTTTTTCTTTTTTTCAAAAAACAGCATCTTGAGGTTATTTGGTATCTTGCCGAATATGTCTCCAATTTGATCTCACAATAAGTGCTTTTGATGCGTCAAACCTCACATTTAATCTTTACACATAAATCTGTTAAAACAACCCCCCCCCCCATCACTTGTTAGTCTACTCCTCTTATGAACCAAAAAACAGAGGAATCGATATCATAAACGCTGTCCGGGGTCTTGAGCCTGCTAAGCAAGCGTTTTAGGATTTGGCTTTTCTCTGTCGTGTTAATGAGGTGCTAGAGCGTATAACATTTTGGGTTCTGAGTTTAATACTTCACAACCATGAATGATTATGCATGCACTGAGAGATTCTCATGAATCCTTCATAAGCTGGGTGTTCAGTTATGTTGTTGCTATTTTCGGAGTCTGTTTCCTCTCAGGCGTTAATAAGGGCCAGAAGCAACATGTTTATTGTGGTGGTCTGTCACCCTGACATGTGACAACATTATGTGGGATTGGAAGAAACTTTATCTTGTCTGTGTTTGATATGTTTGGTGGCGAAGCCCTTTCACTTTGTATGGGTAACATCAGTCTTAATTAAATGTGAACGCAACAAATCATTGTGCTATGGATTTAAAGAGAGCCGCAAAGCTTAAGTGAGATAAGCAGTGAAACAGCAGCACAGTGTGGCTGCTATTTAAATAAATAAAGGTGATGTGGTGGTAGGCTGTTTTCAGGCTGTTTTACAGGAAATAAAGTCCAGTGTTATAGGTGGCTGCTCCTTAGCCTGGACATTTCCCATATTTCAACCCACATGGTCGTTATTAGGGAAATATCTTTTGTTACCAATCAAAATCGTATTCATCCTACCATCCTACCACCTGCGTTACTCTGTCTGCCAACTTATTGGCAGGGCTCCGGTGTAGCTGATTGCTGAGTTCATATGTCGTTTTCTGTTACTTCTTGCAACGTTGAGCGCATGGAAATGTTTGATGGCATTCAGAAATACACTTTTTCATATATACCAGAGGTAATGGGAAATTACAGAGGCCGTCACCTTTCCCTGCAAGGGTCATCTGTTTACATTTAGGGAAATTGATTTCGCATGATTCCCTTATAGCATAGAAACCTTATGGCATCACGTATTGTCTGGTTAAAACCCTGGCTGGAACTCTGTAAATCTGTCTTAACTTAACCTTGTTATAGCTATATACTGTGTGTGTATTTACGTATATATATATATATACAGTATATATATTTATACATACATATAAGATAAGATAAGATAAGATAGAACTTTATTAATCCCGAAGGAAATTCTTGAATATATATATGTATATATACTATATAAATATATATATATATATATAATACATATAAACATGCATATACATTTATTTTAATCAATACATTTTTAACAAAGAACAAAAAACAAAGAGTAGTTTATAATAAGAGCCTGTCAAATGCACATAAAAAACCAGATAGCCGCTAAACGTTTCCAACTGGAAGCAATCCCTAATGAAAAGGAGTGGCCAGCTTCCAGGCCCCAGAGAGCTGTGCATGCTAATATATTGCTGTCTGCAGACAGGTGAATGGGCTAAGGGGACATTAGGGTCAGTTGTGCAAGGAGTTATATATCGTTTTCAGCTTAGGTAATGCTTGTAATTTGTTCATAAACCGAATTACTGTGCAAGGTAAAAAAAAAAGGTACAATCATTTGATTTATATTGGATGATGAATTTTTCACTTCTGTATAGAAGCCTTATACATTCCTCAGGGCTGAGCTGTTTTGAGAGGAACATTACCTGACTTGTGCTGTAACTTTCCACTGCAGTTTAAAAAGCAGAGCGTTGTCGTGTAATGAGCTAAGACAAAGCAAAAGTTGTCAACATACAGCATGAATAGAAAGAACGACTGGGGTGAAATTACTCAATCAAATTGGCTGTGTGTGTTTTGTGAGTAGTCCATTCAGTCCCATAATTGTTCTTAACATTTCAAAAGATAGATACCATACCCTATTTGACCCCCACCCCCCCAGAATTAATAAAGTGTAATCTTATCTTCCTGCTGCGATGGTCTTTAGTGCACTCTATAGCCCATTTAATCTCTATAGGCATTTAACATGTAGACACAAAGTGCATCACTTCATTGAATTCTGACACAACATGGATGGAGAAAGGGGTGAGATGTCAGAGAGAAAAAAAACCAATGTCAACATAAATTGTTTCCATGATTAATCTTTGTTCAAATTCTCTGTTCCTGGAGGTAGACTCTTCTTGGACTCCAGATAAAACGAATCTGTTGAATTACTTCATCTAATCGTTATCTCTCCGACATTCACCAAACCAACCAGACATGCACACACGCACACACACGCACACGCACACACACACACACACACACACACACACACACACACACACACACACACACACACACACACACACACACAGGTGCAGGCACACACACATGCACATGCACACACGCACAAACACACACTCACACACACACACACACACACACACACACACACACACACACACACACACCACACACACACACACACACACACATGTGCATATGCACATGACATATTACTCTCATGATAATAATTAAAGAAAAAAACAACAGCCCAAAGCATTTGATGTTGCCAAGATTTGGGTTTCATTTTGAAATCAAAAGTCTAGTCGTTGCTAAGAAAGCGTGACATTTGAAACAAATCACGTCTGGACCATGACCTGTCTCCTGCCATACGTCAGCATCGCCGTGCTTCACGCTCCCGGTCTGTTTGTGTTAGTCTCAGAACAACCTTGGCACGTGATGCTGGTCCGTTGCATCACCTCCTCTTTGTGTTTAATGCGGCCTCCTTGAGGTGAGTGACTACTCAGCGCTCTGTAGCACGCGCTGCTCGCCCGAACACAGCTACGCACGGAACAAAGGGATCGGTCGTTTGGCTTTTATTTGAACAACGTGAACTTTAAGTACCTTATTTGACCTGTTACATGTGTCCACATTGAAGTGACCTCATACATGTGGCGTTGTAGCCAAAAGTTTGATATTAAAATGTTATAGGGAAGTTGTTATGGTCCTAAAGTGATTTTAAAGGAACTCCGTATTTTATTTTTATGTATGTATTGTGGGCGCAGTATATTGTAATGTATCCATATCAGAAACCAATAAAACTATTGAGAAAGAGCATTGCCTTCTCTTAGCCTCTTTATGAACACACCAGCACCACACTCAGGGTTCTCCAGCCTCTTGGAACCTTATAGCTTCTCCCCAAGGCTCTTATTTTAATAGCAATGTGTTGATACTCATGCATTGCTGTATGACAGTGTGTCTTGGTAACACACACACACACACACACACACACACACAGATTAACAAGGGAGAGGAGCTTGCAATTATCAGTCAAAAAGTCAGTCAAAAAAGTCAGTCAAAGCAGTCAACAAAATATAATAATTAAATTTTACTCCCAGTGGGTGAATTGACCAATCCCATGAGACATTGTTAGCCCCGCCCCCTTTCGTATGGGCGGGAGAAGCGGTGTCCACGAGGGACCACGTTATATATTCTTTCGGCTAAGCTACGTCAATACTTTTTAATTTGGTTATGCTGTCGTGATGCTGGCTATAATGACTAACAAATGTTATCTGGAAGACATTAATATTCAGTTTCAGAGAGCGTATTTCGTGTCACAGAGTGGGAATGAAGTAAGTCTGTGGTGTATGTGAGTCAATCTTTGGACGAGAGCAGCCTAATCTTTTTTTTATCAAATTTCTTTGAGCAACTTGTATCCACTTCAGTTTCTGCCATTTAACGGGTAAACCGTTGGATTATATTAATGAGGATGTTCATGTATAAATGTTACGGGAAACCTTTCTGCCAATAGTTCAGCTGAACACATGGCGTTGAATCCAAAACACGTTGTAGTGTTAAGGCCCGTCCAACCGTCGTCCACCATCACCTCCATGCCACAGGTTTGATCTAAATGCCACACCACTGTTACAAAGAAACATTCTATTCCTGGATAGATGTGTTGGAAATGTCTGGCAGACTATCCAATGTTTCTGTAACGTTTTGTATATCAATCTTTGGACAGGACAGTCATTCTATTTTGACTAATCATTTGATGGTAGAAAGTGCTGGATTTCCCACTGTATCATTTGGGGTAGCTGCATGGTAGCCTGCGTTTCTCAACTCTTCTTCAAACGCGGCTGCTCTTTCTATAGCACCAGTATGAATGTATTGAAGGTGATCACAGGTGTCGACCCCATCAACAGGAGCTGTGGAGCCCTCTGGTGGCTGGGACTGAGTAAAGAAACTCGAGATTATTTTGCTTTTGCAAGCCTGTGTTGTGTACACGGCCCATCATTTCACAAAACAAATGAAGTTCACTCAGAGTGCTCACAAAGTATCATTAGGCCTATTTATCATTCATGCAAACTGCCAGAATACCAAGCACTAATGTGCTTAGTCCTGCTTACATCGATTCCTGTAATTGTGTTTTCTTTTCGCTATTATTCTGCTACGAACATGACGAATGCAGCCCATGGACATGGTTATGAGATTCTGCTCATGTGACCATGAAAGCCATCCTCCTGCCAACCGGTCTTCGCCGTAGATCAAAGCCGCCGTTCCCTCCCAGGGCTCAGCACTCATGACAGAGCAAGCCACAGAGGCTAAGCAAACTGATTAGGGCAAACGAAAAGCAGGCATCTCGGACCAAAGATAACAACGCGAGTAAGGGTGAAGGCATGATGGCGGGAACAGCGGCGGGAAGGCAAAGTCGTTCCGTTGACGAGGCAGAGCGAGCGGGCAAACACGGCACAGGGAGAATGGCGGCTTGTTCTATAGGATGTTACAGAGTGTCTCCAGGATGCACTTTTCCCGCACAATCCCTTCAAATCAAGAGTGCACTAAAACACAAAAAAAATAAAGTAACCCTTGACTCTACAACACAGTCTAATCAATAAGATTGTCCTATAGGCAATAACATCAGATATTTACGTTATACTATAGCCAAATACAAACATCATACAACAGAAAATAATAATAATAATTGTCTTGACACATGTATGACTTGAGTGGTAATACTATGCTTTGGACAATTGCAAACACGTTGTGAGAAATAAACACGAAAATCACATTGTGTCACGATTGTTAGCATTTGCACAACACAGAGCACTCTCTCGTCTTTGCATGTTGTGTTGCTGTTGAAAGAAGGATTAATGCAAGTAATTTAAACAGATATGAATTGCACACTATTGGCATTGACTTTTCAACATCTGTATAGACTGGCCTTTTGGTGGAGCACCATATCTTTGAAGAAATTATTTAGTCTTATTCAAACAGGCTTCTGCCAAACATGAGCTCTATAGGAAAAAATGCCCTCCTATTTAACAAAGTGATTTTGCATTTTCAACCTTGCCTCTGATTAAATGGCCCAACATGTAGTCTAAGGTTGTTGTTTTCCAAATTGGTCTCCAATTGGATCCCTGCATTACACACTATGAGGGTCTCATAAAATCTCACGGATGCATGGATGGAGGGATTTTTCTCAGAACTGCCTAGAAAATGACATATTTGATCTATAATATGCCTGTCGGGTCGTGTTACAGAGAAGGGAATCCCAAAAAGAGTAGACATGCTCTGTAGCGGACTCTGAAGCAATTTACTCTATTGACTGACATCATTCAGTTATTCAGGGAGTCTAAACGGATCCCTAGATGTTATATGTATAGAGTTAATATGTTATGTTTGAAGTAGAAGAAAACACTGTTTAGATGCCATATAATGAAGTCCATCACAATTCACCAATCATTTCTGTTCTAGAGAGTTTTATATTTACCTCAAACTGCATATTTTGAGAGAGCGGAGACGATTCAAATCTCGCGTACAAGAGGAGATATTGTGGGGTATTTCCTGAAGGCCATCTGTGAACAAAGAGATAGATGTAGTCAGATAGGAATTGTATGAAAAAGAAAAATACAAACAGTTTTTCTTACTCAGAATCCACACATTGGCACTGTTTTAAAATCATGTAGGCCTAAATGCGTTGAACCAATATAGGCCGATATGATGCCTTCTATCCTACTGTTTAAAAACGTAAAACTCATGTGATTCAGTGGTTTACTGTGGTTGTTCCAAGCATAGCTTGTTTACGTTATCACATATGGATTGTTATAGATATGGACAATCATGATGATGTTTTAAAATGCAACGACCAAGCATCTGCGGCCAGTGCAGTGTATCTTTTATGTTTTATGACAATTAAGCTCAAGGATAAGAGATATAAACATTGCCCGTTGTCAAATACCAAAGATGGAAGAATAATCCAGCTGGCAAGGGAATGATTGTGTCGTGATGACAAGAGTAATCACTGAGAAACCGTCTATCTGCACTCCTGGATATGCCTTTGGAAATTCCTTAAGATTGCGTGATGCCACTCGGTTGAGCATTGGACAATGTTCTCCATCTTTTTATTGACCACATTCTATCGAACCGCGTGCATTTTTTATGCGGTCTGATCTAAAAAAATACAAATGTAAATGAGGCCTGAAGTATTCAGGTTTGATTGTTTGTAGTGAATCCCGCCCTTTTGAAGTACTATAGATTAGTACTGTACGCTTATTAGTACGCTTTTGGCCAGAGACATTGGAAAGTAAAATAATGTTGATCCCTTTTCAAAGGATGTACTAATATAGATCTCTGGAGGCAGTGCCGGCGCCCACTCACACAAAGAGGCTCTTATCTGTTCTGTTGAGAAATTGGCCGAAAAGGGAAGCAGGGAATGACTTCCTGTTGCAGCATCAGCCCAAAGATAGATTTACAGCACTTGGGCCTGTATTAACACCAGCTCTAGTGGAGTCTAGCGGAGGTGGTGGACGCACGCTGCGCAGCAACCCGAGCTGCTGGCTGACTCCATCGTCCATTAATAAGTCTGCGGAGTGGGCCTCAGTGGTGCTTTCAACCGTATCGCAGCATGCCTGGGGCCACACCTTCCAAAAATACACTGATCCTCCTTTAATGGCTTGACCTTTTTATCATCTTGGATGGGACCAGAGGACTGGATGAGTGCAAATGATTTCACAAGAGCGGGAGATCACGCCAGGTCCTGTAGAGAAGTCGGCCTCTTCCCACGTCTGTAACTCTCAAAATATGTTGGCCCATCTGAAGGCACACATAACCATGTGGCTATCTATGTGGGGCTAAAAGTAGGAGGAGCAGAGCCACCTCACTCCATGTAGGTCTGGAGCTAGAGCCACTTCACTCCCAGCAGGTCTGGAGTTAGAGCCACCTCACTCCCAGTATGTCTATAGCTAGAGCCACCTCACTCTCAGCAGGTCTGGAGCTAGAGCCACCTCACTCCCAGTATGTCTATAGCTAGAGCCACCTCACTCTCAGCAGGTCTGGAGGTAGAGCCACCTCACTCCCAGCAGGTCTGGAGCTAGAGCCACCTCACTCCCAGCAGGTCTGGAGCTAGAGCCACCTCACTCCCAGCATGTCTGGAGATCGGAGCCACTTCACTCTCAGTAAGTCTGGAGGTAGAGCCACCTCACTCCCAGTAAGTCTGGAGAGTGGAGTCACCTCACTCCCAGTAGGTTTGGAGAGTGGAGCCACCTTGCTCCCAATAGGTCTGGAGAGCGGTCTAAAGTGTTTTTATTTCCCTTGTGTCAACTTTCCGACTAAACGGGAACTGCTTACTTCATTCATTCTACACACACACACACACACACACACACACACACACACACACACACACACACACACACACACACACACACACACACACACACACAGGGAACAATGATGCCAGGCCCTTCCTGAGCATGTTCGCGGGACATTTCACAGACGTTACGCAGTGGTTTTGCCCCATTAAACACTCACCCGGTCACGCCAAGAACCACATCCAACAATTAACAGGCCAGGGTTTACAGTGGAGCGACACGCCGGGGCCCTCTGCACCGGGATCCCGAGGTAGCCAGGTGTCAGGGAGATTGTGCAGGACAGATCCCTCAAAACAAGACGTTTCGTCATGCAGTTCAATAGTGTGCCTGTTCCTGTGTTTACTTTTAATCATGTTGGAGATTATTTGTTCATTAGTTCTTAATATCATCAGAATATTTTTTTTTCTCTTTTTTTTCACATTTCAACCTTGTCATGCTCAGTGGAATATATAGCTGGTGTAAGAAGCGTGGTTCCGGGGGACTTCCACATGTATGTGGCCTCAGCTGGTCATGTTTAGATGTTCTGTTGGTCGGTGCACGCACCATGATGTTCAGCGCACAGTTCAGCGCGGTGTAAATCAGCCACAGCGCCTCTCGGGAGAATGTGGGAACAGCGGCCCTAATCAACAACAGGGCTGGAGAATGGGGTTTAAAGGCCCGTATTTCGCAATGCTAAATAGCGCAAATTGGAAATGCTACAAATTTTACAATGCGGGAATTACTTTTGCGGCGCCTTTGGGGCTTAACAGGGTTGATGATTAGAGTTTTTTTCTTTTTCTTTTTTGTCCTGACTGAAGCATTTCCCTGACTCGTCCAGTCTCCATGACCGCATCACTTGGAACAGCGACGTGTTTGGAATGGCATCATGTGAATTCCAACTTTCCCTTTGCTGAAGTTATCTTCAGTAAGTACTTAGGTGTGTCTTTGGAACTGATTGGACCATGCGTCCGTGATTTCCTGTTCAGAGACGGAGCCATAACTATAAAGATCAACTGTGCTATAACCTATAAAGAGTGTAGAAGACCGTGTGTACTGTGTGCTAATGTCTTCCATGCAGGATGCATGGAATGGAGCCTAGCTTTATTACAGCAAAAATGTGGTCATTGCGTTCTTTTGGATTGAAAAACGATTTAAACAAATCTTGAGGGAAATACAGAATGTTTTCAGACCTTCAAGAATAATATAGCAATGACCATGAAAAAAAACCCCCAATGGGCAGAAGTAGATTGTAGTATAAAAACAACCCTCTTTGCAGGACTATTAGTTCTGATTCAAAAACCCTAATAGGGGGGGAATGTAGAAAACCCAATAGTAAATGCACCAGCGTCACAATATTAAACACGACTCACTTTACTGCAGAGGGAGAGTAGATGGGAATACCCTAACTGAGCCCAGATGATTATTTTTCCATGTAAATCCGGTCTAACCTTGTTTGAAGGAAACAATGGGATATATTAGTTACTATTGCCTGGAGAAATACATTTCTTGTACCCATTTGAACGCTCAGCTGGAAGTGATACACGTGGACTCTGAGGAGCGCGGTGGGGAGGAGAGGACTATAAGGTCCCCGAGGGGCTACGGTTCCTGCATGATTTGTGGATGATGTATGGCGCTCGGTCACGAGGGACGGAAACCCTCAGGGTGTCTCGCAGATGCCGTCTCCACGGTGACGAGGCCGGAGAACAATGTTGGCCATTGATGTCTTTGCTTCGCTGTTTTGGCCATTTCTCTTGCAATTCTTTCAACCGTGTGTAGCACACAGGGATGGCAGACGAGTTGCAGGGTGCGTGTTGTCAGGCATTGGGTCAACGTATGTAAAATATGTAAACACACGCTCCAGATGGATTTACTCTCGGTCTTTCCTTTTTTTGTGAAAAAAAACCCAAAACGTTTTCCCTGATGTAATGTATCTCGTGTAAAAGACCATTCATAAAATGTTGCGTGTGTACTGCGTGTGTCAGATGAGGAGATGTACTGTCGTTAACAGCTCATCATACACGTTTCGTCAGGGAGCCAACAAAAGACAGCTGCAATTAAAGCAAATAAAACCATGTGCCTCCATAAGAACAAGTGATGGTTCAGGAACTCTGCAGGTGCTTCATCAACCGACTGGCCAACTAAAATAGTCATCATCACGGACAACAGCTGCTCGGGGCAACCTCAGTGGTTGCAATCTGATATACACAGGAGTGGGAGATACCAAAGATTTAATCAATTAGGTCACCAGTTCGGATTTTAAGGAATGATTTTGGCTTTTTCTTCTTTTTCTTTTTTTTTTTGCAGATGCTAGCGCGGAAACCCCCTTCCCATTTCGGAGAAAATTTTTGTATTTCAGCACCATTGTTGAAGTCCATCTGAGGGAAGCCCACCTGTGAAAAAGTAAATTCAACTTAGAACAACCCAGCCACGACTTATTTTATAGTCGCACATGATTACTTACATCTTTGTACCTCCAGTGTACTGCTTAGTGTTCAACTATTGTCTGCATGTTTTCTACCATTTTATTCTGTTTATTTTGGCAGCTGTCTCCATGGTTACACAGGTACGTACAATGAGGAAAGCCCATCACGATCCTACAGGAAGGGCGTCGAGGCAGCTGGGAGTGTCTCACATGCATGTTGTGTGCAGGTCTGTTTAACATATAAAAGGTCACCATTGAGTTACGCTTGTTCTGTTCGTGCACTGAGCGCGTACAGCATTATGAATGAATCCCCGGGGTGGCATGTATCTAGTAAAACACTCGCGCACTTCGTTCTAACCTTTTCATGGATTTTCACATTGTAAGTCCAAATCCAACTACAGCCGACCAACACCAGTCCCCCTCAACAACAGTCCCCCTAGAAGCCATCCATATGGCTGGTAATGAATCAGCATGATCTTCCATGCAACGCTGTTAAAGTGAGAACACGGAGGAAAAAGCACAGGCTCAACTTGTGTCTGGTATAACCGCAGTGGCGTGTTCTCTGGCACGTTTTAAGCCATTTATTGAGCTCAGGAGATCAGGTTGTGCAACAAAGCCTTTCAGTTTGTTTTTTGCCTAAATATTACACAAATCTGAAGCCAATCGAGGACTAACTGGCTTGATTCTCATGTTAGGCCGGCTGACAATGTGCCTGCAGACATTAAATGACGTTATGCGCATGATTTACATGTTTAGGTTTCTGAACCTGAAACATTTAAAGTATGAACCTAATATTACAATATTGGCCCTAAAAAATAAACTTGGATTAATTGTGGGCTATTTGTCTCACTCATACGCTGTCAGATATCGTGTTACAGTGCCCCGTTGGAATATTCATCTAAATAAAATGTTCTTGGCCTTCTCCTGCCTCTTGAAGGGAAGTCATGTTTAGTCAATGTAGACAAAACATTACAATTGTGAGTCACGCAAAAAATAGTTGAAATGTTTTAAATCCAGCACATTTCTTTAAAGGTACTATATGTAAGAATCAGAAGGGCATTCTGAGCTCCGTGGGTTGAGACAATAACAATCCGAAACAAATGTTAGATCTAATCATAATTAAACCGTGTACACATTTATAAAAGCTATGAAATATCTCTTTTTTAATTATCCACGCTTACATGTCACTTCGTTCCTTTTTCCCGCGAAATCCGACCCCGACTCAAATAGAAGAGAAATCAGCCCAGAAGCTGTTCTATGCAACAGAGAGAGTTGGGGAAGCTCTCATGTCTCACTGGCAATTGAAAGCGATTTGTGCTGTAAAATCCTACATGTAGTCCCTGAACAGATTCATGATTCTTACATACAGCACCTTTAACGTAGACGGCTTGTTTAATACCGTTTAGAACAATTTAACTGATTCATTTGAATTGTGTGTGTGTGTGTGTGTGTGTGTGTGTGTGTGTGTGTGTGTGTGTGTGTGTGTGTGTGTGTGTGTGTGTGTCGGGGGAGCTACCTATAGGCCTCATGAGCAAGACGCCTAAGCCCCATCTGTTCCTATTGCTTGTGTAGAGCCTATGTGTAGAAGGAAGGAAACACTGTTTGTATTCGCAACTGACACAAAGCAGCAGAGGGCTGAAGGCTGCAAAGAAAACAAACTGATGGACATGGGGGAATTTTTATAGACATCGTCGTTCTTGCACGTCCAGGTGGGAATCTGCATTTTAAAGCGGTGCTGGGGGGGGGGGGGGGGGGGGGCTTCTGCTCTGCATCCCCATCCCAGACTGCACTATGTCAGTGATACTCCAGACTATGGCACAGTGCGGGGCTAGAAATCTATCTCATGTGATTTCAGTCTAGGCAAACATCCGACCTGGCTTGCGAATTTCCAGCAGCTGCCCAGAGAATGTTTGTGCACTGCAGACGGAACAGAAAGGGGGGCGGGGCCTCACTGGGGTGCATGAGCAACGCTAGACTGTTGGTCTGGTTCTAATGGGCGACACACAAAACACTGTTTAGGGGTACAAGGAAATTCAATGAGGGCCACGAGTAAATATACATGCATGGACACGGACACTATATGATCATTATTTTGTATTCGGTTAACGTCATTCCTGCTCGCGCCTTTCATCTTGTTCCCTTCGTGACGTGCTGTTTTGCCTTTGAGGCATTTATTCCAATTCAATGAACTATAATCAAATAGTATGCATTCTATATGCATGTGTTTGCTGTTTTAACGGCCCCAAAGCTTTATAGCATGTTTAGAGAGTATGTTTAGAGAATCAAGATCAATACATTACGTCAGATCAGAAGTTCAACTTTATTTATATTGCGTATTCTATACACCTGCGCGGCCAGAAAAACAAGAACAAACCTGAAATAGAGAAGTGAATTATGCTGTTAGTACACACGAAGAAGAGGGCAGTGTTTCACTATTGCGCAAATACGACGAGATATTCATTTTTTTCCCTTCAGCATTGTGTTGTTCCCTCTTTGGGTAAACAGAACGTTCAGAGGAGCCTCCAAACATCAACATAATAACACAGAGGCTGAACCCCTTACACACCAAGCAGATGCAATACGTTCACCCATCTGCTATCCACCACTCCTCTCTACACAGTTAACGTCCAACTTCTGGCTGGGAACCGACACTAACGACTCACAACATTCATGACACAAGTACTACCTATGGGTAATCTCTTCAGGCTTTGTTTTCCAAGGTAAAAATAGATACTCCCTTAGTTGCATTGGGTCATACTATGATTTTGTTGTTTCTTGTAATTGTGTGTGTGTGTGTGTGTGTGCGGTGATTTTCCGAAGAGAAAGTCCAGAGACAGGCCTGTGTTTCTGATGTGTTTCTGATGTCCGGCATCACGTCCCGCTCGAGTGTCCCGTCACCTTGAACAGCTGCCTCGTGCTCCTAACCTCCGGGAAGCAGGGGCTGTGTCACGGCTCTCTGCTCCTCCAACGACTCGTATCGGTCTGGCCCGGCCGACATGCCCCTAAAGACCCCTGGGGGACAGCTAGGCGGCAGGTGGGCGTCCCGTCTCTTCTGTGGTCCAGCAAACGGATGCTGAAGGTCCCGGGTGTCTCATTCTTCTTGTTTTGTTTTCTCTCTTTTTTTTTTGACAAATCATGATGTGTTTGATTATTCTGGATTATGATGTGTTCTCAAATGATGTAAACAAGGGTCACTTGAGAATTTCACTGGCTTCGTCCAACCCCTCAAATCAGGACAACGTTGTGGGCCCGTGATACGTAACCGTTGGAGAATGTAACCTAAGCAAAGTCTCACTGTTGAGCATCCATCTAATTAGTCAAGGTTTGCTTTGCATGTCAACAGCATGAGGACCTCCAACATTCTTGGGGCAGAAGTACCAGAGAAAGCCTCCCGCATTATGCTGAGACACAGAAGAGCTGACAGACCTGGCATGAGATGGACGGCAGTCGTAGGCTTAGGTTGGAAAAAATGACATGGTTAACTTAAGCTGTTCACATACAACAACAGTACAACTTGATTGTACATTGATAATAGTCCAAGACCCTGCTTTTTCATATTGTATTTGCCCTTGAAAGATGAAGTGGGATTTCTTCTTGTCTCATGCAACACAAATCTAACTTTTTATAACTAATTATAATTCTTGTAGAAAAAAACAACTTTGTGGGGGTCATTGAGCTTCGTTCGTATGTATTATTAGTACTGCACAATAATTGGCAGATAATATACTGTAGTGAAAACACCATATGTGAATTGACATAATTGACTAATTATCTTTAGAAACGTCGTAAAATAGTCCACAAGGTAACTTGACTTGGCCTCAGCATGACACCCTTCCCAAGCTGGATAATTTAGACAGTTTGAATGACAAAGTATGTTTTCCTTTTGAATTTGCCAACTAAAATAGCGGCTAAACCAACAAGAGCTGCTAAAACAACAATAGTTTGTTTCAGTATGACAGCAGTGTTACGAAAGGCCAGGCAGATAAAAATGTTCCTTGTCTCTAACTCGTTATTGATGAACCCAGAACCATTGGGAGCTGCCATCTCCATCCATCTCATCAACCTGCAATGCTGATCACAATCACCTGGATGTTCAGATTCCCAGCAAACATGTATCTACCTTTCCTTACCAAAGACGCTTCCCGTGGATTCAGGAAAATGCAAGTACTTAAAACGACTGTCATTACAAAAAGATTCATGTCCCCACTATTCAACTTAACGGCGCGCCACAATAATATTTATTTTACAGCTTTGTTTCAAAGGCGAAACTTTCGGTTGCTTGTGGTAACGAGAACTCCTTGGCATGCCGGTGTTTTGTGGTGCTAGGTGCTCAGGTCTGTTGTGTTGTCATTCTTTCCACCCAATACCATTTTATGATATTGTAAAAAATACAATTTGTTCCAAGTTTCCCCGAACCGCTCAACTTGGTGGCGTGGGAGAGCTGGGGGGGTGGGTGGGTGTTGGGGGGGTGGAGTGGGTGTGGGGGGGGGGGGGCAGAGCTGAATGTGATTACAGTCGGGTTCCCTTCTTGATGATTGATTAGTGCCCTAATTGGTTCCCAAGGTGGACGTGGCAGTTCCTCTTGATTGTTTAAAAAACGGCAGATTGTTGGCAAGTGTGTCTTTTTCGTGAGGGCGTGAACTGCTTTTTGCCCATGGTGTGTCTAGTGGGGGAACTTGCCAGGCCTATCTACGAATTCGATCGAGTTTGTCAAATTCTTTCCCTCCCGTCTGAAAGGGTGTTCATGAAAAAGAGCTGCTAATTCTTACTTGCACACTATAAGGCCCCTTGCTAAGTAAACTTAAGTGCTTACTGAATGTCATAAACGCCCATCTACTGGCCAACAGACACAGTAAGGGTGGGGGGCGGGTTCCTTATGAGGGACATAAGGAAATTATAACAATGTCCAGGAAGTGTGTTAGTGGGCCTATCTGGAAACGAAGAGGTTGAAATGTCACTGACCTTAATGGAGCTTTGAGAAGTTGTTCATACCTAATCCAAAGGGTATTTCACTTAGGTGTTGTTTAGTACGTTGAACTTTAGTTGAAAAGGGCATGATTTTTATCAAATATTTTCCATTGAATGTTTCCAACTTCAAGTTTGCTCTCAAGGGCTATGCGGAATGTGTTGGATTCTTGTTTATTTGCTCCTTATTTCAACTATATTTCACATGCTTTACTTGAAAGCATGCTATGTAACCATATTCGCATATTGTTAGCAGCCCGCTGGACAGTTGTGGTATTCCAAGCATGCCTGGCACTCCACTTGCTGAACACATTTTTCACCAGCAAATCATTTTGCCCACAAACTGTCTCTCTCTCTCTCTCTTCTCTCTCTCTCTCTCTCTCTCTCTCTCTCTCTCTCGCTGTTCTACTCTTTGGTAGTCCTTGGCCCGATCAACATCTCTCTAAAGGCCTGAGACATTTTCTGATAAGGCCAATAATACAAATGAAAAAAATCCATTCGCCAACATTCTCCATTTTTCAGAATTATAAATCACGCAAATGCTTCATTTTGTCAGCACAGATGTGACTTGGATAAAGAAAACAAGCTTTTCTGTAAGTTTTATTTCCTTAATACATTTCCAAGATCAATCCTTAAAGGGCACGTATACCCCAAAATATATATCTTTTTTCAGTTGAGAAGCGTTCTGTTAGGGTCTCACGATGAACATTTCAGTGTTTTACTAAAATGTATTCAAGAAATGTTCTGCTACAGTCTGATACTTCTGTCTAAAAGCGGTTTTCCAGACTGTTAGTCTGCTATTGGCTGCACGCCCTCACGCTTGCTCCTATGGATCCCAATGTGTCTGTTATTTCTAAAACCTTTGTGACTGTAATGACTGCTCAGATCGCATTTAAAAAATAAATAAACTAAAGTTTCGTGACTTGGAATACTTTGACAACCTGTACGAGCGGCATCATTACTATTCTGAAGAGACGCAATGTTTAGTTTTATTGTTGACACGTTCATTTATCGAGAACACGGACAGGCAATAAATCAACGAATGATTGCCATTATAACAAGGTCCTTCATTCCAAACGTCCTTTGGTTTCGACAGTATATATCTAACCAGAAATTCACAAGAGACGCTTCTTGGCTGATGATCGAAAGCCGACTCCAAAATGTATGAGGGCCGAGAGAGAGGGAGAGAGAGAGAGAGAGAGTAAATACATTGAGACTGGGAGATAGAGCTGGAGTCCACACAACACTTCCTACAAAGTGTAGTGTAGAAACGAACGGCCTCATGCCAAATATGAGTCACCGGGCTGCCTGGTCTGGCTCTCACCAGAACTCATCAGTTTTCCCCCCGGTGCCTTGGCCTGGACTGGATGTAAGTTGGAACCTGCAGTGCATACAGAGTAATGTCACCACAGAGAGCCCACATCTGGAGTGTGGTCTGGATGTCTGTTATACACCTTGGAGGTGGGCCAGTCTGCTATGCCTTGTTTGGTGGTGACACCAGAATTCATTAAAAGCCATACAAAAAAAAGCAGCACTCTCTTCACAGAGCATCCACGTTGTTTCCCAACTTTGGTCAGTTTTCTCCTCCTGGGGACAGAAGGAGACGGATTTCTCTCTGTGGGGTGTCAAATCCATCATAGCTGGAGTTGTCTGGAGTCGTTCAATTGACTAAACCAATGAATCGATGGGTTTCAAACAGGTCTGGGCACTGTCACCCATTCATCAAACAAGCAATACATTGCACGACAATGTGAAGCACTGCAGTGTTTTAGGGAACTACAGTTGCCGAGACCCCCATGAAAGAACCAGGGCCAAACTTCAATCTGTGATCATTGGAGGATAACTGTCTCAGCTCTGAGCCAGGACAGCAGTCCCCAGCAACATGTAAACACTTATCAAGTGAACAAAGGATCATTGTACCACACTGTGGCCCGTGTGTTCCCCAGCAATGTCCCAATACTGCAACAAGAGGTTCACAGGGGGAGAGAACCCAACTGTCCACACTAGAATCTGTGCGTTGGATCATTATAGCCACCAAACTTACAGCCATCAAATAACTCAAATAAAGAGACAATGTGTTTTTCATAAGCCCACGGATGCAGAGTGTGTTACGTGTGACGTGGAAGCCATATGAGAGTGATGCGTTGTGTGAGGGATGGCATTCTACACATAAACATAAATGACTGGGATGATCTGTGTCTCATCACGGTTACCAAACCACGAATAACTCAACGCTACTTGAATCATAATGGCAGCCCATGAGGAAACTCAATGTAATACAGCTTGATGGCAATCATAATGGACACATTGCAAAACAAGATGCCACATGCTGTAAATTAAGTATATCTTAATCTGAAATTGGTTAAGAATATGCAGTATATTATTATTTCAAGGTGACTAGGTGAAGCTTTCTTTTTAACAGGACTCGCATATTTTGTCACGATGAACATTTGTTCAATGACCAGACGGCACATATGTCTTTTTAATAGATTGTATAATCATACAGCACAGCTATAGTTAAATATGAACGCCCAAATCATCAAATTTCAAAGTAAATCAGCCCTTTATGAAGTATCATCATTATAGATGCGCTGACCTGTTCTTTTTGTGAGACGGCATCATCATCACTGAGCGATGGAGCGAGTCTGGTGGTTACAAAGTCTGGAGGTCAATCAGAAAGCTGTGTGATGTACGAGAAGATTTTGCGGACAATTTATCACAACCTGTGTTGATCAAAATTTGGAGCGCAAAAGCACAGATCAAACCTTCAAAACTTTGTTGATAGCCCTTGACACAATTGAATGTGCACAGAACCCAGGAATGACTGAATCATATTTTTAAATAAGCCAAAAAAGTATTCCAGACATAAATGGCAATGGATTTATGTCATTACAATGGAGAGAGTAGAACAGCTGTTGGTTCTAGAGCATTCATTTATATAGAAAGCTTTACCACAATTCGAACAAATGCGAATACCTTGCTCAATGCCTCATATACCACATGTTTGTCTTGGAGAATACTTAAACATAAATTATATTGAACATAAATACAACATAAAATTTTTCAGAATGATTTTGATAGTATTGGCATGTCGAACATCCATTGTAGCAATAATTGATGTGAAACAGGTTTGCTGATGACAGCCAAACTAAATGTGCGATTTATACACATGACTAACTTCCTTTTAAGCATTATGAAACCCTGGCGAGTTCATTCAATGCAAATCCATGCTTTTTACAGTCGAAGCGTCATTAAGATGAAATTATTTGTATTACTTCTAAAATATGAATGGATATGAATGGAAATATGAATTTCTAAATGGCCTTTGTCATGCCATCATATCTCACACTCTGCTTGATAGAGATCTCAATCCCAAAACCCAATCTGTGACACTGTCAGCTCTTTATTTGTTCTCTCCGATGTTATGCACAGCATCAGCCTTTTGGCAAAAACACCCGATGACTTAGACCAAAGGAAGAGCCCCAGACATGAACCAAAGCAGACGTTTAGACAGAAAAATTGATGGAGGAAAACACATCTTCCTTCCAGAAATATCCTCTACCTCTGAAGCAGGGCTCGGGTAATTAGGGCCATCAGCACTAAACCAAACATGGAAGGAACGGTGTATATGCCGTGCAAAAAACACAACATTAGCTCAGTGTCCTCCAAATGTTTGCATGATAGCTAATGATTAGCCGTAATCACCAGCGATGGGAGAGGTTCCAGTCTTCTCCCTCACTGTCTCTCTGCTGTTGACGCCAGTGTATGTTTTTTAGCCCACGCAGCGGGGCTCACCTGGGATGCAGACAACAGCGCTGTCTTGTGTATTGTCTTGGACGTGCGAATGTGCCGCTTAACTGCTGTCTGTTAGCAGTGGTTCTAAACAGACCCGACCGGCCAAAAAAAGAACAGAGAGCGAAAGGAAACATATCAATGATCTTATTGACTGGGTGCCTTTGGGTTCCTTTGACTCATTTTTTGTACCCGTTTGGCACTAAAGGCTAGCTAAATTTAATAGCTTGCATATGAGGACAGAACATTTGATGTATCATATTATGGAGCGATCCAGGGAACCATTCATGAGACTAATACATGTTTTGGCGTTTTTTTGGTGTTGCAGCATGTCTGGAGTTGTGTAAGCCAACTTCATTTCCCCACATTAAGTTCTTCATGACTTCATTTAAACCTCTTTCGAAACCTTAATTCTGTCTCCCAATTAAAAGCGGCATTACTCTGGTCTTCGTTGCGTGAAAGGAAATCAGGGTGAGGGAAAGGGATATGAATGGTGCATGTCAGAAAGATGAAGAATTCTGTTTGTCTTGGACTGCGGCGAGGCCTATTTGTATGCTCGCGAGCAGGCCACGTCTGTCAGTTTTAGGCCTGAAAAAGTAATGACTTTGGTCGCGACTTCTGCCAGGTGAAACGAAGTCCAGCCCAAGATCGTCTTTTTTTTCCCCCCCCGACATGTGCCCCTTGACGGCGTAGAAAAATGGACTACGACGTCCATGTGAACAGCAAGGTGTTTTCTAAGAAATAGCTACACATTTGGTTTCTAGGTTGGCCCGCCATTGACGAAAACCATATTTCCCCTCAATGGTAGACCTCGAGGCAACACCCCCCCCCGCCCCCCCGTTACAGTTACATTACAGCAAACGGATCATCAATCAGTGGACATTTGCTTTTACTCCAATTTAATTTGTTGCTGTGATAAATAAAGGGATGTTTTAGTTTGAAACGGTAGGCATCAAATTCAGGTGTTTTTAAGGTGTTCAACGTAATGGTAATAATAATCATTTGCTTTTATTCCCTTGCGAGAGGTACAACCTCCACCTAATGCCGACTCCTGGGTAACATTAGAAGAAAGTATCACCTCATAGATTTTTCTTGTGTGCTAATGCCTCTACAGCATGTTGAATCCCCACTTCGGAAAGTCTCATAAAAGTGGAATTCTGGCTATGAGCAGAATGTTGACAGGGATCCAGCAGCGCGCGCACACAGGTACCTATGCTGCGGTCTCTCCGCTCTCATAAGAGGCAACAGGTTAAGCCAGGTGGCTGAGAAACACACAGCGTGGACAGTAAGTACGTATGACAATGAAGCACATGTTAGCCGCATCTATCCTCCCCCCTACTGACCCATGGATGGACAGCACATGTGACGCTGAGGTCATCCAGGGGTGAGGAGGCGACAGGCAGGTGACTGTCGGGTCATTGTCTCTGATCCCCCTTCCAAGACTGGTGGTGTGCTGTGAGGACATAGTCATGCTGCTGCGCCACCCCCCCGCTGCTAGCGATATTTTGACCAGGGCTGAACCTGGGCCTGGCCTCTGAATTCTAAAGCAGATTAGCTTTTTTTCTTTTCTTATTCTTGTCATTCTATCACGATGTCATCACCCTGTAACGCTGCCGCTTGTCTGCTCGGTGCCGTACTACAGAATGGGCTTTCAAAACAACCCCTCTCCCGGCATGTCGCACCTTCGTACATTAATGTGTCCCCTCAGACACTGAGCAGTTTCATTTTCTCAGGAATGAGACATAAAAAAAAGATTGGTGCTCGATGTTTCAGAGTCAGTCGGGTTTGAAAAGGGGAGCCATGGAAAACAGGTAATTATCAGAATATTTGCTTTGCTTTTCTTCCTGGCCCTGTGTTAACGCTAAAAGATAAGCCCTTTTTGTGTCCATGCAAATGCTTGCCAGACAGTCCAATTCCTTCAGGATGAGAGGGGAACGGCGAGTGTGTGTGTGAGAGAGAGAGAGAGAGAACGAGAGAGAGTGAGAGAGAGAGAGGAAAAGGGAGAAAGTGTGTGTGTGGGGGGGGGGGGGGGTGGAGGTGGTGTTGGGTGGCTGCTTCTCTCCTCTATCTCCCCCCCCCCCCCCCACCCATCTTGCTCCCTGTCTCTCTCTATGCACTCTATCTGTCGGCCTGCTTGTCTGTCTGTGTCTATCTCGCCCCGTCTCTCTCTCTCTCTCTCTCGCTCTCTCTCTCTCTCTCTCTCTCTCTCTCTCTCTGCTGGCAGCAGCATCAGCACTGTTGGCAGGGCCGGGGCCGAATAAAAACAGCAACACCAGACATTGGGGAGGGAGAAAGGCAAAGTGATCCACTGAACACTAGACTTTGCCCTCTCCCTAATTACGTCGTGTCTTGTATCTTTTTTTTTCTCTCTCTCTCTCTCTCTCTCTCTTTCTCTCTCTCTTTCTCTCTCTCTTTCTCCCTCCCCCCCTCCCCTCCCCTCCTACTCTTCAAGACTTTGGGCTATCGTGGTAGTTAGCCAGAGGAGCATAAAACGTGCATATCGAAGAGCGAGCCGCCGTATTGTGCAGCGAGATGGCTAACAGAGAGGTGCTGCTGCTCGTCTGTGGACTCTTCCTCGTCGCTGTGATTCGACCGTCACTTCAAGGAGGTAAGTGTGGCTCTCTCTCTCTCTCTCTGTCTCTCTTTGTCTCTCTCTCTCTCTCTGTCTCTCTCTCTCTGTCTCTCTCATCGCCGATGAACTGAGGCATGACCTCTGCTCATTGTCATCAATCACACTTGTGCAACAGGTGCTTCTCTCTCCCCGACGCTCCCCTCAGCCTCCATCTCGGCCCATTTGAGGTGTTGATGATGAACTAAATTTAAATGTAGTTATATATCTGCCTAATATCCTGCATATGCTGCATGTGACACGATTGAATTCCATCGGTGCCATTAGTATTTGTATTTGTATCTGAATGCTCTTCAAATTGTAAACCTTTTTGACAATATTAGAATCATATACATATTTCTCATGTATTTAAAGTAGAAAGTTATATTATATAAGTTATGTTATATGTTATGTAATGTATATTTATGGTGGATTATTGTAATATCATGGTATATATGTAGATATAGATATATCGATAAACATTTACATCTATATTTATATATATACTGTATTTATTTATTATATTATAGATTTTGATTTTAAGACTTCTATCCAGTGAACTTAGAGTGAATCTGGAGGAGGAATGGCATTTTAATCTGATTTTCATGGTTTATTGTAGCAGCACATTTGTGTATACAAGTCAATTAAAGACAATGTGTCCTCTCTGAACATCTGTGAATATATCACAGAATACCAGTGTTACCAATTTACCAAGTTATTTAAAAATCAAAATATTCCCTCTTAAGCCAAGATTGCATTCACACTGCATATGCAACGAATCACCCTTTTTTTAATATAATTAGAAACACAATGGTACTTTGATGTATGTTTACTTGTGGTCCCCATATTTTTTTGATCAGGATTCCAGTTTGAGTCCAACTTCTTTATTTGTCACATACTCGTAAAGCTGTGGGATGTCCAGTAAAATAACGTCCGGAATCAACAGCTGAGATTTGATGATGAGATTTGATGTTACTATTTCCAACTGTACAATATAACATAACATGTAATCCTACAAGAGTGTCTTGTAGTATCATTCTATACTTTCGTTTTTGCTTCCTTTCCTCAAAGCTTGCATGGCCTCCAATACAAATATTTCTATTGGTCGAGAGGGCATCCGGAGTCATAAACACCAATCATTGTTAGTGGGGGAAAACACAACACACATCCACACTCCACGCACACATACTCACACACTGGTTTCTGGTGGGCACCGTGCCACCTTGTTACAATACGTAGTGTATGCCTCAAGATGTCTGAGACCGCATCTGCTCCCTCTTTCTTCTGCAGCTGTACAGACCATCGCTGCTCCCAGATAACCCATAACCCCTAAAAAAGATTCCCTCAACTAGACAGCCCCATCGGTCCGACTGTGTGTGTGTGTGTGTGTGTGTGTGTGTGTGTGTGTGTGTGTGTGTGAGAATGTCCGATTTGATATCTACGACTGAGCTTTTCATTGTTTGCAGGATAATTCAGCGCAGATTATACACGGAACAACAATATTTTTGGAATTTCGCTCATTTAATTTCAAGCAAAGAGCATGGATACAGCTGGTCTGTTTCGGAGAGAGTGTGAGTGTGAGAGAGAGAGAGAGAGAGAGAGAGAGAGAGAGAGAGACGGAGAAAGAGACTGAGAAAGGTGAACAGTGTGAGAGGGAGAGAGCTAGAGAGCATTACAGAAAGAGAGAGAGGGAGAGAGAGCATGACAAAGAGGGAGGGAGAGCTTGCAACCATGTTGTCTATCTCTCCCTGTCCTCTGCTGCCTCAATCTTCTTCGTCCTGTGACTCTCACTCTCTCTTTCTCTCTCAATCTTTTTTTCTTTCCATGTTTTTTAGCCAACATTCACTATGCTTTTTAGCTCCTCCATTGGAACATGTGTGTAGGGTCTGGGATTGGGGCACTGCAAGGCATTTCTTCTCGCTGTGTTTATTTGCACCAAAGTTATACATCCCACGCTAATACTTCTTATTGTGTCCAAGCATTCCATCAACGCTGTCCAACAGTGGTGATAACATTAAATGCCCTATCTAGAAAAAGCATGAACAATCTACTGTGTATTTCGCGTGATACTCTTGTTTAGTTTGTACTGATTCAAAGTGTCAGCATTAGGATGGTAATTGGGACCACCGTGTAAGGACACTGAAGGCAAATACAGTGCTCAATAAACACAACTAAATATTCCCGCCGGAGATACTGCAGTACTTTTACCATCCCCAAACAAACTTTAAGATCGTGATTGGACAAAATCTTGCCTGGGATGCTGAAAACCAGCTCCATCTTTGCACATGGTGCTTAGCGATTTACTAAGAGGGTCACCTATGAACATGCAATGTTCTCCATATTAACAACCAAAAACCCCTCTTTCAGTTGAACCCCATTTATTGTCTATGCCACTCACTCGATACATCTCCCATGGACGATGAGAGGGCTGGTGGCTGCGTTCCATTGTTCCATATCGTTGAGTTACGATCCGAACAGAAAGGAAACAGCTGCAATGTAGTTTATTAATAAATATGGCGTCTTGTCATGTCACTGCGTAAACATAAGTAGCGCGTTCGCTGCTGTCTCCTTCTGGCGGCGTGAGTTACGTTCTCCTTGCACTCTGCATGCATGCAGCATCTGCACGATGGATCGAAGGAGTTGTATATTACTGTGATCAAGATGAATACATTGTGAGTGAGGGTGTGTATCTCTGGGTCTCATGACCTCTCCTTGGGAATGACTTTGTATGCCCTTAACAGGAAAAGTATGTGGCTGTATTATGTACATGCGATTCACGATGCACAGCGCAGTGCAATGTGCAGACACTATTTCACATGGAGAGCAGCTTCTGTCTGCCCTTCATCCCCTATTGGACCCGAGCACTCCAAAAGATTTCATAGCAGTCGGTTGATTTACATGTGTACAGAATCTCCTCTGTTTAACACCTTTTGTGAAAACAAGAGAGTTCCAGACATCCCCCACAAAGCTGTTTGTGGGGGAGTTCATTCATTTGTCCAATAACTTTTATGAGTGAGTCAAAGAATGCTGTTGCAATAGAGCGAGCCTGTTTGTCTCGTCCAGCGCTAGGCGGTGCTTTGCGCGGAGACTTCAGGAGGAATTTAACACATTAATCCTCCCCGCGGTGACACGCCCCTGGCTGCAGATGAAGGTAAATGAAATCACCGCGGATCGGGATGGCCCATTGCCTGCTGGTCAGCCATGCAAGTGGGATAACAACGTCCTCGCGCATGACACCGCGCAGACACGGCACTTTCGCTCAATTTGATAATCAGTCGATAATCTAGCAACATGCTAGCTGTTAGTCACTCTGAGCTTAATTGGTGGCGTGTGTTGTGTACACACGCGGCTGCATTTTAAAGTGACTTTTTTTTCTTAAGGTGGCTAGCCAGCCTAACCATCTCCTGGGACTGCAGAGCTACTTGGAGCACCGTTGGGGCATTAATAGAGCTGTCTGGGGACGACACAAAATGCTCTCTACTTGAGTCTGGAAACTTAAAGTTTCATCCAAAGATGCCCTTTTAGTTAATTATAGTGCATTAGTTGAAAGTAGTTCATTTCATGATGCGGTGTCTGTTGTAACGTTGATGTGTGGATCCGTGCGAAAAAGAGTGTTTGCTCTTTGCTCTGGCTTTATATCCATCAAAAACAAGTACTTAATGACATAATGGCAGAAAACTTAGCGAATTAAAATAGACATTTATTATTGTATGTATTCTTAAATGGTGTTTGTAAGACCACTGGTATCGAGTTTGGGGAGAACCCCTAAGCTGTAATTGGTTGTTGGTAAGCTACAACCATTCTTTCTATCTGATAGCACACAGCCAGACCTGCAGCAGAGTTTGTTTGTATGACTGTGGGTGAGTTCTGAGGAAAATGCTATCACATTAACAACATGGATCCAAAATGTTAGGTTTGTTTGGATGTTGCGTTTTTTCTGCTGATATGCCGTGAGGCATATATGCCTTATGTCTCAACATGCTGGTTGAGTTGAACAAAGAAACACATTAACTCTGGTGATTCATTTCATTCTCTGCACACATACATCACCGGAGCGGCGATGGCCAACTTTGTGAAGTAGCTGCAGTCATAAATGCGTTCAGTTTGTGGCTTTTCTTGACCCCAAGCCGTCCAGGATCTGTGCTCTCCCCGCTTCAGCAAAAACCAACTGTAAATTGTTTAGCATAGTTTTAAAATCTTTTCATTCGCGAACATAGTCCTTCACCTTTTTTTTTTTATGATAGTCATAAAGCCTTGTTAGGAACTGAATCTTATCCAGCTCGTCGGGACAGTTTAATTACATAAAAAACGTCTGTCTCAGGTGGTCTGGTTTTATATGAGGAACATATGAAAAGAGGTTATGCCATTACTCTTTCATAACTAAAGCAATGGGGAAACACACAAAAGCAAATTGTTATGGCTTTTTCTCTGCATTGTGGAAACCATATGACTTAAATGAAATAAAAGCAACATTTTACTTAAAAAAAAATCTAATACAAGTTTTAACAATAAGCACATTAAGAGATGCTGTTTTGAAGAACATGGTTTATGTGTTCCTGGCATTGATTTTGTAATACTGCAGCCCATTCTAATTGATTTTGTTTGCTTGTGATGACCCATTAGAGCACAACCCTTCTGTGTAGTGTGTGTCAACATGCCAACGAACCATAGCCTGGCTTGCGTGGCTGATTTGCTCCGGTTATTGTCTCTCACTCCACACTTTTCAACTGCTTTTTATTGATTTCCATTATCATCTCCTTAAGAAAGCATAAAGATACAATCGGATAACACACAATAAGTTAACAGGGCATATTGTCTGATTTTGGATTGATATGCAGTGCAGTATGAATTAATACCAGAGGCAATGACCGCAAAATAATTCTAAATAATCCAGATTGCCTATCTTCTTTTTGGGGCGTGGCCTACCGTATGATCAAATGAGCCTGTCTAGATGTTGACCGTTTATCCGTTTTGCTAGCTTGTAATGGTTTCTCCTCGCCGGCCTAAGCTTATCATAAAGCGTAACATTACATTTTGGTCATGCTCGGTGTGAACTACTAGGCATGGGGAGGAATTCACAGCTGCTACGCATCCTTTTTCTGTGTTGCCGTTTCAAAGGCATGTCTTCCTTAAGCCTATAGAGCCCTGCTGTCAACCCCCCGACAGAAGGGCCGCGGTAGAATCCACCCTTGGGATACCAGTGGAACATTGCATCAGATCGAAATCAAGTATTGCGTCCCTTCAAAATAGTGCTGTGTGTCTGTGTCCGGGCCTGTTGTTTGCCTCTGGACGCCGGGATGCTCTGCTCCACAGATGCGTCGCTGTAGAGACCCAGACTGGGGGGGGGGGGGGGGGGGACTCTAGCAAGCGCGGCCTTGGCCCAGTTCTGGGGGAAGGAAGGGTAAAGGACGAGGGTAGGGTGGGGCTGGTGTGGCGGTAGAGAGTCTACCAGCAAGATACGCTGAATTATTTCCAAATTGACTTCCTTAGACACTGCTTGCCTCCTCCTCCTCCCAGTCTACACGGAGAAATGCAAGGGAAACAAAGGGAGGGGAATGGATGGCAGATAGTAGACCAGCTGTGACATATCTCATCACAGTCTGCCGTGCTGTAGTATTATGCAAGCCGTGCAAACAAAGACTGCATGCTTTCAAGAGAACAGAGCCTCTTGTTCCCCTTAATGCAATAACGCTTCATTTGCTGCAAAACTTTTGGTCATGGGTCCATTCCAGGGGATTGGTTAACCAGAACCTTTGCAATTAGATGGGTGCGGTTGAGAGCTGTAATTTTGAAGTCAAGTGAGACAGAAACCCAACGCATTACCTTCTAGGTTTATTCGAACCAGCCTTCAGATATGTACCCCGTGAAGATGTTGTGTGTGTGTGTGTTCTGTCACTGGAAGTCTTTCTGAAGGTTTGGGCAGAGACTACGTGTGCGGTCGGTAATCGCATCATAATCGCATCATCATTATCGAGTCTCTCCTTGTCCGTGTTCTGCGCAAAGTGTTCCACTGACTTTTTGGCAAGTCATGAATAATTTGGTGAAATAAACCAACACGCTTTAAACAGTGCACGGTTGTGAAAATGTCACATTACTCACTGTCTTGATGTGAAACTACACCCTTTTAAGTGACTTACGATGGCTGAAAAAAAACATTCACCAGAAGATTATTAGGGGAAAATCTGTCATCGGTTTGGTAGGATTCAACACAAAGAAATGCTCTGGTGATTTGGTTCTTGTCTCGCCAATTAAAGCCCTCACAAAGATTTCCATGAAACCACATCACAACAAGACCACATGTAGCAGTTCAATGAATGCTTTCTTTTGCACTTGGCTTCATCCATCATACATATGTTGGTGGACTTGCTCCGGTCTCCGTCTCTGTTGGTGTTGCCCTCAGGTAAATCTCTGCAGTGAAGAAAAAAAATGAGGGGTGAACAGGCGATCATTGTGACAAAAAGTATTCGTCATCATTCCCTGGAAATGTCCAACAATGTAATAAGGGATACGTCCAATGCTGAATATCAATATCTTTACTATCAATAGTAGCATGCATTTCATTTGGGAAAACAATCTTTAATTCATCCCTGTTAATTAATTCAACCTCTGTTCTATTATTTTGTTGTTCTTCTTACCAAATTTGACTTAACTTATATGAAAAATCAGGACATAACTAATTCCCATAATAAAAAACAACAACTGCAGAAACACGATTCATAGTGACGACCTATGAAGAGACCAGAGCCGGCAGTATTTCACAGTGAACCCAGTGCACCGTGTTGCCACGTTGTCGTGCCGTAAGCAACAGGATTGGATCGTGACCAGTGGGAAACCAACGGCAGACTGCAGCTCCCCCCTTTTCTCCATTGCTTTCAATGCCCAGACAGGAAATCCTCCCTTTGATTGCTATGTGAAGTACAGTGGATAACAATCACCCCCACCTTGGTCGACTGGCAGCCTGACACCTGAGAGCGCTGCCATTGAGGTATAAACCCTCAAGACGAACACGTAACACTTGGAAATAGCAGAATGTTTGTTTGCTCGGCAGTGGAATCCATGGATATTGATCACTCACCTACCCAACATCAACGTTTGATTACCTTTGTTCTTTCTTTGGCATTGTAGAGCCTCTTGCAGTGGAGTTCTGTACAATCAGAACTCAAGGTCATGCTCAAGGAACCCAGCATCGTTGTCCAGCTCCCTTACTGTTCTGATTAGCTGGTTAGAGAACACTGCCCCCCCCCCACCCCCCCTCCTCGTCTGTCAATGGGTTCTTACATGAGGTCATTTGTTTTCAAAAAAAGATGCCTGCCATGCTTTTTCAAATAAACTGTCAGCGTATACCTTCCCTCTCTTAACACGCCCTGTTCAAAATAGGGCCTTTTTTAAAAAGCCATGTGGCATAAAACACAGCCATGTTCAAAAATCTGTTCCACTCCTAGGAATCTTTTAAAACCTTTTTGGCTCACAACTTGTAGGTCCATATCAAACTATAAAAACCCTTATTTTAATCAGATCTGCTGTGCAAATAAATACAACCGCACCGACGGGCTTAACTCAATATGAACAAACCTTAAAAACACAACTTAAACGTGGCCGAAATCACTGTTCTACTGTTTCACAGTTAGAATGTCTTTCCGCCCAGTGAGCACGTCAGCAACGCGTGCACACTTTTCTCATTTCACTTGTTCATGAGCCAATTTGACTTTGTCACCCACGCCCAACCGTTCATGTTCTGAACCCTTCATCCCAGCACACTCTGATATCAACACTTCCCACCCAATACTTGGCTCCCATGTTTTGGAGTTTCACACCAGACTGGTATCCTGCATTGATTGGCCATGGACTATGATGACACACATGGAACTTAACATGTGGTTTTTTTTGTGTGTGTGTGGGTGTGTGGGTGTGTGTGATTGCGTGATTGTTTAATAATACATGTGATGTAGTTACATACATGCACGCTTATTCATACAGCGCTTTCCTATGTGTGTATGCATGCATCCGCTCTCGTACAACTCTTTCACGCATGCATGACGAACATCCTCTCGTTCTTACAACCCCCACAAAAGAGACACGCACCAGACGGTAATGGTGGGTAATGTCCATCCCCAAGTGTCTGGACACTTGGGGCCGGAATGGCAGAGCTGATAATGTTGACATACGCTAATAAACACACAGGGTTTAGCCATGTGGCTCAAATTAATTGGCCTGCGTACACATGTAACAGCCATTAAACATAATCACTGCGGTTCCTCGGTCCCCGTCCTCTTCGTTGTGTTATGTATTCAATGATACAAACCAGGTTTTCTCCTTCAAAATGTATAACTTTATAATTAGAGACTGAACTCAGCGACAACCCCCCCCCCCCCCCCCCCCCTTGTATTTAGTTGTTCAACATACCAGAACGACTGGAGTTGTGCTTTTTCGTCTCTGCTTTATTGTTTCTGCTATTGTTCCCTTCGCTCCACGAGGCCACCGTGCCTGTGAACCGTGACGACCATCTCAGGGTCCAGAAATCAGACCGGCACTAGGGAAGGCGTTGGGGGGGGTTGGGGGTGGGGGGGGGGGGGGGGGGGGGGGGGGGTGGGGGGCGGGGGGGAAGCCACAATACTGTGGTTCAGTGAAAGAAGGCTTCCAAATGCAATACCTCATCACAATGAAAACAATTGGGTTTTCTCTCTCTCTCTCTCTCTCTCTCTCTCTCTCTCTCTCTCTCTCTCTTGTAATCAGGCCCATGAAGACATTGTTTTTGCCTTGATCCATGCAGTATTTGTTGTGGTCACATTGTTTCAATGTGTGTCGTGACAGACCTGACCCTGGGCAAAGGTGTAAGCCAAGGACAAAACTTTGGTTCGCAGTCTGGGTCACCTGATGATGAAATGTGTTCCTAATGAACAGGCTCCTTGTGGAACAACTGCAGTGATTGAGGGTTGTGATGATAAAAAAAGAAATAAATCACTAATGTCTGGCCCCAATTTGAGAAAGTGTTGCAGGTGTTGCATGTGATGTCGATTTGTCCTCCATGTGGCGCGTGTGTGTGTGCCAGGTGTGTACTTGCCAGCTGGTACTGGTGTTGGACCAGGAGGCGTTGGACCCGGAGGCGTTGGACCAGGAGGCGTTGGACCCGGAGGCGTTGGACCAGGAGCTGGATTCTTTCCAGGTAACCACTCCTTAT
Source organism: Coryphaenoides rupestris (assembly GCA_002895965.2). NCBI lineage: Eukaryota > Metazoa > Chordata > Actinopteri > Gadiformes > Macrouridae > Coryphaenoides > Coryphaenoides rupestris. The sequence goes on from PIJE02000022.1 coordinate 496,334, forward strand.
TGCGCCTGGATGTTCTCAGCAGACAGACGATGTTGCCAAAAATCAATACAATACAATACAATACAATCTGTAAGCACGCACATTTTACACTGTAATAGGGTATTCATCACAGGATATTGGACACTCACAGGATAGTTATATCTATGTTGTGCGCGTGTCTGTGTCTGTGTATCTATCTATCTAGCGATCTAGTGTCATATAATGTAGCTCAGCTTGTTTTAATTAAAAGGGTCTGGCTGTGTAACTCCCAACCAAATGAGACATCATGCACATCCCCTGAGTCTTGTTGCGTGTCAATCATTGGCCAATTATAGGGTTTGTCTGCCTGAATATATGGATTGAACCGTCCCATGTGGGTTTAAGGTTGCCCGTGGTGAACTTCAAACTACGTACAGCTGCCTGGTCATTTCCTTTTCATGGGTAGAAGGGTCACGGTGTGCGTGCATTAGAGTTTAAAATTATCCAACTAGGTCCGTTCTGTGTCCTTCCCGAACAAGACAAAACACGGGACCACATTTTTACTTAACGTGGCACCTTGCTAGCTTAGCCCACTACTTATAATTGGCCACCGCATTGATAACTGCTAGGCTGTCCTCTGAATGTACAGTACATTCCATTCCATAATAGCACAACGTTGGACAATACCACACTCTACCAATCAAACTGGCCTCACACCTATTACTTACAGCATTTCACGACTTCACACTTTACACAGGTGTTATCCATTTAGCTAACCCTTTCGATTTTTTATGCCAGAAAATACCTTCGTGCCAATTTACTACTCGACAATTTACGTGACGGGTGTGTTTGGCGGCAGTTATATCACATCCTCCGTGAAACAGCCGAGCACGAGTGCGGTAAAAAGAGAAGACAGGTGAACTGTAACCCCTGATGTAACTGTTCTCTTTACAAGGGGCTGCGAGAGTACCTGCAGGCTACAAACCGGCGAAAGCAGCGGGTGAGTGTTGTCGAGCGTCAATGAAATTCTGGAAAGAGTTTGATGGCGTTTATGAAGTCTGGCTGGTTTTCGTGAACAAGCCGTTCTCGCAGCCTGTGAACTAGTAGTCGGCAGTCGGAATTACTTGGCCAGCGTTTTTAGGGTTTTTGCTTACAAATGAAAACAAGTAGCTGTTGAAGAAAATAACATATGCTAGCATCATGGCGGTGCAAAACATTCCCACGTTGTTTTTGTTTATACAGCTCTAATATTTGAAACATATCTTTTTTGTTTGGGCCGTAATGGGTGTTGTATGTTTTATTCTCCCGGTCATAGTGGTTCCAGAGCTCTTTCCAGAGGTCCCAGATACCATTGTCTACTCTGATGGACATCAAGTGACTTTAAAGCCAGACCTCACGCATTACACCCACAGAGAGCAGATACCGGGGCTGTGTGCTCTGTGTGGGTGTAAGAGGGCTACTCTTATCCTGCTCGCCTTATCACTCATTCAAGGCAGAATCACAGCACACATACTTTACTGAGACACTGGCAGCACTCCCAGCGCCTTCTGCTGGTTCTTCACGCCTCAATGACGCGGAGTCTAACCTTCGTTGGATCCTCTATGTTGTGTCCTCGGAGCTGTGTGCGTGTGGCTAGGAGCACAACATTGATTCAGAATCTCAACGGAAAATCAATAATAGCTGAGATGATGGTGATGATGATGATGATGATAATAACAACAACAATTGATGAGCGATGAGGTGGATGTTGATTGTAACAGTGAAGCGGGTGATAATGATGATGATAACGATGACGATATTCTCACCTTCCTCTCTGTTTGACCCCGCAGCGGGAGGTTATGGAGTGGGTCGAGGTGTAGGCCCTGGTGGGTTTCACCAGGGTGGACTTGGAGCAGGTGGCTTGGGCGCCGGAGGACTGGGTGCAGGTACAGCATTATTCATTCAAATTTTTTTGTCTCAGCTTTCAACTCTCAAAAATATACCATGCCAAAAATAAAGTTATTGTAAATTGTCATCATGTGCTATATGTATTCATAGTATTTAGTCTTAGCATTAGTCATAGAAGGGATGATTTATTTATGTTTGTTTGTTTGTTTGTTTGTTTTTGTCTCAACAGGAGCAGGTGGAAAGGCTCCCAAACCTGGTAAGATCAATACTTTTCTTTGCTTTATATATTTCTATATATTTCTTTATTAACTATTGTCTTAGTTAATAAAAGATGCTGCTGCAATAAAAGTAATGCTGGTAGTTTTAAAAATGCATGTACTGTATGTTGGCAAGTCCTCATACGTCTGTAAAGCTAAACATGTACTGCATGTGTGTGCATACTGCATACATAAAGATGACAGAGCAGCTAGAGGGGGGCCACCGCTGCACAACGCTGTGACGTTGGTAACACCCAACACCCACATACGACAGGGCGCCACGCCTTATCACTTCCTCCTTGCTGTTGCCGTTGACGCCCAGACATTTCTAGACTGTTCTACCTCACCTCTTTATAATAGGAAGTGATGATTGGCGGAGGGTAAGCTTCCATCATCGCCTGACAAAACAGCGGCGCAAGCACACTGATTAATGTTGTTTTAAAGTCGAGCCCTTACAATATCTGGAAACCTCCTTGTTGAAGTTTGCCATTGCCCGCTTTTCTCATACGTGGAACTGTCAATATTTCCTTAGTGTAAACTGTGTTAGACGCCTCCGAAATGTTTTTGCTGTCATTTCCATAAGCTGGTCTGATTTCAATCTGGGCCTACCGCTACACGCTGGAAAGATAAGGTGCGACACAATCTAAGAGCCCATAGTCCTGATAAGACCCGGAGTACAGGAGGCCGTTCTGGAGTCATTGAGTTCCAAGTGACCTGTATGGTGAAAAATGACCTAATATCAGATGGTAGCAGGAAGTTGACTTTGGCAGGGGTCAGCATGAGCATTTTCTAGGAAGTAATGCCCTGGCTTTTGTACATACCTTCCATTGCCAGGCCTCACCCGCAAAATGAGATTAGAAAGTGAAAAGCAAACAGTCTGTTGGAGGCAACTGCCAGTCCCGAAGGGAGTTGGAGCAATGTGGGTCCTGTAACTGTATGAGAAAGAGGCCTACAGCTTGACCACCTTAACACAGAAGAAAGTGAAACATCTGTCTGGTTGGATAAGCCTTTGAGCGTCAGCTACAGTTTTCTGTCCAGAGGCCCGTAGTCACTGAGGGGTCGTAACCTGCTCCCAGCTGCAGTTCAATTCATTCAGCTATCTGAAATGACCATGGAAAGTGACTTTTCAAACGACAGGTTTTGAATCGATCAATTGTGTGTGTTTTCAAAGCTTTCCAGATTTGATTTTTTATGTGCAGGGAATGTCTTTGTCAGCATGAAGATTAAATGAGACCTTCCTTTACTGTATAGAAGCAAGAGGGGACGATTGACTCTGAGACTTCCTAGCTTAGCTTGTGATTGTATAGCTAACAAACTTCACCTCATGAGCTGGATATAAACCATTGGCAGCACTTGTTTACACAGAGATATATTTGTAGTGTTTTAGCATTTTCATTAGCATATCTGCCTTCAGCATACACACACAGACACTAACCATTAAATTGTTCCCCAGAAGATGAGGAAGAATACTGTTGCATTCCACAGATGTACACCTTGGCTAACGTGTAGCATAATGGACGACTGCAGCTGTTTTCAGCACAGCTAATGCCAGGTCTAGCAAATGCTACAGTAATTGTGAGTCCTGTCGGCATCCGGATTGGACAAGATACTGCGCCTTAAAAAAAGCCAACTTTTAACTTGTTAGCAGCTGTGAGGCCCTGCCCTCCTTCTTTTCTTCATTATTTCTAGCAGAGGCAAAGTACATTCTCAGACATGCTTTTATTGCCAAACTAGGCCTCTTCGGATTATCCAGAATATCTTGTCTCTGAGTATTAGCATGAAGACCGTACACCATGAAACATTAATTTAATGTTCTATTTGATGTTGGCGAATCTGTGCAAAGGTGTGGTGTTGGTGAAAGAGGACTATGTAGCACATCAACAAAATACAAATCAGGATTACGAAAGAGCGACTCTGAAATATACGCCATGGACATCTTTAATTCAATGATGAAGGCCAGGGCGCTGCTAGACTTGAACTGGAGAACAGCGCAGACACAACACAACAAAGACACAACATACTTGTTGAGAAGAGGAACACTTTATTGCTTTTGATGATTTCATTGGCAACGTAGTTGGAAACAAGCAAGCCTTTGTATATTAGGTAATAGTTGGTCTTGCCTACAAATGCTAATTTTTTTAATTACTTATTTCCCCCTTTCAAGAAGTAGGCAGTCACTTTTTCTTGCTGCACATGAAATTACACACTGTGCTCAGCATAATTGCGCATTAATTACACCTTTTATTACGCATTTGATTCGTCGATACAGTGCCAAGGATTTGTCAAACTTTTAATCACCTTAATTCCAGCAGCTGGGAATGTTGACAATCCACCCTGACCCAGAAAATACCTGCTACATCACCACGCTTGGAGCCTCTGTGACCATCTCTTTTTAATTATAAAGCATCACACATTGCATGTGAGTCCGCTTGCATGTGCACAGGGTCTCTCAGAAAGCCTCAGGCCTCCACTTAGTCCCTCTGGTTTACATCAGTGCCTTACTTTGAAGGAGCTGAGCACGTTCTCGCCGGGAGGACTCCTCCTCCTCCTCCTCCTGCTCCTCCTACTCCTCCTCCTCCTCCTCGACAGCAGGAGGAGGAAGGTGAGTGAAGTGAACGGAAACAAGGTACACAGGAAGAAAAAAAGAAGTGGGACAACGAGAGGCAGTGTGGTCCAAACACATGCACCACAAACACCACATATACTGGAGACACACTCCAGCCCCACAGGTGGTGGACCTGAGGGGCTGGAAGCAAAGCGGAATAGAGGAGTGAAATGGAGAGTTGAGGAGGAGAGGAGAGTGTTTGCAGGGGTAGATAAGCGACGCGCCTTTCGAGTACACAGTCTTGCGTTGTCGGAGCTCAGACCTGTCATCTGAGCTGTCAAAAGCGAGAGCGATTGTGCATGTGTGTGAACGCTGGTGCGCTACGATGCACTGTACATGTGTGTATGCAAATATTTAATTTCCATTGTACGTGTGTAACTGGGAGCCGAGCTGCGATCGAGCCTACAGGCAAGCAGATGTCCAATATACCAGCACGTGCACTCACACACACACACACACACACACACACACACACACACACACACACCACACACACACACACACGCATATATATCTCCATCTTTAGTCTTTAATTATAAACATTTCAGTAAATCTATTTGACCTAACCTTACAATTCTCTCCCCAAGTCCTAAGTAACAATCTTGGACGAGAACACCAGCTGTACAATGAAGGAACAAGCTCTGTTTTAGCATCGCCAATGACTCGATTCATGATGCTAATTCAGGTCAAGAAGAGCGACATGGGTCAACATTAACTCAGCATTATCTGTCATCAAATGACTGACCAAAGCCACACTGTTAGCTTTTCGTTGTCTTTAACTAAAACCATGTTTCACTCAAATGGTTCGACCACAACGTACCACACACACACACACACACACACACACACACACACACACACACAGCAGCAGTTGGTTCACAGTCACTTGTGTTCCTTTTCTGCGAGTCATTTTTTTCCTTTTTCCTTTTTTTTTTTTATTTTGACCGCTTTCCCGCCAATGTCGGTTATTCTTTCCGATGTTTTCCTGATGCTCTCTGCGGGGGGGGGTTGGGTGCGGGGGGGGTTGGGGGCGGGGGGGGCAGGGGGGGTGACGACCACCACTCTGCCGGTGTCTGTCTTGCCAGTGAGGGCTGGAGCGTGGCGCGTTCACCCGTCCATCTGGCAACACACCGCCGTGTGTTGTTTATCCAGCAAAACGCAGAAATTACGCTGCTCTGATTTCCCCAAGCTTACATAAAGAGAACTCATGGGATCACGGGAGGCTGGAAACCAGTCGCTCCTTGTTGAATCCAGTCGAATCCAACGCGCCTGACGGCTCAACAGCGGCTTCTTTTGCCGTCTATATTTACAGTGGATAATTACGTTTGTAGTCTATCATCTGAAAAATCTGTTATAGTACTGTGCAGCTGCACAGCCCTGCACAGCCAACCACACACTGGGCAGTCGATGCAATGTTCAGCTAAAGGTAATGCCATGAAGAAAATCTGGGGTTATTTAGGGTTGCATGGTTGAAAGGTCATCAGGTCTGTGGGATTAAACTGGATAACCACCCACTGTTAATCCTTTAATTCAAAGCAGTAATACTATCATGTTTACCAGCAGGAGTTTAACCTAGCAATTATGAAGTGCTTGAAACTGTTCTATTCGAAACTTACTGCACCATCAGCGATATATATTGTTTCACTCTCTTTGGAAAAATGTACTTATTGTAAATCACTTTGGACAAAAACATCTGCTAAATGCCCTAAATGTATATGTAAAATATATTTAATACCCTCGTATACTGACCATTTTTATCTTCTTACCTCCAGTGTGGCATCCATGTGTTTGTTTGGCATTGAGAGGCTTCATGCCATCTGATTCGGTGCACCACAATCATTTAGGAACGCGAAAAATGCTTTTAAGGCTGCCCGACACGTTGATGGGCCAATTCGGAAGTGAGCCGACCTGTCTGTTGCAACCCTGACTTGTCAAGAGAGGTATGCAGTGGGTAGGCAGGGGTAGGGCGCATGTGTGGACCATCTGCTGGAGGTAACATGGTTGGCCAACTTCACATACCGTGACCACTGCTGGCTTCTTCTGCCGGCAGTTCCTTGCTCTGCTTCTCTGAGTTGTGGGACAGTCGTTCTGTAACGCATCATAAAAATCTGTGGCCAGAACGAGGTGGTGATATGCATGGAATTGTGCTATTAGCGATTGTCAGTGAAGTTCCAGTTCCCTTCTCCCACAGTTTTATTGTTCCTGCATGGTTGTGTTTTGTGCATGTCCTCTCCACACTCGTGTCTATTGCTATCCAGTTACCCCCCACTTTCAATACGCACGTGTGTGCGTGCGCCAAACCGAGGATGCGCTGTGGACATATTTAGGAGCTATGAATTGGCAACTGCTGAACCTCTTTGAAAGTGGCTGGAGAAAAAAAAAAGGTACAGGATAGCGTTAGCGTCTCTGATCTAGCAGAAAAGAGGGAGCAGCGAGAGAGCTGTGTGGTCCTCTCGCCCCGAGCTTGATTACATATCTGTTGTTCTGCGTGCGATGATGACATCATTGTTTATGCCGCAACACAGCTATGTGTAGTATTGACCGGGACTCAATGAAAGCGTGCTTTCAGTCTGGTCGCCTTGCACAGATGTACTGTGTGTGAATCAAGGCGTGTTGTTGTTGAGCTGTGGTGGTGTTGAGTTAACAGACCTGGGGCTGGGGAGGGTGGGTTAACCAAGGCAGAACAAAGACAGACGTCACCGGGCCGGGCAGCCTGGCGTAGCGTGCAACATAACATAAGTCATCCAAACGCAAGGGACATGTACGACACGCAACGCTTGTTTTGAATAATTCATCGTTAAGTTGGTGCTATTTCTAAGAACCGTTGGGCCCCCCTCAGAGTATTGATGTGGGTGCACTGCAAGCCGTGCGTGGACCAATCATGTGGAGTTTCACAACCGACTTCGAGATGGTTTTGAGGAATGGCTGTGATGACCCGGTCCTGAAAGAGAACATACAAAATCAGTGTGAGAAAAACAGAATTGCATGCCTGGGGTCCAAAGCAGGGCTGACAGGTTTGAACTGGGAGTCATCTGCTACAATAAATTGGGTGATAGCTTTGGGACATCTCGTTGTGTAATGTCAGCGACTCCATGGAAAAAGAAAAAGAGAAAACAGCTCTTGGCTGTCCACAACTTTCCAGGAGAGAAAGAGAGCGAGAGAGTTTGTGTGCATTGCTCTGAGTTTGTGAATTCTTAATTACTCCAACATGCGACTAGATCTGCTTTTCATAGCCTCGTGCCTGTGACTGACAGCGCGCGGGACCTGGAAGTGACAAGAAGCTGGGGAGGTCATGGCGGGGGAGGAGGGGAGGAGCAAAGTATGGGGGGGGGGGGGGGGGGGGCAGCAGTTGTGTATGTCCGACTGTCTCACGCGATCTCGAAACAGTGCAGCATCTCGTTTCGCTTTCATCCAACTCGTGTCTTGCGTAACCTCACAAGAATGCCATTTATCCGGCAATTTGGAGTCCGGCGCTCGGTGCGATAATTTGATACTGATAAAGATCTGGTGTCATGAAGTGAAGTGAAGGACAGAATGACGACGGGCTCGGTCATTAAAGTGAATTGTGGGGACTGGGGGGACCACCATGGCCGAGCAGCACAACTCGACTAACAATCAAAAGGTTGTTGTTTTTTGGGGGGGTTGACGTTAAGGAATCAGTATTGAACCAATCATCGTCGTAGCATTTCCTTCAACTTGACGTTAAAGACGTCCGACTGAGGCCTCACGGCTGTGTCTGACCGCTCACCCTCTCACACTCTGATCAGACGGTTGTGTGTATCTCTTTGGTCATCAGTATGTCGGTAAACCTTTGAGCTAGGAACCAACCACACACAGACACACACAGACACACACACACACACAAGATGCAGGACCAGCCATGTTATCTGGCTCACACATGCTTCGGATAAAAGCAAATGGCCACCATATATCTGTTTATTCACGGCAGAAAAAAAAATATCTCCTGGAAATTCTGCTGCTTCGATTTTGAGTTGTGGTTTTCACACACTTGCCGTTGGTTATGGGGGATCTCTGCCATGGAATTCAGGACTCTTAAATTAAACTCTACACCAATATCAGCTGCTTCACAACTAATAAGAAAGATGGGGAGAGAGAGAGGGGGAAAGAGGGGAAAGTGGAAAAGGAGATGATAGTTTAATCATTCTGTTTGGTGGCTTCTCACACCTCCTGTATTAAACAGCCTCCCCCTCGTGTGAGAGAAGGAAAGAGAGAGAAAGAAAGAAGTGAAGTTGTGGGAGAACTGACAGAAAGGAATTAAAAAAGCAAAAGAAAAGGAATGCGAGAAACAGAGGATTACCTTGCTTAACCCTGCGCGGAGCAAGCGCGATGTTTCGGAGATGAGATTGAAACCAGATCCTTTTTGTTCACACTGGCCCACGTCCACCGCTCGTATTGGACATGGGTTTGAGAACACGTCTGGTGACTGAATCAACCATAGCCATATTGTCTGGCCGGGCCTCAGCCCAGCGTTGTTCCTCCGTAGGAACACCACCGGCACCGAGCGTTGCCGGGTAGCGTGCACCACCGTCTTTCCTGCTCCAATCCGTCCTTCATCTCCATGTCCATGGCTGCTGCTGCAAAGACTGCTCCTTTTGTACGCGCACAAAAAACTTCAGCTGACATCATTTTTCACCACAATTAAAACACTATGGTCGTGTGCATTCCCCGCACATATTTCCGCGCCCGCACACTCCTAAAACTCCCTCCTCAACCTTCAGGTGCACTTGTCACTGCCCGGACATGAAATCAAGCGGTCGCTTGTGAAATGGGAAAATATTATTATTATTAAATCATATTGCTTCTTTTTTTTGGAGGGGGGGGGGGTACTTGCGCTTGGAGGGAAAGTATGATGCAAGTGAACAAAGTGCTGTTTTTCTTCCCAAATTCTGCGGTGTCCAAGGTTCTTTCTCCGGTGCTGGGTTCAGGTTTCTGTCCCCAGCATCTCATCAACAACACATTATGTATGCTTCCGCCATAGAAGAACCCCCTTGCTGTTGGTTTTCCCGCCTCCTGCACTTCCTCAGGTGGCTCTTTGTGGCTTTGGCTCATCAAGTAAAAAAACCTTGGTCTGGAAAATGTCCACATGGTGCCAAAAATGAGTAGTTCCAATCGCTTACAGGGGCCCTATTATACCACCCACTGTGAGCTCACCATTACAAGCCGTTTCAAAATTGTCATGTGACCAAAATCGTCAGTGTGACGAAGTGACATCACAAGTGGGAGTGTCAACCTAGAAATATGCTGACTAGATCTGACTACCAGTTGTTACAGTCCACTGGGTAGGCTGGTAGTCTGATCTAGTCAGCATACATCGAGGTGGACACTCCCACAGGTTTTAATGGCTAATCACGATCACAACTGGTGGTATAATAGGGCCCCTTTAATGCGAGGAGTAGCAACAAGAAGCATCTGTTTTGGTGTTGGGGTTGTTGTAAGCCTTTTATTACAGCAAACAAAACGAGAGATGACTCCCAAAGACCTGTGTGTGTGAACTCTGTTTGTGTGGGATGACGTACTGCAATAGCAGCAGGGAAACAAAGGCTGGCTTGTTGGGCTGGCTTGGGGTAAATACATCAGAAACAAACCATCCATATGCGTATTGTAAAATCAATAGAACTATGTCAAGCAAGGTGAGACGTGCCAAAAGATATTCTGGCCAAAATCTCTGTTTTGGCCAAAATATCATAGTATAAGAAACATTTCTTACAATACGCGTAGTTGGAATTGGTTTCACGTTCCATGAACAATGAGGTGATTCCCTTGTTTTGAGTTTGTGTTTTGCTTGGACTGTCCTCCAAAATATAGTCCCGCCCCCCCATGCCTCGGGTCTGTACTAATGGCTAGTTTGTTACACACACATGCACACAGACACACACACACACACACACCATTGTACATGCCGTGCAGACGCGGAGCATCTGTGTGTCTGCGTCGTGTCTCCTCGTCTCCGTCCAGGGGTCTTAACACACTTGGTCGTTGGGTGCTCAAACCCCCAAGTGTGTCTCCAGTCTGGTTTGCTGTGCAACCCCCCCCCCCCCCCACCCCAACTCTATCCACCATTAACAATCAGTGCACCCTGCCACGTTGCATGCAGAACTTGAAAGGCTGAAGCGGCGTTTCCACGGGCCTTGGAACTACATATTCAACGCACACATGGTGACCACAGGGCCTGCGAGGCTAGAGAACCTCCCTCAGCCGCTGCGTGTGTTCACACTCACCTCACTCTCTCCTCCTGTCCTCTCTCTCTTCGCTCTTCTCTGCTCGTCTTCGCTCTCTCCTTCCCCCCCTCACTCTCTCCTCCTGTCTCTCTTCTCTCTCTCGTCTCTCTCCTCTCTCCCTTGCTCTCTCGCTCTCTTCCTTCCCCCCACTCTCTCCTACCTGTCTCTCTGCTCCTCCGCTCTCTCTCTCATTGCTTCTCTTGCTCTCTCCTTCCCCCCACTACTCTCTCCTCCTGTCTCTCTCTCTCGCTCTCTCTCTCCTTGCTTTCTCGCTTCTCCCTTCCCCCCCCTCACTCTTCCTCCTGTCTCTCTCTCACTCTCTCTCTGCTCTCTCGCTCTCTCCCTTTCCCCCCTCACTCTCTCCTCCTGTCTCTCTCTCTCGCTCTCTCTCTCTTGCTCTCTCGCTCTCTCCTTTACCCCCCACTCTCTCCTCCTGTCTCTCTCTCTCGCTCTCTCTCTCTCGCTCTCTCGCTCTCTCCTTTCCCCCCTCACTCTCTCCTCCTGTCTCTCTCTCTCTCTCTCTCTCTCTTGCTCTCTCGCTCTCTCCTTTCCCCCCCTCACTCTCTCCTCCTGTCTCTCTCTCTCGCTCTCTCTCTCTTGCTCTCGCTCTCTCCTTTCCCCCCCTCACTCTCTCCTCCTGTCTCTCTCGCTCTCTCGCTCTCTCTCTCTTGCTCTCTCGCTCTCTCCTTTCCCCCCCCACTCTCTCCTCCTGTCTCTCTCTCTCGCTCTCTCTCTCTCGCTCTCTCCTTTCCCCCCCCACTCTCTCCTCCTGTCTCTCTCTCTCTCTCTTGCTCTCTCGCTCTCTCCTTTCCCCCCCTCACTCTCTCCTCCTGTCTCTCTCTCTCGCTCTCTCTCTCTTGCTCTCTCTGTCGCTCTCTCCTTTCCCCCCCCTCACTCTCTCCTCCTGTCTCTCTCTCTCGCTCTCTCTCTCTTGCTCTCTCGCTCTCTCCTTTCCCCCCTCACTCTCTCCTCCTGTCCTCTCTCTCTCTCTCCTCTCTCTCTCTCTCTCTCTCTCTCTCTCGTCTCGCTCTCTCTTCCCCCCTCACTCTCTCCTCCTGTCTCTCTCTCTCTCTCTCTCTCTCTCTCTTGCTCTCTCGCTCTCTCCTTTCCCCCCCCTCACTCTCTCCTCCTGTCTCTCTCTCTCGCTCTCTCTCGCTCTCTCCTTTCCCCCCCCTCACTCTCTCCTCCTTCTCTCTCTCTCTCGCTCTCTCTCTCTTGCTCTCTCGCTCTCTCCTTTCCCCCCCCTCACTCTCTCGCTCTCAGACACAGACGCACGTTGGTCTGGCTCTTATTTATCTCCCAAACAACAGCTGCCAAATTCCCTCATTAAGACATTACTTTATTATACAACTGTCTCTTTGTAAGATAACACTTGCCCCCCCCCCCACACACACACACACACACACACACACAGACACACACACACACACACGCACACACACACACACCATTTTCATCTTCTTTAACTGTAGATACATCTACTTTCTGCGGTTTGTACGGCACTCGACAATTTGGGGGGATTCCTTATGTCTTAAGCCAGAGGAGCTGAAATCCAGCGAAACCTTGGATCAATTTGTTTTCTAAGTCTTGCCTTACCTCGAGGTGCGTCTGGGGATGTTTAAGCAATCGAGGACAGTCGAGCGGGCGATGTTGACGGAGATGGATTATCGTTAGGTCATCTCGTGTAGATTGAGCTCATGCTGCCCTGTGTGCAGCGTGCGTTGTGGGTGTGCCAGGCTCTCAGTTGGCAAGGCCAGCGGTAGATTTGTTTTGACTGGGATATGAAACTCCACACTTCCCTCCGTCTGTTTGTGTCTCTCTCTCTGTCTCTCTGTCTCTGTCTCTCTGTCTTTCTGTCTCTTTCTCCCTCACTCTCTTTCTCTCTCTCTCTTCTCTCTCTCTCTCTCTCTTTGTCTATGTCATTGTCTCTCTCTATCTGTCTCTCTCTCTGTCTCTCTCTATCTGTCTCTCTCTCTTTCTCTCTCTATGTCTCTCTCTATGTCTACCTCTATGTCTATCTCTATGTCTATCTCTCTCTGCCGGTCTCTCTCTACATCACCAGTTCATCCATCTCCTCTGCATTAAGTCCTGGACGGACTCCAGGTTCCCCAGGTTTTATTTAATGGTTATTTATTTTCCACGCGAGAAATTCCACGTTTGCTGCCTATTCAATCTTAGTTTAACTATGATCCTAAAAACCAAAATATAAATATGAAAATGGCAAGCATTAAAATGGTGTGTATCACTTTTTGCAATAATACCATGAGAAATACTTTTTCTTAGAGGTTGACCTAAATAACTTTTTAGCAATGGATGGCTGAATCAGGAGATCGTTTTGAGCATCCATCTCCACTGTAGCGCTCCACAGTAAACGCTTTTAGAGGGAGTTTCAACAAACCAAAGCATCTTCAGGGAAAATACAAAGTGAACAGGGCTTTACACTTTACACTTGTTGCGACTGGTGAAAATGAAAATATGTTCTGATATGTGTTGCCTCGTTTTAACCTTGGTTGCATTTTCCGAAAAAAAGGGAACCGATGATGTCATGTTTTTTGAAGATTTTCTTTGTATGGAGATTAGTTGGATTTTAAAAGGCACAAATCATCTCCATAGTATGCATGAAATCCAGATAATTGCGTATAACAAAAAATATGCTAACGTTTCTGTGTACGTAACATAGGTCACAACGCCAACACTTCAATTGATTCAATGACTACAAACTCCATTGAGGCACAAATGAGAGTTTTCCAGCGTTGAAACACATTATTAAATGTCCCCAAATCCATGGCGTGAGGTCTGGTCCCAGGTTGTTATTATACAGCATCTCCTGGTTTTCAGTGTGCCTCTCCGTCCAGCATCTCCCATTTGGTGTCAGTGGACAAAAATTCATGCTGGGATGGAAGTCTATTCATGCATAGCTGCCATTTGGGAGGGAGATGAAGATTTCTTTCCCATGGCTACTCTGAAAATTATCCAGACTGTGTTGCTCCTGCTGCTGCTGCTGCTGCAAGCCTTTTACATTTACTGTACACTGGCCTCTAGTGTACACAGACGAAATTGCTCCCTCCCTAGTCGGACAGTCAAAATGACACGCGCATCCGTGTGAGAAAGTGAGCGGCCTGGAATATGACGGGCCAAAAGATACTTTTTCTTATGAGAACTTAGGCAAATCCCTTTCGATTGAATTAAAATACAATCTGTGCAGCAGTGAATTAGTGGGGTGCTTGTCAGGAGTAGGTTCTCCCTGTGGCGATATCTGCAGGCTCATCGGGAAGTCTATAAAACAGTAATTAAGAAAACTGTTTTTATGTGCTGAAATACACTTGGTGCTCTTTCTCACTGCAAATACACATATTACTAGTGGCTCCCCTTATTAATGTATCTCTACCTCCCCTCTTCTTCATGCCTTCTCAGGCTATGGGAATCTTGGTGCTGGGGGTCTAGGTGCTGGCGGAGTCGGAGCGGGAGCAGGAGGTATGTGGCAGAGGGGGTCATTTATTGATACAAAATCAGGGGTGATTGACTTCTGGCAATTGTTTTCACCGACCATTGCTCCTTGTATCCCCTGCACAGGCGGCTACGGTGGATACGGAGGATACTTGGGTGGAACTGGGGGCTTCTTCCCTGGAGGTGGAGCAGGGCAGAAGGGTCCCAAACCAGGTACTAGATAGGAACTAGAATGGTGAACATTCTGACGAAAATGCATGTGAGGGCTGGAAGCTTCTGTTCCCAGCTGCTGCCAGCTGCTGCCACCTGCAAGCTCATACTACAACAGCATGTTCTAACTTCTTTAGTACCACCTGCAGGTGAAATTGTATGTAAATGCTACAGACTCGCCGAGCGTCTGTCCAACTACATGGATTATTAGAAGTATGGCGGTGTTTTACTAATGGCCACAAGGTGGGGCTGTTGGTACCATGCCTAAATATGTCACGCAAATGCTCATGGAGAACTTGTTTACAAAGTTTGCAGAATATCATCTAATTTATCATTGAGGAATTATGGCTGGTTAAGTGCATCGAGCCACACTTTCAAAAAGTTTAGTCACCAATTACCGACAAATGGCAAATGATACCAAAATATGAACTCATAAGAATGGTACGTTGTTGGATTGTATGCATGTGCCAAGTTTGGAGAAAATATGTGCCAAAAGAAGCCAAAAAAGTGGCCAAAAAAACTTTCAAGACACAAACGGGCGTGTCCTCTATCCGTATAATCGGCATCATCCAAGGAACACACAAAAAATATTGTTTTGCCACACCTCTCAGCTCAGTTACAAGCCAAAACATAAAACACCTAATAAATGACCACATGGTGGTCAGTTGTCATGGTGTTTTAATATATTATGCATGTCCAGATGTGGAACCTTGTGTGAATACTTTAGCACTTGTAGTTGTTGAGATTTCAACTTTCAAACATTCCTCCCATCCACTTCCAAGCCATTATTCATTTGAATACTTCTATACAATTATATACAATTTATATAAAATCACTGAAACATGAGAATAAAGAAAAGTAATAGCACACATCTTCTGGAGAAGATTGATGTTTCTATGACAAACAGTACAGAAGTAGATCGACTTAATACAGAAATAAAAATAGGAAAAGTGAGATAGCAATAGTGTACACACTCCGGCAACATCAGTAATATTGCATAACACCTCCACGAGAGATTGATGAATCCTCAAACACTGATACAAGCCTTGATTCCTGTATAGTTTTATCGTGGCCCACATATTTCCTCCATGTGTTGAAAGATTTGTACAGCGTTATTGTGGCTTTCGCCAGAATGAAACCAGACACACACAGTTCAATCACCGTGGAACTTTTTTCTCACCCGGTCCCCTGACTCGAATGGCCACTCAATGTTTTGTCGCTAACCAAACCACTACTCAACACTATGGAGACCAAACAGCAGCGACTCGCCACTGGTGAGGGCTGATGGGGGCTTCTAATGCAATCCTCAGCTGTTTGGCAGCTCGACCCGTGGGCCTGCAGTGAAAATCCTTCCTCCCACACCAAGTCATAAATCGGGGTTATTACACAGACAAAATGTCCAATTCAAAGGGCCACCCGAGTCTCATTATCCTTTCTCCCTCAGGATATGGAGCACTTGGCCAGCATCTAGGTGGACTATACCCAGGTTAAAAAACTAAACAAAAAACCAACAGCATCGGTCGACACTCTGATCAATAACTAAAGCGTCACCTACTGTACCTTTGACGCAACCTCCTTCTTCACCCACTGTGCCTCTCTAGGCTACGGAAGAGTTCTGCCAGGAGGTGGGTTGGCCGGAGGAGGTCTGCAGCCAGGCCTAGGTGAAGTACCCGCTCCGTACTGCACCTTTCACAGTTGGTTCCCCGTAAGGAAGTATTGTAAGGTGTATTCATTGATCGATCTGTTCCTTCAAATCCATGAACACAGCCTCAGTTCCTTAGAGAGTCCTCTGTTGCCACTCTGCACTCTCCAATAGCCGCTCTGTCCATTTCTTTTGTTTGTTTTGAAGAAACTAGCTTATGCAGTACTTTGATTTATCTTGCATCCTCACTCCAATATTCGTTTGCATGCTTTGATTGTGCTCAGTCTCACTTGTGAGTCACTTTGAATAAAAGCACTAAATGCTAAAAGGAAACAGAAAGCAGAAGGCACAGCATTCAGGACTTGGGTAAACAAATCCACATTCTCCAGCGACATCCTTTCCTTTCTCCACTGCTCTTGATCTTCTCGGCCTGTTTCCACTGTGCTGGAGTTCAGCGCTGGTGTAGCAGCACAACAAACCAACTCATGACATGGAGGGTGTCGTTTACTGACCTTCTATTGTGAGATGTTAGCCAATTACAGATGTCGGCCAATTACAGATATTCTGATTATTGCAGCTATAAACATACTACTACATACTACTAAACAAACGTACTAACCTTTATTATACGAGTATATGTAAGTATGGTATATGTTATAGACATAACATAGACATATAATAGTATAGTGAATAATGGGTCCATGAAGTCCATGAATTCATTAGATTGTCTGATTGTTCTATTCACAGGCAAAGGCCCGAAACCACCAAAGGGAGGTATGCTGTCTCAATGACACAAATACTTAAAAGGTTCCGTTCATGTTGACAATTTTGATCCAGCACAAAGTAGGACACATCCATCTTTTGGTGTCTTTGGTTGTTTTGGACTGTGGTGGTAAATTCCAGCTTGGATTGATCCATTGATCCATGGGTTCTCAGGTGTTCCAGGTTCACAAAGTGAATTTGCCCCCCAGTATTTTGTCTCAAACATCTGGATTTTGTAATTAGCACCAATCCAGATGTGGAACTAATGAGGGAAATCAACTGAGCTCAATACAAGGGTGTGGAACAACATGGCAGAGCATGGAGCTTTCCACCTGAACCTTCCACCTTTCCAGGTTTTCTTCTCCTTATAAAGTCATGGACTTAATTCTTTCTTTGGTTTATTTCTATTTCTTGGAAGATATTATTTTGTAAGACGTAAATGTTCCATATCATTGATAACCAGCAATGCTTGGCAAACAACAGTGTACATTATTTTATTACATTTGGATAGTTTGAGTTTGGGAAAAGGCAATTCAAAACCACAAAACAAAAATATATGAATATACATCATAATAAATATATATCAAAATAAGCTGTGCGAGGGCATATCGTTTATTTTTAATTAGCCGGCTGATTAAGCATGTGGTCAAAATAGCATTAGTCAAAGCATTGTATTGCAGAGGAGATACTGTGTACTTCAGCACTGGTTGGCCAACGAGGTGCTTTGGGTTCCGATCTCAACAAGATGTACGAGAAAACAATAACATTTCATTGCTTTTGAAAACTCTCCCATCGCCCGCCAAACAAACGCTGCTGGCTGCTCACACATTTGCAGCCAGCGGACTGGAAGCCCTTTAGGCAAAGTATTACATTCAACATGGAAGAGGAAGGTTAAACAAACACGCCGCCCGGTGTGTTTTAATCCCTCGGCCAAGCATTACCGAGCATGGAACTGACATCTTATTTCCTAGCCAGAGAAATTAAGCATTTCATGAGGGATAACGGGAGGATGCTAATGCGTGCCGGCTCCCTCTGCTGGCCGGCTGTCTGTCAGCCAGGCCTGTTGATTTAATACCCGGGTCACAAGAGGGGACGGTGCGGCCAAATGACTGAGAAACCAGAGAACATCTCGCTCCGGTGCCACAACTGTGGTTCTTCTGAACCCTCCTTCTGTACATAGTTCTCGATAACAGACTACGTACTTATCAAGCAAGCTGGTTTGCAGAACCTAACAGCAATATTACCTTTCAACATCATGTGCAATATTCCTAATATCATGTGCAACACTACTTCTCAATACCATTACCATTACCACCTTATTTTCTTACTAAAAATATCTTACCTATATTGTTTTTCTCTTAGGCTTATACACTTGTATATTTATTATTATATTGTTTTTATTCTTACGTTTCTTACGGTATTTTTGAGCAACCTCTGGCACAAGAATTTCCTTTGGGATGAATTAAGTTCTATCTTATCTTAAAAGTCTTAATATGGACAAAATGTGTATTGCTTGAAATGGCAGACTGGTACCTCAGTAAGACTTGCAGTACATGCAGTGTTGTAATGTAACGAAGTACAAATACTTCGTTACTGTACTTAAGTAGAATTTTCACGTATCTGTACTTTACTTCGTTATTTATATTTCTGGCAACTTTCACTTTTACTCTACACTACATTTCCGTAATAAAATGTATACTTTTACTCCGATCAATTTCTCCTAAGCATGTTCGTTACTCGTTACTGCAAAATAAAATCATTAGAAATGTGTTAAGACTGCAGGTTTGGCGAATCACGCGCGAAACCAACCAGACGCGCAAAGCGCACGCGTACTGCTGCGGGCGCACGCGCTTTACTTCCGCTCCCATGGTAACGCATGGCGCGGTTCACACTGCGTCCCTGTGCGCAATCTCATAGAAAATACATTGTATATATGCACAATATCTTGCAATCATATTCAGTTAAATCAAGTCATACATTTTGCATACAACCAAAACAACATTCAAATAATAATAATAATAATAATAATAATAATCATTATATATTATTATTATTATTATTATTATTATTATTATTATTATTATTATTATTAACATTCTATATAGTTTAGATATTTGTTTTAATCACACTAAAGTGTGATCATAGCATCAATATCAATCAATTCCCGCGTCTGGTAACATGGGAGTGGAAGTAAGCGCAGCAGTACGCGTGCGCAGCAGTACGCGTGCGCAGCAGTACGCGTGCGCAGCAGTACGCGTGCGCAGCAGTACGCAGCAGTACGCGTGCGCAGCAGTACGCGTGCGCAGCAGTACGCGTGCGCAGCAGTACGCGTGCGCAGCAGTACGCGTGCGCTTTGCGCGTCTGGTGGGTTCAGTCCGCGCGCACGAAAGCGTCCGTCCGCGTCTGGTGGGTTTCGTGCGTAAGAAGTCCCGCATGTCCAGGATGTCAGTAGAATCAACGACTGATGCCACTTTTTTTTTTAACTTTAACTTTTACTTTTACTTCCAATACTTAAGTACATTTAATATCAGAAAATTACTTTTGATACTTAAGTACAATAAAGATCAGATACTTTAAGACTTTTACTCAAGTACATTTCTAAAAGTTTACTTTAACTTCTACCAAAGTCATTTTCTGGTAAGATACTTGTACTTTTACTCAAGTATCGCTTTCAAGTACTTTATACAAGACTGAGTACATGACACACTGTATGTTCTTTCTTGTGCAGGAGTTGGCAACGGTGGGCTTGGAGGCAGATATGGTCCCGGGGGTGCAGGTTATGGGCCTGGTGGTGCAGGATACAAACCTGGGGGTGCAGGTTATGGGACTGGTGTTGCTGGTTATGGGCCCGGTGCTGGTGGTTACGGTCCTGGGGGCGCTGGAGTTGGGCCAGGGGGTGCTGGAACCGGAGCTGCAGTTCCCGCTGGAGGTGTGCAACAACGGTTCATTGACAGTTTGATATGTTATGAATGACGTGGTGCATGGAAAATGGGCCTTTTACCCTGGAAGGACTGTGTGTAAAAAGTGCAGCTCTCTCTTTCACACACACACACACACACACACACACACACACACACACACACACACACACACACACACACACACACACACACACACACATGTACAATGAAATTGGAAATGGTTGGTACTGGAACTAGCTTCTGCGTACTTTGAAACTAGATCAAGTCCCGACTGTTTTGTATTTGTGTTAGAGATGACATACGTGTGTGATGTAATCACACAAAACATGTGTCTGTTATATAGGAAGTAGAGATGATTAGATTCCACAGCAGGCTGTGTTGAATCAAAGCTCAGCATTGGATATATATGCACTTCATTTTGTGTTCCTCGTCTTTTCTCACGTTTTCCTAGTGCCTGTCATTCCCCAGACGGGTCTGCCTGGAGGGGCCAATGCTGCTGCAGCAGCTGCTGCCGCTAAGAAAGCTGCCAAACTGCCAGGTTTGGACGGACACAAAAAGACACTAACAAACTCTCTGAAGATTCACACAGTAATATAAACCCCATGTGATAAATCTCTTGTCTCTGATGGGCTGTGTCAGGTGTGGGCCTGCCTGGTCTGTACCAAGGAGGCCTGGTACCAGGACAAGGTAGGGATGTATATCTGTGCACCCTGGGTGCTGGGGTTTCTGGTGTATGGGTTAAGGTGAGGACTGTGTGGACTCATGCGATGCTAGCGGCCTGTCATGTGTCCTTCCAGGGTTCGGGGGTCTTGGAGTTCTCCCCGGTGTGGCCACTGGAAGTGGACTCAACACTAAATCAGGTACAAATTTATCACGCAACGATGCTTGTTTATCCAGACTGTAGATACACTAAATATACTGCTATCTGGTCCGTGTCTGATTGTATAAAGGCAAGAGACCATGATTCAATGTCCTAATTGTGATTTGTGTCCCCATAGCTCCCGGTGCAGGACAGGGAGGAACAGGCCCAGGTAGCTACAGCATATCTTCACTCTCGCACTAAAACTGTTGGTAATATTAGTCAATACACATAGATTTTCTTTCTAATACAGGAGGCCGTGGCTATGGTGGACCAATGCAACCCGGGGTGTTCCATGGGTATCCGCTGAAAACACCCAAAGTGGCCGGTATGAAAGAGAGAAAAAACCTTAATGCTCCTGTTATTCAGTACTCAATAGGTCCAGAGGAAAACACCTTGTTTTAGTTTAAATGGTGGTCACGCATATAAACTTTCAGATTCTTGCGCTATTCTTACTTTTTGTCTTCTGAATCTTGTTAAGAACATTTGTTTTATTTTAATAATATGCCGCCATGGGACTTTAATCATTATAATACAATATTTACATGGATGGAAGTAAGTATGATCATCAAGGCTTGCTGTCTGTAATTTATCTGCAATATAAGCCAATATATTTGGCCATCAGCACTATTTGAACAATGCTGAACTTGAACCTGTGTTGGAATTTGCTATCTTAGCACTTGGTCACATTAAAACCGTTGATCCCTTAACCCCCTTAATGTTTAATGCTGGATGTAATAATATATAATTATGTGGTGTCATGTCAACAGTCTGGCCTTGACGTAAGCTTGGAACAAGTTGATTACTCACATGCAATTTGAGATAATAATAATAATAACTGGATATATTTGCAATAATTATGTTGTATTTGGAAATATTGACTATGTAGAACATACTTGTAGTCTAACATAAGGTTGTTTTCTGCCTTATATGGGATCATTTGGTGCATTCATTCTCCTTGTGCTTTTGCATGTGTGCTTGTGCATATATGCTTACATCTAATGTCTTTCTTTTTTTGTCCATTTTCAGGTGCCTATGCAGCAAAAAAAGCAGCTGGTGGCAATGTTCCCTATGGTATATAATAATAATCATTAGCATCAAAAGGGTGTAGCAAAAGGAGCTTTATTAATGTCATTGTTACATCACCTATTGATAAACTCGACAACATGAAGCTATGCTGAATTGAACAATTCCTGCATCTCATCCACTGCTGTACATGTCACTTTACTTTCCGACTGACCTGAAATAAACCGAAAAATGTAAATGGTTTATTTATACATGATCAGAATCACAATCAGATTCATTACCAAGTTGGCTTTCACATACAGGGAATTTGCTTTGGTGATTTAGTGCACGCATTTTACAAATTTAAATCAAGAATGAATATGATGAGAACCTGTCCTGTGTGATATCACCACGATGGTCAGGCTACGGGGGCTTCGGGACAGGCGGTGCCGGTAGGCTTCCCGGTGGAGGTGGAGCTGGAACCAATCCTGGGTACCCCCTTGGAACCGGTGGGTGTTTTCCACATGTCACACATAGAGTGTGGTGGAGTGGAGGGGAAGAACATTAAGGTGTACCAGTGTGGGGTCTGTGTGTCATGTTGTGCTGTACACCGCCTGCAGGAGTGGGGACTGGAGGAATCTCACCCGCCCAGGCTAAAGCTGCCAAATACGGTAACATCTACTACATCAAGGCACTGTTGTATGTACATTCACAATGAACGATTTCACACACAAATGTATATGCAGTTGCACACACATATATAGATGTATACGTGTATCTCTATATACACAGACACACATACAGTATACTTAGATGTTGGTAATGCGCTCAGAATGGCACCTCTGCTCTTATCCCAGCTATTATGCAGGTAACCTGGCAATTATGAAACTCGTTCTATTAGCCTCGCAACTATGAATGCTTGAAACCTGCTCTATTCGTATCTTTATATACCCACATAGCCACAGGGCTATATTGCTGTCCTCTTCAAGTACATGTATGTTAAAGTGTGTACAAATGTCACAGATCATAAGCACATACACATTACAAATCAAGTGCCTTTGAATATAAAAAAATACAGGACAAAAATTTGCAATATTTGTTCTGAACTACACTATATGCAGGTGGGGCTGGGGGTGCAGTGCCAGGTGGTGTACCCGGAGCGGGAGGGCACTACCCTGGACAACTCTACCCGGGTCAGGCCTACCCCGGTCAGGCCTACAACGGTCAGGCCTACCCCGGTCAGGCCTACAACGGTCAGGCCTATCCCGGTCAGGCCTACAACGGTCAGGCCTATCCCGGACAAGCCTACCCAGGACAACAGCCAGGACAAGGAGGTATACCTCTATACAATGGTGGGCATTTAAACTTTACAACTATTGTGATTATGATTTCACTTGTCTGTAGAACTGTATCTTTTGTCACTGAAACGTCATGAAGAGCTCATCTTAAAATTGAATGGAGCTTAAAAATCTGCTTTTCACAACAGGTTTCGCTAATGCGAAGGCAGCTAAATATGGTAAGACCTGAAATTGTTGTTATACATTACTCGTTCATACAACACATACAAAAATATATATTTGTCATCCAAAGCAATCCACTGTATACATGATTTTTCTATTGCTGTTTTATATTTTTCACAATTTGTTTGACAGGACTTCCAGGGGCGGGTGGGGTCCCGGGGGCCGGGGTAGTGGCTGGAGGAGCAGGACTCCCAGGAGTAGTCCCTGGAGGAGTCCCAGGAGCCGGGGGATATTCACCGGCAGCTAAACCGGCCAAATATGGTATGGTATCGTACATGTCATAATTACCTTCATGTAATGTCCATGCTGGGTTGGCCGTGTCAATCTGGCAAACCACATCTAATCTTCACCTCCAAACACAGGATCAGGAGGGTTGGGGGGAGTCCAAGGACTGGGGGGACTGGGAGGAGCAGGAGGAGGAGGACTGCCTGGTGGGGGGGCAGGAGGGCTGTACACTGCTGCTAAAGCGGCTAAATACGGTAGGAAGGCCTCAACATGTAACAAGGCAACGTAATGCATTAATTAACACATTCGTTAACCCCAGTCTTACCAAGACTCTGAAAGAGGACATACTTGTCTCCTCTCCACCATAGGACTGGGAGGAGCAGGTCTAGGAGCAGGAGGAGTGGGAGCAGGCCTCGGGGCAGGAGGAGCCCTACCTGGTGGAGGAGTCGGAACAGGAGGATACAACCCTGCTGGAGTGGAGGGGAAGAACATTAAGGTGTACCAGTGTGGGGTCTGTGTGTCATGTTGTGCTGTACACCGCCTGCAGGAGTGGGGACTGGAGGAATCTCACCCGCCCAGGCTAAAGCTGCCAAATACGGTAACATCTACTACATCAAGGCACTGTTGTATGTACATTCACAATGAACGATTTCACACACAAATGTATATGCAGTTGCACACACATATATAGATGTATACGTGTATCTCTATATACACAGACACACATACAGTATACTTAGATGTTGGTAATGCGCTCAGAATGGCACCTCTGCTCTTATCCCAGCTATTATGCAGGTAACCTGGCAATTCTGAAACTCGTTCTATTAGCCTCGCAACTATGAATGCTTAAAAACCTGCTCTATTCGTATATATACCCACATAGCCACAGGGCTATATTGCTGTCCTCTTCAAGTACATGTATGTTAAAGTGTGTACAAATGTCACAGATCATAAGCACATACACATTACAATCAAGTGCCTTTGAATATAAAAAAATACAGGACAAAAATGTGCAATATTTGTTTCTGAACTTACACTATATGCAGGTGGGGCTGGGGGTGCAGTGCCAGGTGGTGTACCCGGAGCGGGAGGGCACTACCCTGGACAACTCTACCCGGGTCAGGCCTACCCCGGTCAGGCCTACAACGGTCAGGCCTACCCCGGTCAGGCCTACAACGGTCAGGCCTATCCCGGTCAGGCCTACAACGGTCAGGCCTATCCCGGACAAGCCTACCCAGGACAACAGCCAGGACAAGGAGGTATACCTCTATACAATGGTGGGCATTTAAACTTTACAACTATTGTGATTATGATTTCACTTGTCTGTAGAACTGTATCTTTTGTCACTGAAACGTCATGAAGAGCTCATCTTAAAATTGAATGGAGCTTAAAAATCTGCTTTTCACAACAGGTTTCGCTAATGCGAAGGCAGCTAAATATGGTAAGACCTGAAATTGTTGTTATACATTACTCGTTCATACAACACATACAAAAATATATATTTGTCATCCAAAGCAATCCACTGTATACTGTCTGCATCCTCGGTAGGTTTCGCCTATATTACTACAGATTTGTTTGTCGGTTCCAGGGGCGGTGGGTTTATTTCACGAGAGTCCGGGTCATGGCTGGAGCAGGAATCTCCAGGGCGGTGGTCAGGGGTACCGGTCCTAGCGTGGCTGATGGATCAAACGCCAGGAGCCAGTGCCGGGAGGTGTTCCAAAGCCCGGGGTCACGCACTAAACCGGCCAAATATGGTATGGTATCGTACATGTCATAATTACCTTCATGTAATGTCCATGCTGGGTTGGCCGTGTCAATCTGGCAAACCACATCTAATCTTCACCTCCAAACACAGGATCAGGAGGGTTGGGGGGAGTCCAAGGACTGGGGGGACTGGGAGGAGCAGGAGGAGGAGGACTGCCTGGTGGGGGGGCAGGAGGGCTGTACACTGCTGCTAAAGCGGCTAAATACGGTAGGAAGGCCTCAACATGTAACAAGGCAACGTAATGCATTAATTAACACATTCGTTAACCCCAGTCTTACCAAGACTCTGAAAGAGGACATACTTGTCTCCTCTCCACCATAGGACTGGGAGGAGCAGGTCTAGGAGCAGGAGGAGTGGGAGCAGGCCTCGGGGCAGGAGGAGCCCTACCTGGTGGAGGAGTCGGAACAGGAGGATACAACCCTGCTGGAGGAGCAGGAGGATACAACCCTGCTGCGGCTAAAGCTGCTAAATACGGTCAGTAAAACAAGCAAACAAACAAACAAACACAGACAGATAAACAGAGAATGAGACACCTCCATCACAGAACCTGATGGTGCACCATGAGGAGTAGGAGGATATTCACCAGCGGCAAAAGATGCCAAATATGGTGTCGCTGTCTACGGTATGGTACTGTATGGTGTAGTAATCTATGGTGCCGTAATCTACGGTATGGTAATCTATGGTGTGGTAATCTATGGTATGGTAATCAATGGTATGGTAATCTATGGTATGATAATCTATGGTGTGGTAATCTATGGTATGGTACTCTATGGTGTGGTAATCTATGGTGTGGTACTCTATGGTGTAGTAATCTATGGTGTGGTACTCTATGGTGTAGTAATCTATGGTGTGGTAATCTATGGTACGGTAATCTATGGTATAGTAATCTATGGTACACTGGCCCTAAACTAGCCCAGCTCTGAAAGAGGACATACTTGTGTCCCCTCCACCATAGGACTGGGAGGAGCAGGTCTAGGAGCAGGAGGAGTGGGAGCAGGCCTCGGGGCAGGAGGAGCCCTACCTGGTGGAGGAGTCGGAACAGGAGGATACAACCCTGCTGGAGGATACAACCCTGCTGGAGGAGCAGGAGGATACAACCCTGCTGCGGCTAAAGCTGCTAAATACGGTCAGTAAAACAAGCAAACAAACAAACAAACACAGACAGATAAACAGAGAATGAGACACCTCCATCACAGAACCTGATGGTGCACCATGAGGAGTAGGAGGATATTCACCAGCGGCTAAAGATGCCAAATATGGTGTCGCTGTGTACGGTATGGTACTGTATGGTGTAGTAATCTATTGTGCCGTAATCTATGGTATGGTAATCTATGGTATGCTAATCTATGGTATGCTAATCTATGGTGCTGTAATCTATGGTATGATAATCTATGGTGTGGTAATCTATGGTATGGTAATCTATGGTATGGTAATCTATGGTGTGGTAATCTATGGTATGATAATCTATGGTATGGTAATCTATGGTATGGTAATCTATGGTGTGGTAATCTATGGTGTAGTAATCTATGGTACGGTAATCTATGGTGTGGTACTCTATGCTACACTGGCCCTAAACTGGCCCAGCTCTGAAAGAGGACATACTTGTGTCCCCTCCACCATAGGACTGGGAGGAGCAGGTCTAGGAGCAGGAGGAGTGGGAGCAGGCCTCGGGGCAGGAGGAGCCCTACCTGGTGGAGGATTCGGAACAGGAGGGTACAACCCTGCTGGAGGAGCAGGAGGATACAACCCTGCTGCTGCTAAAGCTGCTAAATACGGTCGGTAAAACAAGCAAACAAACAAACAAACACAGAGAGATAAACAGAGAATGAGACACCTCCATCACAGAACCTGATGGTGCACCATGAGGAGTAGGAGGATATTCACCAGCGGCTAAAGATGCCAAATATGGTGTCACTGTCTACGGTATGGTACTGTATGGTGTAGTAATCTATGGTGCCGTAATCTACGGTATGGTAATCTATGGTATGATAATCTATGGTATGGTAATCTATGGTATGATAATCTATGGTGCCGTAATCTATGGTATGATAATCTATGGTGCGGTAATCTATGGTATGGTAATCTATGGTATGATAATCTATGGTATGGTAATCTATGGTATGATAATCTATGGTGCCGTAATCTATGGTATGATAATCTATGGTGTGGTAATCTATGGTATGATAATCTATGGTATGGTAATCTATGGTATGATAATCTATGGTGCCGTAATCTATGGTATGATAATCTATGGTGTGGTAATCTATGGTGTGGTAATCTATGGTGTGGTAATTTATGGTATGTTAATCTATGGTATGGTAATCTATGGTGTGGTAATCTATGGTGTGGTAATCTATGGTGTGGTAATCTATGGTGTGGTACTCTATGGTGTAGTAATCTATGGTGTGGTTCTCTATGGTGTCGTAATCTATGGTGTGGTACTCTATGGTGTAGCTATCTCTGGTGTGGTACTCTATGGTGTAGTAATCTTAATCTATGTTGTGGTAATCTCTGGTAAAGTAATCTATGACATTGACATCTATGGTGTAGTAAATTATGGTATTATTGGCAGAAGAAACGTATTGTGTGGTAATCTATGGTACACTGGCCCTAAACTGGCCCAGCTCTGAAAGAGGACATACTTGTGTCCCCTCCACCATAGGACTGGGAGGAGCAGGTCTAGGAGCAGGAGGAGTTGGAGCAGGCCTCGGGGCAGGAGGAGCCCTACCTGGTGGAGGAGTCGGAACAGGAGGATACAACCCTGCTGGAGGATACAACCCTGCTGGAGGAGCAGGAGGATACAACCCTGCTGCTGCTAAAGCTGCTAAATACGGTCAGTAAAACAAGCAAACAAACAAACAAACACAGACAGATAAACAGAGAATGAGACACCTCCATCACAGAACCTGATGGTGCACCATGAGGAGTAGGAGGATATTCACCAGTGGCTAAAGATGCCAAATATGGTGTCGCTGTCTACGGTATGGTACTGTATGGTGTAGTAATCTATGGTATGGAAATCTATGGTATGGTAATCTATGGTATGATAATCTATGGTGCCGTAATCTATGGTATGATAATCTATGTTGTGGTAATCTATGGTGTGGTAATCTATGGTGTGGTAATCTATGGTATGGTAATCTATGGTATGGTAATATATGGTATGGTAATCTATGGTGTGGTAATCTATGGTAAACCGGCCCTATACTGGCCCAGCTCTGAAAGAGGACATACTTGTTTCCCTCCACCATAGGACTGGGAGGAGCAGGACTAGGAGCAGGAGGAGTGGGAGCAGGCCTCTGGGCAGGAGGAGCCCGACCTGATGGAGGACTCGGAGGAGTCAGAGCAGGAGGATACAACCCTGC
Organism: Coryphaenoides rupestris; assembly: GCA_002895965.2. Classification (NCBI taxonomy): domain Eukaryota; kingdom Metazoa; phylum Chordata; class Actinopteri; order Gadiformes; family Macrouridae; genus Coryphaenoides; species Coryphaenoides rupestris. The sequence goes on from PIJE02000022.1 coordinate 525,001, forward strand.
TGGAGGAGCAGGAGGATACAACCCTGCTGCTGCTGCTAAAGCTGCTAAATACGGTCGGTAAAAACAAACATAAAGCAAACAAACACAGAACTAAACACTAAACAGGGAGTGAGACACCTCCGTCACAGTAGTAATCTATGGCATAGTCCCTCAATTCAAGCCTGTTTCCAACCGCCTTCATGACTGCCAGAATCAAGCTGCTCCTCAAGAAACCCACCCTTGGCACCACCGACATCCGGAACTACAGACCTATATCCCTCCTTGCATTCCTCTCCAAAACCCTGGAATATGCTGTCTCTACCCAACTATCCTCCTATCTCTCTAAAAACAACCCGCTAGACCCTCATCAGTCAGGTTTCAAGGCCGTGCACTCCATGGAGACCGTCCTGCTCGCGGTAGTTGAGTCCTTCCATGTTGCCAGAGGCACATCCCTCACATCAGTGCACATCCTTTTTGACTTGTCTGCCAAGTTTGACACAGTGAACCACTAGGTACTCCTGTCCACTCTGGCAGAGCTTGGCATTACTGGATCTGCGTTATCCCGGTTCACTTCCTACCTGATAGATCGCACCTATCAGGTCATATGGAATTGCTCCCTGTCCAGAGTCCCCCGGTACTAGGACCCCTTCTGTTCTCCTTATACACTAGATCTCTAGGTCGACTACAAGGAACCTTAGTGTGGTACTGGATGACCAGCTGCGCTGCAACGCTAACATCACTTCTGTGGCCCGATATTGTAGAATTGCTCTCTACAACATCTGCAGGAACCGGCCCTTCCTCACACGTGAAACAGCACAGAACTTGGTCCAAGCACTCACCTCGACTACTGCAACTCTCTCCTGGCATGGACTCCCAGCCTCCACAATCAAACCCTTATAACGCATCCAGAACGCAGCAGCATGCCTGGTGTTCAACTTACCTACCTACACTGGCTCCCGGTAATCACTGGCATTAGATTCAAGACACTGATACTGGCCTACAAGGCTGTCAGCGGAACTGCCCCTACCTACATCCAAACATTAATCAGACCCCACGCCCCAGCTCGAGCACTCCGCTCAACAACTTCGGCTGGACGACTGGTACCACCTTATCTAAGAACAGGCAAACATCGCTCTGCCAAGTCTCAACTCTTCTCTGTTCTGGCACCGCAGTGGTGGAATGAGCTCCCGGCTGACGTCAGGATGGCAGAGTCTCTCACCAGCTTCTGCATGAGACTCAAGACCCACCTGTTCAGAGTTCACCTGGACTGGACGCCTCGCCTTCCCTCTCCTAACCGTAGCACTAACTTGCGTGTTTGTACGTCTTGGCACTAAATAATAGCACTTGCCATTGTTTAGCATATTGTATATTCTTAGATGTTGGTAATGCACTTAGAATGGCACGTCTGCTCTTATCCCAGCTATTATGCAGGCAACCTAGCAATTATGAAACTTGTTCTATTAACCTTGCAATTATGAATGCTTGAATCCTGTTCTATTCTTTTTCTTTATGCACCACAGTCATATATTGCTGTCTCTTTCTACAAATGTACTTATTGTAAGTCGTTTTGGATAAAAGCATCTGCCAAATGCCCTGAATGTAAATTTATTGTAATCTATGTTGTACATCGGCCCTATACTGGCCCAGCTCTGACATACTTGTCTTAATCCACCATAGGACTGGGAGGAGCAGGACTAGGAGCAGGAGGAGTGGGAGCAGGACTTGGGGCAGGAGGAGCCCTACCTGGTGGAGGAGTCGGAGCAGGAGGATACAACCCTGCTGGAGGAGCAGGAGGCTACAACCCTGCTGCTGCTAAAGCTGCTAAATACGGTCGGTAAAAACAAACAGAAAGCAAACACAGAGTGAGGCACATTCAGTGCACCTCTGCATCAGATTTCCTCTGTGGCCGGTTTGAAGGTTTACTGAGAGCTTCTCCTGGCAGGTGTTGGTACAGGTGTTGGTGTGGGTGGGGTTCCCGGGGGTGGATACGGGGTGCCAGGTGCAGTTCAAGGAGGAGGTTACCAGAGGCCTGGCGGTAAGCCCGTCTCAATATCATCATACTATTAATGCATTTTACAAATGGTACATTACTCTTCATGTAAAATTACCTTTTTGCATTTATTCCTAACCTTAACCTTAAATATATTTAGTACATACATTTTATTCAACTGCAATCTACAAAACCATAGACAATGTATGAAACATAATAACATCTGCATTGTGTGAAATGTACATGTACACGTCCACAGTACATAAATATTAAGTTAAGACTATGGACAATGATATATTGTTATTGTTATTATTATTATTACCCCAGTAGGTGTAGGAACCGGTCTGGTCCCCGGAGGCTACGGAGGATACTCTCCTGCTGCCAAGGCTGCCAAATACGGTACAGGAATCACATCTTAATAATCATATTATTGTTATTGATTTGAACATGCTCCATGTCATGTGATCTGGGATACAGCAGTCCTACTATGTTATAGCAGAGCATGTAATCTCTCCGATATCTGTCCCAATTAGCTTGAGTACACCTAAACTCAGTGTGTGTGATCATGATCCTGTCTCCCTGGTTTGTTAGGGGTCCCAGGGGCTGGGCTGGGAGGAGCTTATCAAATTAATTTAATATGGCAGGAAAACTAGATAATTGAATGACACCAGACAAGCCACAGAGTGTAACGTCGGGCATCGCTGCTGGTAGAAAGGACAACATGCATCAGAAGACTGTTTTGGTTCTTATTCTGTTTAATATAATGAGTGGCATGACAATATACAGCCTACATAAACACACACGTTTTTGTCTTTTCACAGGTGCAACAGGTGGAGGAACTCTTGGTAAAATACATTTTCATCATAAAATATCTAATACATCCCAACACTACATTTTGTTTGACTATTTTGGCTATAAATGGGTTGACTTTACATGTGGGGCCAGTATTGCAGCGCCGTTTGGTGGTGAGCAGATTTAATTTATTTTCCCATAATGTTTTCTTTTTTTTTTCATCAGAAACAGCTTTATTGCCTTAGTTTTTGCAAAACAAGGAATGTGCTTTGGTACAATTGGTGCCTAACATTGAACATTATTGATTCTCAACAAATAGTTCAGCTCATTGATACTAGTGAAATATCCAACAATTGATTCTAACATTAACATTAGCGAAACAGTTGATGAAAATGAAAGTATTGATCCATCTTCTAATAGTATTTTTAAGTACTATCTCCAATTGATGATAATAGTAATACATTGTGGTACTTGTTTTATCACACTGTTTACTCAAACTCATACGGAAATAATACTCTTGTCTGTCCATATATTTGTCTTTAAGAATGAGGGTGCATACTTTGGGATAATTTGGGTTAAGGATTAGTGAACAGTTGTCCAGCTGTTAATCATGTTACCATGGTTAACAGTTAGAGATCGAAGCACTGCAGTGCTGACACAAATGACACAAATACACAAATGCTTTGTTAATGTTGCAGGAGGAGCAGGAGGTGTGAGAATGAACTCGAACACACACACACACACACACACACACACACACACACACACACACACACACACACACACACACACACACACACACACACACACACACAGACCTACCTTCTGGTAAACTTTCATATATTTAAACCTACATACTTTTTTACATGTAGTACTACTACATGTAAAATTCTGTTAATTCTGTTGCTTTATCCTTAACTAATTAAACTGTATACTTCTATAGACCTTTAATACATCATTCCAAAAATTTGATCATAAAGCAGCACCAAGATATTAATCATCAGAAGTATCATCAGATAACTGTCTTTCAGGTGCAGGTAAAAGCAAGGCTTCTTGGGCATTGAACCCAGAACCCTCACTCGAACCCTGGCCACCACCTTGTCCTATCCCGCCCCCTCTATCTGACATGCGTCTTGTTCTCCAGGTGAATCAGGGATCACAGGTGCTGGTGTAGCCTCGCGGCCAACTCCAGGGGGCACTGTGGGGGTGCAGACAGGTCTAACTGGGACAGGTGTGGGCGCTCCAGACGGGACGGGTGTCCCTGCCGCCGTTATACCAGGTATGTCTTTTTAAAGGTTATTTTTTATATGAACTCTGATGGACTGATTTTTGGGTGGTGGGGGGGTTTGTAATATGATTGATGCTGATTGATGCTTACTTTGATTGATGATTGATTTTGTATGAACGTTTTTGGTTTGTTGGTTTCTTCATTTACAGCAAGGGAACCAGTTTATCCGGTGACCCCTGGGCCAGGTATGGTTGACCTGAACGCAGTGTGTGTGTGTGTGTGTGTGTGTGTGTGTGTGTGTAGCTTGTGTATTTAAGTTGTAAGTTTATTATTGTACTAGCTAGACACACACACACACACACACACACACACACACACACACACACACACACACACACACACACACACACACACTGTTTGGTACGCCCAAGGAACATACAAGGAAATGTGGAACCCCACATTTCTATCAAATATACCTTAAGCATTTGATATATAAAAATAACCATGGTTTGTGTACTTCATTTGCATAATGCTACCTATATATATGTATATCATTCATGTATATCATTCTAAATTGCATTTATAAGGTAAATATATGCAGTTTTGCTTATAGCTACACATTTTCCACAGCTGTTTGGCAATGGCTCTCTACCATGGGTCCCGAGCATTTTATGTAGCTGTGCTTTTCCTAATGTCATCCAATACCCCCCTAGTCATTAGCCGTACTGCTATTGCTACCAGCTATTGACCATCTCTAGCTTCTAGCTTCTGCAGTGGCCCTGCCAGAGGGCCGCCTCCTGCTGGTGTATTGCTGTCTGTGTCCCTTTTAACTGCAATGGAGTGTCCTGGTTGATGTATGTTGTCTTTTGGCAGAGCCCACGCCTATTGCCCCAGCGGTCACACAGCCCAGTAAGACTTGTTGTTTTAATAAATCTAAACAGAGAATTAAGTGGTATACATTAACACAACAGCTAAGCAAAATCCGATAAGTATTTGTGGCTATGAACAATGCCTCCAACATTGAATATCTTACTTACATAATACCAATACAACATAATGTATTTATTTTAGGGCTGTCAAACGATTAAAATTATTAATCGCGATTAATCGCATGATTTTGTGTAGTTAATCGCGATTAATCGCGATTAATCCCAAGTTTTTTATTGGCTCAAACTTGAATGATTTTTCCAAGTGAAAAGCAGTGTATTGTGTTGTAGCCATATGAATGGAGAATATAAGCAGCATCCAAATGTATTTTTTTATTACAATAACAAAATCCAATATTGTAGCCACTGCCAGGGCAATAACATTTTCATAGTTTTATCTAGTTAATTGGGGGGTGCTCCGAATTAACGTTAATAACGCGTTAACTTTGACAGCCCTAATTTATTTATTTCCAGCATTCTGGGAGAGATCTGCAAAAATATACAAAATACTGATTGGATTTTAGTAGAGTAAAGTACACATATCACCTTCCTCTTCCACCAAATATAGGGACAGTTTACACTTTCATTTTATTGTCTAACATGTTAATGGATATAGTATTCGTGTATTTCTAAATACATTTAATCAACCCTGTCCTACATTATTTTTGACTTCAAAAAGATTGTTCTTCATATCTTATCACAAGTATCAGAAAATATTCTTGCACCATCGCTTTCATGTTTCTCTTACTAGTTCACAGCTTGATGTCTGGCGTTTCTGCTTAACAGTACTAACATAATTCTAACAACAATTCTAATAATACAAATAATCCTATTTTATATAAGGATTGAGGATTCTGCTCAACTGCAAAGTAGATTTTTGTACAAGGCTGAATTGAATCTTACCTCGATCAATGACTGAAATAATTACTGTTGAACTGAAATATAACGATTAGTTAAGGCACTGATGTAGAATGTTTGTAATCTGATGCTGCATTATCGTAATGTTATTTCATGTGTTGCATATATGTTCTATACTACAATATTAATAATTTTGCATATTTCTTGCTTTTTAACCATTATTTTGCATGGATGGATCTAGGTGGTGAGTTCATGGTCTTTATCACAAATCCTGCATTTATTTCATTGACCATTTCATTAACTTTGAAATGATTGTGACTTAATGTCTGACATTTTTAACAGTTGGAGGTGGAGCCGTTCAACCTCGTGGTAAGCAGAAATTATAGCATAATATATTTACATAAACATAGATTAAGATGCATAGATACATATTTTTGTCAATGAATAGTTGATTGGATTGATATTGAAGTATCCATCATTTGATTGACCTTTGTATCGGAATAACATTTGTCAAATAAAGGTATCTTATTTCCAACATACACAATGATAATTAAGTAAAACAATAAAGGGTTATGGTTTACATTTTCTTCAATAAATTAGGGTTTAGTGTAGTGTGACTTTTGGCCACCAGGTGGCAACAAACTCAAATAGAAGACTCGTGTCTGAACTGTTTTCTGCATCCTGTCTCAAGCACCATAATGATGCACATGTCTGGTCTCTTTAGGCGATGTTGAGACTGGTGGGAAGCCACCCAAGTCATATTTACCAGCCGGTAAGGATGATATATTGTGTTAAACAAATGCTGTAATACACAACCTACCTCACCATAACCTTTCCAACATTTTGACAGAAATGTATGAGTATCATCATTATTCATTGGTTCAATGCATCAATTCACCAGGACCTCATGTGTACATGACACATTTAAATACTTTTCAGTGTATGCACTGAAGGTAATTCATTGATGGGAAATATACCTTCTTGTGCAATATTGACATACACTATTAACATAGTCCTCTCATTAACCTACAAAACACATGGTGACAAGCTTGCTTTATGAATTATGATGATGGCCTGTTAGAAGCCTGCATTAGCATAATGCCAACTCCTTGTTTCTGGAAGGGCTTTTAATTGAGGGCTGACCACACTTAATGCAAACAGATCTGAATTTCTAATATTTTTGCACAGAATATTGTCATGCAGTGATCCTTAAAAAGGCTAATTTGTATTTACCTCACGCTATGAGAGAGATGAACTCTGTTATCTAATAAGAGGTTGTTCATTAAATGTGCAAAGCCATTAATACACACACACACACACGCTGTAGTCCTATGTGGCTCTGTCATTTCCATGTCAAACACCATGATGTATATGTTGACTGCAGACCTAGATCTGACGTGAATCACCCAGCTGATGGGTTCAGCTCACCCCACGTATCCTAGTGTCCAGACAGCATGGATCGATAATGCTGCTGCTGCTGCTGCTGGTTAATATGCAGACACTGATCGCACCATCAGCCCTTCCTTTCACCAGCTATAAACAAGTGTTTAGAAAGGCCTACTCATGCACCTTTATCCATGTGTGGCCAGCACGTATTTTGTGCGAGCAGCATATTTATTTTTTTAGGAATACATTATGATCAAGGTTGATTATTGATTAGCTGTAGTGGAGTTTAGAGAAAGACTGTATTTTCTGTCTTTATAGCATTAGCAAGTTCTGTAGCCAAATCACTGATAGGCAGGGCTACGGAAGTAAGTTGAGGACTTTTTCTGGCATTTCAATAAGCTCCTCCTCCCTCCCCCTCCTCCCTCCATTCCATCCCTCCCTCCCTCCCTCCCTCCAGTGCCTTGACCTCTAAACTGTGTAACCATGAGGGAGTCGGGTCGTGTGATGGAGAACACATTAAAAGGACGTGACAGATGCTGTCCAAATGGTTTCCCATCCCGTGTTGTTGTCTCTGCTGTTGTAGGTCCCTATGGTGTCGGGACGGGCCAGGGAGTGGGGGCCGGAGCCAAACCACTGAAACCCCCAGGTGTGTGTGTCCTCCTTAGCTTTATCCTAGTTTGGAAGTGCAGCTAAGCACTTTTTTGGGGGCCTGTGGTGCGCTGCACTAGAGTCAGCAATAGACGTCTATTATTCAGGTCGTGTTGTGTTCACTAGAATACGTTTTTAGGATTGCAGATTTGGTCGCTAACGGAAAAGTTAGCGAACGTTTTGATATGAATTCCGCCACTGCTGTTCCAATTTGAAGAAGATGAAAACCGTGATATGAGTCCTAGGGGGGTTTTGACCAATGCTGAGCATCTGTCTCTCCTCTGGCTGATCTCACCTCACCTGTCCTGTTGTCATTTATGTGTATGTGTGTGCGTGTGTGTGTGTGCACGTGCGTGCGTGTGCGTGCGTGTGCGTGTGCGTGTGTGTGTGTGTGTGTGTGCTGCAGTGTTGGGAGGAGCCGGCGGCGTGGGTATTCCTCTGTCGGCTGGACATCATACAGGTACGACCTCCACTTCGTACTCCTCCCATCACCCAGGATCTCTCAACCACACCAGTAGAACACCGACATCTACTTTCACATCAACATACATACATACATACATACATACAAAAAAAAAAAACATATCCAGTGTCCATCTTCATTGATGGGACGCCACACTGTTAATAGATTTCCGCCCTCATAACATAAAAATGCAGCAGCCGGTTGCCGATTGGAAGGCAACAGATAGTTAAAGCTGCTTTTCTCTGTCACCTTGCTCCAGGAGGATATGGTCCATACAGTCAAGGTTATGGACAGGGTATGTATGAGACCAAGGGAGCACTGAGCACAGAGTTTTTGTACAAAATGTAATAAAATCCCCACCACCTCCACCCCCTCCTACAACCTTTAGCCACAGTTGGTTGTTATGCTCTGTGCTCAGAGTGACGGTTGGTCACAGACAGGAAATGCCTTTGCGCTGCACTTCCTGTCTCTGAGCGCAGCAAACAAACCTCTGTGGTGGGGGTGGTGGTGGGGGTGTTCGTTGCCACAGGGGCCGTTTGATGGAAGATGAAATGACTGGGGAGCTGGGGGGAGCACTGATCTGAGGAACAAACACAAGCACGATTTGAACTACTAGGATTACAACCAGGATTATAACTGTAGGATTACCGATCCTCTTATGAAAAATATAGCGTATATATCATATTTGGGGATGAAGCATCAGTGTGGGCTGTGCAATGATATGATGACATGAATAGCGTTGGGGGCGGAGCTAAACCCTCCAAACCAGGTGCTCCCGTCGGCCAGCCCTCTCTGCACGCACACACACCCCTTCGCATTGGTCCAGGAAGACATCCTGCTTTGCTGTTTTGCCTGCATTTGCATTTATATGCATGTTTATATATATGTATATATGTTGCTTGTTAGGAAAACATGAGATAAGAGACAATATGACACTAGCCTTTTCTAGGAGGTGTTATTGGCGTTGGGCAGAACTTTGCTGCCGTGTGCGATCAAAGAATACATTAATGTTAATTAACCATAGTTCAATGGGAACTACTGGTTTCTGTATTGCACACATTTACAAAAATAAGTGAAATAATGAATCTTTCATTAGTTAAGGATGAGATAGCAACCTTATGTAACTAGTGAATTTCTCAAAGCAAAACCCTGATGTTTTTTTGCGAACATTTGATGTTTTGCGAGTGCAGGAAGTACCCCCCCCACCTCCACCACCACCACCACCACCACCACCACCACGGGGAGTTAGTTAGTATCATGGGGTACATTCTTAACATCAAAGCATGTAGTTGTGCTATCATGGCGCCCTAGAGAGCCCTGCCCTGTAACTGCTCTCTCAGTCTGACTGAGCTGAGCTGCTTACCCTGACGACATCACAGGATGCCACGGTTTCTTACTGCTCGGGTCCCCTCTGAAGATCTAATGTGAAACTAGGTCAGGTAGTTGAGGCCCCGAAAGATACGCCGCTCGGAAGGCATGACAATCATCCCTCCATCCACCTCTCTGTCTGGTTTAACCACTCCTGCAGTTTGGGTGGAGGTGGCCGTAAGGGAACCCCCCCCCCCACCTCCACCTTAAGAAAATGAATGAATACCCCCTTAATACAATGTAGTAAATGTGAATAGGAACATTGTTACATTTTCAGTAAGTCTTTCCATTAACAACACATAATTTTAACTTTAAAGGGATACTTGGCTAGCAAAATAACAGTTTGAGAACCACTGCTCTAGCCCCTCCTGGGGGACCTCCAGGCGTTTTCAGTGTGCTAGCTCAGTCAACGTGCATATGGGCAATAAGAGCTACAATTGATTTGATTCAGTAACAGGTACAAGTGTTTGACTGAAGATTCTCTCTGACTATCAATAGGCTACGGCCATCTGGGAACCGCCGGGGGATATCCACAAGGTAGAGACTGCAACGTTAAACTATCTCTTTTTCTGTTACCTCCGTGAGGCCCGTCCAGTTCCCTGTGTCCGTCCTATAACATGATGGATTTATATGGCACCCATTTCATTAGTACAGCATGCACTCCGACCAAGGACTTACAATTACTGGTCCCGAAACCTTTCTTCTGCCTTATCATGCAGTAGCAGCTGAAGTATGACTCTCTCTCTCTCTGTGTCTTTGTGTCATTCTCACTCTCTCGCTCTCTCATTCTCTCACTGTCTCCTGCCCTCTCAGTCTCTTGCTCTCTCATTCTCTCTCTTGCACTCTCTCTGGCTCTCTCACTCTCACATTATCTCTCTTTAGCTCTCTCTCTTCTCTCCCTCTCATTCTCTCTCTTTTGCGCTCTCATTCTCTCTCTCGCCCTCTCGTTCTCTCACTCTCGCATTATCTCTTTCGCTCTCTCTCTGTCTCTGTCTCTTGCTCACTCATTCTCTCTCTCTCTCTCTCACTCTTTCTCGCTCTCTCTTGCTCTTGTATTCTCTTGCACTCTCATTCTCTCTCTCTCACTCTCTCTCTTTCACTATCTCTCCCCCTCTCTCCCTCTCTCTCCTCCAGACCTGCCTAAACACCTAATCCTTTACACAATGAATAGGACGGTATTAACTGACACGGTGCCAGTCACGCTGCCTGAATCAGATGCCAGCCACAGATGGCGTGCGTTTCCTGTGCAGCTTGTCCAAAGGCAGCACTTGACTAATGAAGTCTCTCTCTCTCCTATCCTTCTTATACATTCTTGTATATTCATAAAGCTGGTGCTATCCTGTCCATGGTACAATGCATGTATTGCTCCTTATAAACGGACGACTGAGTTGTGTGTCCACTTTACAGGTGTTGCACCTGGTTATGGAGGTGCATACCCACACCAGGCCAGAGGTGCATACCCTCAACAGCCCGGAGTTGCATACCCTCAACAGCCCGGAGTTGCATACCCTCAACAGCCCGGAGTTGCATACCCTCAACAGCCCGGAGTAGCATACCCTCAACAGCCCGGAGTAGCATACCCTCAACAGCCCGGAGTTGCATACCCTCAACAGCCCGGAGTTGCATACCCTCAACAGGCTGGGGCACGATACCCACAACAGGCTGGAGGTAACGTATGTGTGTTTGTGTGTGAGTTTTGTATGCGTGGGTGCATGCTTGCGTGTGTGTGTGTGTGTGTGTGTGTGTGTGTGTATACATTCAGCCAGTGCAGGCTGATACAGAGCACGGTACTGCATCAGGTCCCCCCCACGTGGAGCAAGGCGTGTGTGTGGTGACCTCTGGGGGCTCTCTGCTGTGCCATAAATCACCGGCAGGACCAGAGGAGAAGCCACTGACTCATACATCTCAGAGAGGAGAGCCATTCAGGGGAGGAGAATGGCTGTGGGGCTACAGGGCAGAGCATGTGGGTTGGATTGCTCAAGTAGGACTCTCAACATACTGTACATAATCCCAATGCAGTGGATGACAAAAACAAACGTTTATAAGGGAATATGTACTGTATAAACGCAATAAAGGAAGTCCGTGACAGGAAGTTGTCACGGACCAGGGATCACGTGGGTAATGCCGTTAAGAGACCTCGGTAACGACCGCGTCTTTTGTGTAGCTAGCATGTTCCTCCCTCGTCTTCTATGGCAGCCAAGGCCAGCTGAGTGGACAATGGGCGGTAACTATCCCATTGAGTGCATCTCTGTGAAACACGCATCATTCCTGCAGTGTCATTCATTCCACGGATAGAAGCCAAGGATATTGGGGCTTTGCAGGTGTGTTGCACGAGTCCCTGCTCCCGCCATGACTGAGGATTAGTTCCCACATGGTTCTCTGGCCGTTCATCCCTGTCTGTCTTGGATCAGGCGGGTGGAGTGATGCCCAGCAGCAGACATACAGGTAACACCGTCTGGCGAGCGGACAGACAGACAGAAAGAGAGCGCAGATAGACAGGAAGAGAGACAGACTGGTCCATGGCTTCCTCTTCGGGTACAAACAGAATATCCACTGGGAGAGGGGGCGGCGTTGCAGGTTAACAGTGCCATTTTTTTTAATGCGCAAAATAAAAACAGGAAATACATCCTCTGCAAAAAATAGTGATATGATCGCTTAAGACAAGAACATTGCTGGGTGTCACAATTTGGCAGATACAATATCAGCACGATAAAATACATTATATAATGCTGTGATTTCATGTCCGGCTTGTCTTTTCGGTCCTATTGAAATATTTCAAGTGTATTGTAAGTCTAAATATTGTTTGTCTGTTCCCTATGTGATGTGTTTGTGCTTTAGGTGTATATGTACCTGCCCCACTGACCCCTCAACAAGGTACCAAACACCAGTATCTCACATCTTCCTCTCACACATCTTTACTCAGCCGCACTTTACGATCACCGCAACATACATAGATTTCTTTAGTCGTGTGCTCGTCTGTAACATGCCCTTTTGCAAACTGCTTGCTGCTTGCAGGTTTTTTGAGAACTGCTCACCCAAACAACTTCACACTCGACACACTGCACTTCCTCGGGTCCTCAGTAATATACAGCCACCAGCGCAGTGCCTGTTCTGTGCCTGTTCAGAATGGGACAATTGTTTTCAGCATTCTCGAAAGCCGTTCATCACACTTGACACTGCATTTCTTTGGGTCCTCAGCAAAAAACCTGCCAAGTGAGAAGTTAATCCGATGAACGGTTGCCGAGAAAATCTAAATACAGATATACATACATACACACACATATATACACACACACACACACACGATGACAACACAGTAATCACACACACAGAGACTCCGTCCATTATAGTTCAATGATCACATAATTTTGTTAGTTTTCTAACAATCCTGAGGACGAGAGTTACGTGTGGATGCTGCAGCGATGCTCCAGGGTGCAGGGTGTGCCTGTCACCCCGCATCTCGCAGTACATCCAGTTTCTGATAATCTGCCCTGGACATCACCAGAGATTACCCACAGGGGATTAGTTCAAGGAAACTACGACTGGTTTCTGAGTCGCTGACTGGCTCCATATCACATCTATTTATTATTTGGTGCTCTTTGAAGTTGAACTGTAAATGTCTTCATTATAGTCCCTCCATCTGTTTGGTCTCATTTTACGAACGCACTAATGTGACTCACTAGAGCATTGAGGCATTCCGTAATTTATACCGATTTAGAAACGGTGCATTATTCAACATATCTGTGCTCATCGCCTGCTGCTGCTGCTGCTGCTGCTACAACCCAGTGGCTACGTATTAAGGACCATTGCGTTCTACACCTAACCTTCATCAATTTATAAACGGAGACTCTTGCTTATTAACATCATTCATTGCCTGATTGAAGCCTGTCTACTAGCAACAGGCTTGTAGACAGACTTCAATCAGGTCCTGAATATCAATTGGCTGCCTCTCTGAGGCATGTAATTGCCTTCGTCATGCCGGGCAGAGCTGCGATGCTTTGTTTCAGAAGACACCAAGTCCCCAGATACAGACCTAGCAATGCAGCATAGCAGAGTCAGAACTGGACAGGAAATACAGTGGTTTCTATTTTAAAGTCACATGACATCCCCTCCCTCCCGCTAACTTTATCTCCTTGTTTTTCAGCCAAAGCGGCAAAGTATGGTCCCTTGCAGGGCTTCCTGTGGGGTGCAGGAGGAGGAGGAGGAGCCTACCGGGGTATGTAGCATCTCAGATGGTGGATGAAGAATAAATAGAATACCATTCATAGTATGTTAATAGTTAATCAAGTAATCGAATGAACCACATGTTGCTGATAAGAGGAGCCCTTTCTTGGACTAATATGGATCTTATGTAGTAAACATTAACAACCTATTTCTGTATTGTGCACTGAATGTGTGCGAGACGGCATTTAATATCGAGCTAACTTTGGATGTTGTTCTGGTGAACTTTGTCACAGGTGGGGCTCCCGTATGCCAGGGGAAGTTCTGCGGCAGGAGGAAGTAAGGGATCTCTGGGGCCACGCTGTGACCTCGAGAAACCATGGTGCTATTGCATGATGATGTAGAATGTACATTTTGTATGCAAACAAACGCCCCCCCCCCCCCCCCCCCGATTAGAGAGTATGTAGAGATGGTTGTTACTGACCTTTGTCCTACAAACCCACCGACTCAGAATTTTGTAAAACCTATTTTTGATGTAACTAGTTGAAATGATCAATGATAAAATGTGTTTGTTTGTTTTTTTGTTTTGTTTGTTTTTGGTCAGATGAAGAAAGTTGTGTTTTTACAGACAACCCTCCCTCCACTCCCTACATGCTAGGTTAAATAGTCTTTGTGGAAAGGACAGCATACCCGTTTCTCGACATGAGAAACCAGTATGACGGTCCTCAAATCAAACAAAATGTCAAATAAAATAAATAGAAACTATAGCATAAAAATAATTTTATATTTTGTCAATTTGGAGAGAAACCGTGTGCCTTTGGCTGGAGGAGTCAGAGTTTTGCTGCGGTGCGCCCCCTCCACCCTAGCCTCATGAAATATGCCTCCCCCGGGTTGTGTTGGGGTTCTTAAACTTCACCACACCAGCATATCTGATATGGAGGCGGAGGTGAACTAAACCTTAAAGGTGATTGAGGGTGGTGGAACTAGACATGTCCCCCGTGCTGATGCACGCTGAACAGGCACCTGGTCCTGCTTCTTCATGGTGCATCCTCTCTGTGAGGGCGGCCAGAAGAGCAGCCAGTGTGCCAGGTGGTTAAGAACTGCTCTCCTCAACTGTGGCCATTGTGTTCAGTTGAGCCGCCCCGATTTCACCTTATTTCTTATAACATTGCCAACAACTGCAAATGAATGAAGGACAGTTTTCTGCTCTGGACAAGTGTATGCTAGACAGACGCCGTTTGATGTTGAATCAAAGCGCGATCAATCCTTCTGGGCCATTTTCATGCTTTGACCTTCCAACTAACATCGACAAAAAACTGTTAGGATACTGCTCTGGTATGTACATGATGTATGTACGGATGGCAGGATAATGACTTATTAATGGAGTGTGATATATGGTGCTTTATTCACCCTCAAGTGTAGTCTCACTTATTTAGGCTTTCTGTATTTACATTTAGGCAACTTGTCATTATTCAAGATTCTGTTTGCACCCAACGTTATTTTTGCTCATAATTTTGTTGTTACCAGGTATGTCTGAACAAGAAGTGAGAAAATATGTTTTAAACTTTGCTTCAGCATTTATTCACTGTTAAGAATTATACTGAATAAGAGCTTTGTTTAAAGTGGGAGTCTATGTATGTGTTTATGCCCGGTCTATGTGGGACTTTATTTACTTGAGTTACATTAAAAGAAGTCCCATGTGTGATCAATGAGCTCAAACAGCAATAGACTCCCCCTTTATATATGTGTGTACTGTATTTTATACAAGTTTGACTTAAGCGCACTTGGTTGTATTTTGTGCTTGGTAAGAACCATCTTTGAGCCTTGCTAGGTCGGACCTTGTCTTCTGTGCCGTGAGATACGATGTTAATCTTAATTTAAAACATTTTTTTAAAAGGAGAACCATGGGGATTTTGCACTTTTTTGTATTTCTACGACACACTATGACACGTACCAGAAATCCTGGCATTTTATTTGCTTCATTAGATAACAAAATAAAATGTGTTTAAAAACAAACATGGCATCACTGTTTTTTTTTGTCATTTGGGCCGACAGAGTGCAAATGATGGGGGGTCATGGGACCTATTCAACATATATATTCAATGCAATTCAATATATTCAATTCAATGCATGTCTTCCTCTGTGTCAGAATATTGTAGGCCTAGGCCTATAACATGTGTATTACAAATGTAACCCCATTCCATTGTGGGTTATTTCTTTACAGATCACTACATACAACTAACAAAATGCTGAATCAATCAACCAATCACAGACCCACATTTCAGAAAGAAGAAGAAAAAAAAGATAATTTGTGAACATTTGGTCCATTCTGCTGATATGGTTGCTGATCAGCCAACCCGTGCGTTCCCCTGGCCCAGTAGCAGCGCTCCCATTGGTCCATCCCGTGTTCCCTGGACAGTAGCAGCGCTCCCATTGGTCCATCTCGTGTGTTCCCCCCCTGGACAGTAGCTGCGCTCCCATTGGTCCATCTCGTGTGTTCTCCTGGCCAGTAGCAGCGCTCCCATTGGCCCAGCCTTTTCGAACGCAGCGCTGCATACATTAAGACACCAAGTTCCCGGCGGCAGAAGGTGAAGCTGGCTGCGCCTGGTGCCCCGGAGCTCCCATAAAAGGGCTTTTTGTAGGATAGTGAGAGGCTTGTGGTGGTGGTGGTGTCGTGATAACCAGTCGTGATAACCAGTCCGGTGGTGGTCTTGTTGGTGGTGGTGGTGGTGGTCGTGGTGACCGGTCATCCGTAGCTCTATACCCGAGGCGGCAGGCTCTGGCACGGAGCTCCTGGTCGGAAAGTGAATGAAGTTGATGCTGCTCTGCTGTACCTGGAAGGACGAACGCATGGGAGAGGAGGAAGGTAACAACACATCACTGGCTGATTGACTGGCTGACTGGCTGACTGACTGTTTTTGTAAGCCTGTAGTGCTGCTGCCGAGCATGCAGTAGGGTGGGTGGGGAAGGCAACGTTTGGTACCGCGAGGGGAGGATGAATGGCGCGCATTAGACAGAGTGCAGAGTCTGTGAAACAAAATGTCTCTCTTATGTCTGTGATGTTTGATTGCAAGGGGCTTGTCCTGCAACCTAGCGTTCCTTGATGAATCCACACGTCCTGTATTCGTCTGCATGACCACTCGATGTTGTCTGCTTAAAAATGCTAAATCAGGTTCCTTTTTTCATCTCACGCCCCCCAGACCCTGCACGCCCCCCATGCATGACCCCTCTGACCCCCTGCACCCCCCCCCCGCTCACTACTCCACCTAATTTACAGAAAGACCCCCCCCTACACCACACACATTTACAATACGATCATGCACATGTGTATTAATGTGTACACACACACACACACACAATATGCGAACGCCCAGTGCATGCAGGCCTACTACTACTACTACTACTACTACTACTGTATAACATCTACACCTGCTTTATTTATTCGTAACCAGTGTGGGGTTGTTCAGGGATATCCGTGTGTTCAGTTAGTCATACCGTGAAATATATACTGTATATATAAGACCACAATAATAAGAGCATTCTGTACAGTCCAATGATGTGGGGAAAACGGTGGGCGTAGGGTTGGGGTGTGGGGCTGGGGGGGGGATGAGAAGAAAGTAGAGGCATAAGCACAAAAAAGACCTGCTTCTAGCCACTGTAATCAATAATCCTCCTATGGCCTTAGAGCACTCACTTAAGCATTTGGGGAATAAACGATATAGCGCATCCATCTGCTGGCCAAAAGTTACAGGCTACTTGCCCAGCAGACCTCCCACAAGGATGCACACTGACATAAAGTCAGCATCACTCTGATACAAACACCACAGTGGTTGAATCAAAAACAAAGTCCAGAAGTCATCGCCTTCATTAATTGTCCTGTGGATGGAGCCTACCTAAAAAATCATTACCTATATCCTATCTCGATTGCTCTCATAGGCTCATAGTTTAATGATGAGTAGCACTTTTGGATAGCATACGCTAGAGAGGTACTCTGTGGTGGGGAACGATAAATAAAGTGCTAAAAGGGGGCTAAGTGTGTTAATGTGTTATAGGCTAAGATACACAGAATACGATAGATTTGGCCTGCCCTGAGTGCATGGGTAGGTGGGTAGGTGGGTAGAGATGCATGGATTCATTGATACACAGATCATGGTATTATGTTACCAAGTGAAGATGCAAATGACTGGTACGATGTGTGTGATTGTGGCGTAATGGGTGCTATTAGTTGACTGTTAGCTTTTTCTAGGGAAATGCAATTAAATGAGACTGACTAATATCTGTCCTTGGAAATGCACACACACACACACACACACACACACTCCACACATAACAATTGTCCTGCTAGTCTATTTGTTCTCAAAAGCATTTGGCAGAATTCAGCTAAGCTCATCATCACAGATAAGGACCATTTAGCTCGTCCCACAATGCCGCGTTTTTCGTAATGAGGGTAATTTTACTGCAACTATTTTTAGCAGTCTGGTTTCTCTGACTGCACGTGCACCGGTGATGTACATCCGTAGGCCCGCTGATGATAACATTTCACAGAGCATGAGGCTGCAGCCATGGAGGAGAGGAGCAGGCCAGTGAGCTTGAGACAAGGTCGATTCAGGTCAACCACTGCGCTTGTTTTGCTAAGAAACGTCCATGACATAAACAGGAAAGTACACAGCCGATGATTAATAGTCGTACGGGATTAGGGGGTGCAAGTTTAATTCAGAAATTTGAATCTGTTTTATTTTAATCTGGTGTGTACGTGTACTGGTGAGATGGGGACATCACCTCACCATGACAGGAGAACGGTGGAGTCATCCAGCTTGTCTGTGCTGTCCCTTATCGCTAGTCGAGAAACCGGAGTCGGTCTTTTGCATAAATAGTACATCGGGGAGACATTTTCCTCCACGAGTGATGAGACATTATGACATGACGCTTGTTGTCTAACTTGTGAATTGTATGTACCATGCAAATGAAATGTAAAAAGTCAGCTTTGTTTATTTGTCCATCATAACACAGACCCATTCTGTACAGTCAAAGTCTTGTGACATGGCAGGCGACAGTACTTAGGAAGTAGGCAAAAAATAACAAGAAAAAAAAAAATAAAGATAACACAATATACATAGAGATACTAGAGAATGTATGACTGGGGAATATAGCCTATGAATCCTGAAGTATTACATATTAAGTATTATAAATGTACAAGTAAAGTTGTCCCTGACTGGTGGTATATGGTCCTCTATGTGTATGTGTGTGTGTGTCTCCTAGCTGGCGGAAGCTTGCCTGTCTGTGCAGGATGCAAACAGAGGATCTACGATGAGCAGTACCTGCAGGCCCTCAACGCTGACTGGCACACCGTCTGCTTCAGGTCGGTGTCGAACCTTCAAAATAACCCATAATCCTCATGAATTGGATACACATGAAAACAAACCTACCGGAAACTCTAAAATCCTCTTAAATGTCATACTGGCCGTGGATTCTGCTCGCCCTCTCCTGTTCTCTCTACGCGATGCCAAACTGTCTTGACTTGGATTTGGATTTGGTACCGCAGCTTCCTATCCTCCTAACCACTGACATCTTCCAGGCGTTCCTCCGAAGGTTTCAAGTGTATACGGGCCAGGTGCCTCCTGCTCTTGTCAAATGTGCTGCCAGAGGAATAGTCTGATATTTTGAATGGAGTAGGAGTCACAAATTCAAGATGTGCATAATGTTGAAAAGGGGTACCTGAAATTGCAAGTGTGACTGCCAGGCTTTTAGTTTGCTTTGACATCTTATGTTTTGGCAAGTGCTTTCTGGTCCTTCGTCCTCATATCTTCAGTGGAAAGTGAATCACAGTAATAACCTCATAGTATACCGTGTCGGTATTTGGTTTTTGCATGCAGTGTAACAATTTTGTCTTTCTCTTGTGGGGAACTTTCCGTTAATTGGCTCTCTGGTTTGGCCGGTTCCCATGAGTCTTTGTGTTTGCTCAGCGCTTTTTGGTGGCAGTAGCGGGGGGGGGGGAGCATTAGGCTTGTGATTGATAAGGGTTTTTATTGCGCCTGGATCCAAATGGAAGTTCACAGGAACGGGAGAGGTTGTCCTGTGCTTGGGGTGCTTGTGACAGTTCATGGACATGATGATACTCGAGAATAGTACTCGAGTAGTCTTGACTGGCTGACAGAATGTAGTGCTGTGGGAATCAGCCTGCCATTGGCTGGCTGTTTCAGTCGGAATTCTCCTCCCCTTCCGCTATCTGTGTGTTACCGTTTACAAAGTCCCCATCGCTACGTGAAACGACAACAACAACCTCTGAGCTAGCAACCTACACTCTGAATTTTATTTTACTGTTTGATGAGACATTGAGCCATTTTAACTATTTTGCTCGGGCACCGTTGCTGCATCCCAATTGTGATTGGTTTAAAGGAATACAAACAAGACAGACGTTTTCCCCCTATTCCAGAATGATAATGGGTTCAGCCAAACCTTTCTCCAGTGCTGGCACAGCACTAAAACAAAGTGTGGAGAGATAGGTCTGTCTATGGGAGATTAGGAATAGTGAATAGGGCACATTACAATGACTGCCACCATTGTTTTTTTGGTCATTGTTTTGTAAAGTAATTAATATTTCAATTAAAATTAACTCATTACAGGGATACATTGTTGTGTTTGAACCTGTCACAGCGTTTCTCATGGGAGGCTAAAAAAGCTGTCATTAGCTTAGGTTATGATATATTATATACATTGACCTATACATTATATACATTGATATATACATTGATCTAGGATTGAACAGTTCTTCAACTCTCTCTATGGCACCAACAAACAAGCCCATGATGCATTCTGATAAAAGCCCGATACTGACCCCTGTGCTCCTAAGAGCATGTGTGCTGGATAAACAAGTTTAATTAGAATGAATAGGCGGCCATCTTTGTATAGTACCGTATCTGGTTCCATGAACGGAAGCCAAATGGCATCCTCAGTGGCTCCACAATAACGTTGTTTGCTTCAGACTTGGGAATCAGATCTGTGCGGTCGCGTGTTTGTTCATGGCGGTACGTAGGGACCAGCAGGCACGGCAGGAGGCAAGGCTAAGACTTACACCAGCTATCAGACTCTCCTTGTAAAGACACAGCCTTTGAACATTTTTCAGTGTGAACCTCACATTTCTTTCTCATAGTGTAACACTATATGTTAGAATACTCCCTTGCAAGATCAGGAATTGATCATGGTGTGTGTGTACATTTTTTTTCTTGTCTTCACAGTATTCTTATTATAAACATGTGTTCTGAATTTGTGGCTGTTCAATTGGCCGAACCGTAATGTTGCTCTTGCTCAGACATGAAAGGAGGGCCTATACAGTATAAGATGATTCTATAGGCATGAGGTTAAAAGCTGCCTCCTTATGGTGCAGCTGGACTGCATGCATTGACCCACACCGATGATGATGTATGGTGAATGTCTGCTGGACATTATGGATTAAAGGGCGTAAGGACTCCATAATGTAATTTCAAGTTTTTCTTCTTTGTAGGACCGCAGTAGGACTGCATTTACACACAATCACATTGAATGTGTTATTCATTTACAGAATTGCCCGCACGAATCGTGTGAAAGTGAATCAATGTGAAAGCTAAATGAATAAAAAATGTTAGCGGATAGATATTTCACTGAAATGAAAACTAATTTCCTCACTGGCACAAACAAAGGAAATAATAACTTATTCTGACTTGACAAATACCTAGATATGTGATATGTGAATCATATTGCCGTTGATGAATCTATCGTTCTGTGTTCGTCTGAGAGGGAATACATCCTCTCAGTGGGCCATTAAATCATCAACAATGTCCAATTAGTCGGTGTAATCTCTAGTTTTTGCTGATAAGCGGGGAAAAATCATCCACTGTGAAAATGGGTCAGTCTGAGTAACTGTTCTTCGCAGAGAGTTCTAGATATTATTTATAGCGCATGTTGTTGCCATTGTCGGCGCTGGATAGGTTATGTAACAGCCCGACCCCACCAGCTCTCTCCAGCTCCTTCCTGTGCTATGCTTCAGATAAACATTCAATCTTATAAACAGCCTCAGGTAGGAGATAGATTTTTTTTTTACTAACTGTTATATCCCTTTTTATCTCTTTATATATCAAAACAAACACAAATGACCGTTTATGTAACTTAGTATTGATCTCCCTTTCCTTGATCATTTGGGGTAACTTGCTGTATTTCCCACATGTGTGCTGTACCCTAAATTAAAAAACGAGATTGCACGTTGTTTCTGGAGGACTTCCGTCACTGAAAGGTAGGCAGCGCTCAGAGTGGTGGTACCCTGGCCAACCGCTCTCCACCTGGGCTGGTAATGATTCCAACTGGCCCAACCTCTCGATAAGAAATCTGAGAAGGCTATCTGGTACCCCCCCATCCCCCCCCCACTCTGCTGCCCACTTCATACACACACACACACACGTACATATACACACACACCGCGGGGCTTAAGACACAAGCGCTGTGGAAATGTTCCCCAGGCCGCACCATGTGTGTGAACAAAAGCGAGACTCCTTAAGTGAGTCTACCAATTTGGCCCTGCTCAATTCTTAATAGGGTTTCCACAAATCTGTCAGTGGTCCTCTAGATTACCAGGTCACACAGCACACACACACACACACACACACACACAGACATTTGACAAAGACATCCTTACACCTTTTTATTTTACTCGCCGTGAGTATAGCGATCAGGAAGACGATCTCAGGTTCCATCCCGCCATTTGAGCTGTGTGTGTTTGTGTGTGGATTTGATTATAAATGAAAGTAGTTTCTCGGAGGCGAGTATGTCATGAGATAGGAACAGATGTTCAGGATCTAAACACATCTGGCTGTCCCACGCTGCAGACGTGGTTATATGAAAGTGTGTGTGTGCCTTGATGCATACATTGGCATTGCATGCAGATACTGTTATGATCTCTGTATATCTTCACATGAATGATGTGTTTCTAATGCTTTTTGGGTAATCCATGTCCCAGGCTGATTCAAACCCGTGCCCGAGGCTGGCGTGATTGACACTTTGTGATTGCTGCGGCTCACGACAATGTATACGGTGTGTATCGGGTTTAAGTGCACATAGCATAGCAGTGTAGTAGCTATGGCCTATCGTCAAATCAGAATCGGAGAAAATGTCGACGGACAGTTTTGCTTGTGTTCCCTTCCCTCCTGCCTGCACACACCCACCACCACCACCGACAACTGGGAACAGTTCTTGAACTCCATGGAAACCGAAAGGCAAATATCAGGGGAACAACACACATGATCCAGACCAGTCTACAGTATTACTGGTGTGACAAATCCTGATGAAATAAGATGGAAGATGGATTAGAAAGTACCAGCAGGATAATGTGGGTGCTGCTGCTGCAGGAAGTCCCTGGGGGCCACAGGGAAATGGAGCTCTCTGCAGCAGGGCCTCAATTGCATCAGCATGTTGGACGCTTCATGGGAAATGACAGTGACCCCCTCTTGTGCCTCTTGAGTCTCTTTCTCTCTGTTTCTGTCCTGGTCTCTCGACTGCCTTCCTTTCAGTGGACTCCTCAGTGCTCCAGTGAGTTTCTGAACTCTTTTGTGCTTTTCCACTCCCTCGCCGTGCGGTTCCGGGAACTGAGCTTCCATTTTAAAGCAAGCAAGCAACATGCAAAGTCACAATATGCACTCAATAGGCATGACACGTTTTTATGCGGAATATGCATTAGGAATATGATTAAGACCATACTGACTGTCATTTTTATTGCATCGATTCTATTCTCAAAAGACAATATCTCTCGTTTGGCTTGCTGTATGGAAGTTAGAAATTGCAGGTAATTCTTAGAGAATTACCTGGTGGAAAAACCCAGACACTGTCAGGCTGGAAAGATTGCAGTCATAGAAAATTGATTCTTCCATAAAAAAATGGATGTTGCAACTTTAAGTGCATATGAACACTATTGTTCTGAAGAAATGTATGTCTTATTGATTTACACTGCACATAATAATGTATATATTTGGCATATTAGGCTAAATGTATGCAGTCATAATTACCTAGTTGCGTGTTTTACCTGAAAGGCCTAATTAAAGAGTTATAAACAATATGCATGTCAAGAACAAGTTGTTGCTACCTTGGTTGAATTATGAGTGTGTGTTTGGTTCCTTGGTGCTGCCCACACTCCATCCATGCTGCAGTCTCTCTGCAGTGCATTGCAGTTCACTCCTGCTCTCCATATAACACTTTCCCCTGACACTGGTCCCCCCCCCCCCCCCCCCCCCATCCTCTCACCCCAGAGGACTTCTGAGCTGTTGTGTCTGCACTTTAGCCAGCACTTGCAAAAATGCTCGAACTGTCTTTTTACATCCATAATGCATAGACTACTACAGATCATACAGATTGTTCTGTGATGTTTTTTTCATAGCGCCAACGGTTTGTTATTATTATTATTATTATATCGTCTGTGATCTTCACCCTACATTCATTGAAAATCTGTAATTGCAACATGTGAAACAGATTGTCTGTATGTATCTCATACGAGTGTCTGTGTCTCTCTCCGTCTCCCTCCCTCATATATAAAGAATAGAATAGAAGAATAGAATAGAATAGAACTTTATTTATCCCGAAGGAAATTATTGTGCCAGGTTACATAGCGATACAGTATAAAAACAGAATTATGAAAAATAAACTAAGCATATACAGTATAAAACAATATAAAACAATGATACAATATAAAACAATGATAAAATAAACTAAAGGATTTACACATTTACAGTTAAAATATACAAGTTTGAAGGCATGATAAGATATTTGACGGCAAAAACAATTTGACATGATTGAAGTGAAATATTGTTGGACATGACATTAAGAATTAAGAATATTGCACATGATGATGAGAGAAGAGAAGAGAAGATGGGATGAGAGGTGGTGCTATAGTGTTATAGATAATATTTAGACAGGAGGATGATAATAATATAGTACATGATAAAGGAAAGTATTGCACATAACGTTATATTGCACGTAAAATTGGGAAATTGCACATGTAGAGAGATA
The DNA here is from genome assembly GCA_002895965.2 of Coryphaenoides rupestris. Taxonomy (NCBI): domain Eukaryota; kingdom Metazoa; phylum Chordata; class Actinopteri; order Gadiformes; family Macrouridae; genus Coryphaenoides; species Coryphaenoides rupestris. The sequence continues at coordinate 549,825 of PIJE02000022.1, forward strand.
ATATTGCACATTATATTGCTGTGTTCATTGTCTTGTAGGGGGGGGGGGGGTAAAGGAAACATCACTTCTGTTCTGTTTTTTCTCGTGCATCGTCAGTTCTTCATTTTTCTTTGTGAATAGGATAAAAGCATCATAAAATACGGTATGTGTCATGCTATAAGCATATAGTCTATAAGTCCATATAGTCTATAAGTATTTTCTTCGCCATTGCAACTTTTTCATGTTTTTCTGCTACCATCCCCGTACTGCATCGTATCTCAAACGGCTGCAAGCCAGTGAAGTTTGCTTTCTTGTTTTCCTGTGTCCAGTGTGTTGGGTGTAGAGGCTGACTCACTGTATATCCCCAGTGAGTCAGCGTATCTTTGTCTGAATGCTTGCTCTGCCTAGCACAGAGGCTGCATGGCGAGATGCTTGCTTCTCGGATTGAATAGAGCGAGAGTTCTATTCTCAACAACACCAACCCAATGGCTGTTCACAGTTGAGTAGCGAGGGTGTTTAGTAAGCCTAATCACGCTTTTGGGGAAATCTGTTGGTGGAAAGACCCAAGATTTCGCAAGCCTAGGCATCTTACTAATCCTAACGAGTCATACATTTGTATAATCATCACATGCAATTGTGTGTAGAGTTCACCATTTCTGGGAACTAACTGGTTATTACAATCAAGCTGGTATTTACTATGTTTGATACGGTGTTTTAATTTCAGCTTTGTGTTTCATAGAAGAGGACAGATGATTTTAAATGTTCTTTCAAGGGCACGTGTGGGAGAGGTGCCGAAACGAAGATGTGAAAGCTTCACTCATCGCCGGATGGACAATTGCGTGGAAATGTGGGCACGGTGAGGCGCTGGGCAGTTTGAAAAAGTGACTCCGTGAGCATGGATGGGAAAAGGATGTGCCTGTAATGCCACCAGGGTCATCTCTGCTCCCCCCGCAGGCGGAGGCGGGGAAACAGGAAACAATTGACAGAAAGGAAGAGATCCTCGCTCTGCAGCTGCAACACAGACAGAATGAGGGGTGAGGCTAGAGAGAGAGAGAGAGAGAGCTCATTCATTGTAGTGACAGCAGTAGTAGCTGGATGGAGGTTCAAGTGTGAGCAGCAACCACGGTTACCATCACCGCCACCACCACCAACATGAGTTTGCTCGCTGACGGCCACACGAAGGCTCTCTCCCAGAGACGCCTTGGGACCAGCAGTACAAGCAGCGGAGCGGACGCAGAAGGTAAACAGTGTCAGAGCTGTGGGGGAACTGTGGCTTGTGTGGCTTTAAGGGGCCACACATCAGGGGCCAAACTCATCGGGGGCCAAACACAGGGAGTGGTTATTTGGCTGAGGGTTAACAAAGCAGTTAACCGTTTTAAACTAATGAACAATTGTGTGCGTGTGTGTGTGTTTGACATTTTGGTTGTGTGAAGTGAGAATACAATGCAAGTTGAAAGGTTACTTCTGTTCTGGGTGATGGGTTTTGCTTCCCTATCCCTGTATAAACTAAACTTTTGAACTTTTTGAACTTGAAGAGGAGCAGCTACCTGTGCATATATTCATCTAAATTCTATTTTTTGAAGTTTTCTGTTACTTTTTTCAAAATGTGTTTGCCAATGCGCACATAATGCCAGCAATGCCTGTCTCTTCCTTCCTCAGTAATAAGAGTCAACTGATTCACTTATTATTTTTTGTACTATTATTTGCAGTGGAGTGCAACTTTACAAATACAATCTAGATATGCATGCAACATGAGGTGTTACATTGTACCCATACTTGCTTTTCACTACTTTTCTTTTTGAATGCCCTTTGCTTGTCGATGAATCCTTCAGCATAACCGAATAACATAATGAATCGCTTGAATAGAAACCACCGAGTCAATTCCTCAATTGTCATTGTAGCAGAGGTTCACTACAAATGCTGAGCTTGTGCTTACACAACACACACACACACACACACACAACACACACACACACACAACACACACACACACACACACACACACACACACACACACACAACACACACACACCCACACACACACACACACACACACACACGTTTTCACCTTCACTTCATCTGCACACAAGAGTGTTCAGTGTTATTTTGGGAGCATCAAGGCTTGCTTTTGTTGTTGTTTATGACAGTGGAAAACTGTGTCGGTGCACTGGTCTGGGAACCGGCTAATGGGAACCCGGGAACCCCATATGCTGGCCGACCATTTAGTTCAGTGACCCCAGGCGCTGAGAGTCCAGACACGATCTCTCCCTGCACGGCCTGCCCCCCTTGCCATATAGGAAGGGTTAATCTGTACCTTATCTTAACCAGAATCTAAAAGTACACACATAAAAAGCACATATATATATATTGCTAGCGGGGTTTGCAACGTTACCTCTCGGAATTTGGTGGAGCTCAAACATGCCAGAACAATGCAAGCCTACTAAGCAGCGTGGGAAACCAGCCATTGCCTCTGCAGTATTTATGTTGCTGTCCCCTCATGAGAATACTCACACACACACACACACACACACACACACACACACACACACACACAGAGAGGGGTAAGTAGTCTCACCATATTACTCTATAAATGGTTCAATAGACCAGTGGCCCGAGTTCAGCATTACTTGACTCACAGTCTAGCGGTGGGGGCCGGATGTCGGCTAATGTCGTGGTTCTGGTGTTTGACTGCCCAGCAGCTAAAGGGTTCAGTCTGTCCGCTGTGGACATTGGGGGTTTCGAACGTGCCTGTAAACAAAGACATTTTGGATAGAATAACGGCAATGATTAAGAGTCAAAATAGTCAACTCAACTGCCTTGTGAAAATGCAGATTGTGCAAGGGATCGGTTAATCATCGTCACATACGAAGTATATTTTTGTTGCTCCCTAGCCTGTCCATATTGTGGTTGTTCAGACGAATGGAAGTGCACATAAAGAAGTACCAAGTCATGCCAGCGGAACCAGAAGCTTGAGAGATGCCGCCGCTTTAGAAAACGTCCTCCGAACAATCTGTCAGCTATGGAGGAGTATTTTTAAGCATTCAAAGGATGCTCTGTCTCTCAGCCAGGAACATGAGATGATAACTTTTGGAGCTGCAGAGAAAAGATAAGAAAGCAGTCTCCATGTTGGTGCGGTTTTAACCGAAGAACTGTCAACCTTTTGACCATAATACGAGACTTTAATCAGACTAATTAAAAATACAGTTCCCTTTCCCTTGTTCCCCAACACACTACAGCTGCCTCCAGGTCTGCACCGCAAGGGGTTCATGAAATGATTAATTGCTTCATTGTTGTTTTTATCTGCTGTGTTGACCTTGATCATTCACCCTTGGGATGTGCAAATATGCAAGGCTGATTCAGGACTATTTTTTCCCCTTCATATAATACACACCTAAAGTCTCACAAGTTATGGGTCAACACTGGACAGTATAATGCAATATAATTGTATGGAATTTTGCATGCTGCCAATGTATACCAGCTTGTGAATGAAAAATAATGAATGTTAATCCAATGTGAACTATATGTATGATATATGTATATCCTACGATTGCAGCCTACATATTCTTAATTTTTAATATATCCTTTCATCCAAATTGAAATCCATCCATCCAAGTTTAAATTAAACACAGCTATACCCAACGGTGACAAATCTTTAATTCTGTGTTGTGGTCAATCTTATTTCCAGCAATAGGAGGAGAATCTAGAATTAGTGTTTGATTTTTAGACAGACTTCATTGTCTGTGTATTTGCTCCCAGTGAAACCCTGTTTTGTCAGCCAGAAGTGAAGTCCTGTTTTGGAGCAGATCATTGTCACCCTAATCACCCTGGCATGGCCTGTAATGTGTGTGGGGGATAATGCGAGAAGCTCTTGTTGTCTGTGTCTGGCCCTCGTCTGTTATGTCTGGCCCCCACAGAGAACTGAACAGCTATTGAGGCTGGGAAGCTGAGCGACGACAATAGAAACTGCCGTCGTCCACAATTCTTTACTGGAGGGGCTCGGTTGCACTGCTGCCATGTTGCCGTTATTCACCATAGCACTGGCACCAGAAAAAGAAAAGATGTCCGAATAAAAAAACACAACAATGAGAAGAATCTTGGCAAGCAGTCACATCTTCAAGGCGTGCGGGGAGCCCAGCCCAGCACCTGAACGGTTAAAGACGGCACCGGTGCTGAGCTTGCGCTTGTCTGGGCAATGGGGGGAAGACACGGGTCAGCTGGTGAAACCCCATTGGCTGTGAGACTTCCAGGTTCGCATTTGGATCCGCCCAGATGGGGCGGGGCTTTTTGTGGGGGTAGAGTAGATGAGGTAATGTTTTCTTTTTTGTCTGTGATAAGGGTGACATCATAGCCTTGGAATTCCAGTGTCGGTGTAACGAGGAGAGAGGGGGGTGGCGGAGCATGTGATTACTGGTTTGCCACTGGTGTGTGTGTGTGTGTGTGTGTGTGGTGTGTGTGTGTGTGTGTGTGTGTGTGTGTGTGTGTGTGTGTGTGTGTGTGTGTGTGTGTGTGTGTGTGTGTGTGTGTGTGTGTGGTGTGTCCACACTTGTGTACGTGACCACATGTACCCGGGTGGATGAATGTGGTTAATTTATTTTCTAGCCTGTGGGTTTTTCTTTTATTCTGAGGAAATTGTGGACCTCACATTGTGGCTGATGTCTCATAGGCTCTCAAACTCACATGTTCACACACACACACACACACACACACACACACACACACACACACACACACACACACACACACACACACACACACACACACACACACACACACACACACACCACAACACACACACACACACACACACACACCCTGCGATGCCCTTTAGAGCAGCATTGTCCCTCTGGAGACATGGTGTGGAGCAGTGCAGGCTGTGTGTATGGGGAATCCCTGCTGCTGTGTTTTCCACTGGAGGGAGTTGTTCCAACTGGGAGCGCGATGGAGGGGAGAGGGGAGGGGGGGGGGCATCCCCTCTGGCATTCACTGCACTCTGTTTTCATCTGTGTGTGTGTGTATGTGTGCTGCCACCAACCCCCAACATCTCTCTCTCTCTGTCTCTCTCTCTCTTTCTCTTTTTCTCTCTCTTCTCTCACTATTTCTCTTTTCTCTCTATTCCATTCTCTCAATGTATTGCTCTCACTCCCATTTATTTCTCGACCCATGATCTCTTTAGCTCTCTCTACTCTCTTAATTTCTCCTCTCTCTCTCTCTCTCTCTCCACCCATCATTCTCTAGTTCTATCTCTCCTCTTTCTCTTTCCCTCTTCTGCAAACCCATATCTCTCTCAATCCATATTTCTCTGTCCCTCTCTCTCTCAATCCATTTCCTTCGGGATTAATACAGTTTTATCTTATCTTATCTCTCAATCCATATACCTCTCTATCAATCCATATCTCTCCCAATCCTATCTATCTATCAATCCATATCTCTCTCTGCCAATCCATAGCTCTCTCTCTCTCAGTCCATATCTCTCTCAATCTCTCATTGCTTTCTCTCAATCAATCTCTCTCAATCCATCTCTCTCTCTCTCTCTCTCTCTCTCTCTCTCTCTCTCTCTCTCTCTCTCTCTCTCTCTCTCTCTCTCTCTCTCTCTCTCTCTCTCATTCTCAATCCATATCTCTCCCTGAGTCTCGGCCCATATGTCTTTCAATCCCAGAGGGTATTTTCTAATAATAATAAGTGAGTGTTGCTGCTGTCGCTGAATACTGAGCAGAAGAATTGAAATGACCCCCAGACATTGGGACGCCATCACAATCAATACCTGGATCAATTTTGTCACTCATGGTCAGTGATGACTCAACTGTATTGGTTTATTGATCATAACCGTATGAACTGTGGTTTAATTTCTGTCATCTTGGCCAATTAGGTAACAGATTTGTCTGTCAGTTTGAAGACAAATAATTCAATATTAAATTACAGTAATGGTGTGTGTGCGTGTGTGGGTGGGTGGGTTGGTATATGTGTGTGTGTGTGTGTGTGGGTGTTGGTGTGTGTGTGTGTGTGGGTGTTGGGGGGGGGTGTGGGTGTTGGTGCGTGTGTGTGTGGGGGGTGGGTGTTGGTGTGTGTGTGTGTGTGTGGGGGGGGGGTGTGAGTGTTGGTGTGTGTTGTGTGTGGTGGGTGTTGGTGTGTGTGTGTGTTGGGTGTGTGGGTGTTGGTGTGCTTGTGTGTGTGTGTGTGTAAATACTTGGCTACATGTGCTAAAATTACTTTTGCAATTACTTTCTAGCACTTTACAGCACCTTTACAGTTACGTAAAAGCCACATTTAACCTTTTATGCGGAGTGGTTTTTCAGGAATCCCAGAGTAATTGATGGGCCTGTCGTGTAAGAGGTCTAACCGTGTGTGTGTGTGTGTGTGTGTGTGTGTGTGTGTGTGTGTGTGTGTGTGTGTGTGTGTGTGTGTGTGTGTGTGTGTGTGCGTGTGTGTATATATTGGCTTCGCAGCACCTCGTAATTCTGTCACGCATCCCGTTTGTCTGCTAGGAGACGAGCAGGGCGGTGGTGGTGGGGGGTGGTCTGGGTGGGGAGGCGGCAGGGGAGACAGGAGGGGGAGAGAGGGAGCAGCTTTCCTCTCCTAGGTAAACACAGCACTTCCCCCCCTCACCACCTGCTTCCCTGGGAGGTGTCTGCAGTGCACGCACGTCATACACTGACGTGCACACACACTTGCACACACACACTTGCGCGCGGATACACTCTTGCACGCACACACACAAACACACACATTTACTGGACATCATCTTGCATGTATTATAAATGACTTTTTCTAGCTCGACGATTATATTTTAAGAAGGCGGTATAAAATATTAAAAGGCATATGATGTGATGCGAAAAGCCATATTTCATGTATCTCATGCTATTATAGTATATATCATGTATTATTCTACATCAAGCAAGAATGGGACTTGTGCATAATGCATCTAAAGTGTCACTTTTCTGCCATGTTCACCAGCGCCAGTGTTGATGAGTGTGTTGTGGTCCAGTGTCCTCAGTCCTCAGCAGCCACGGGACCTGTGGGGTCTCTGTACTTAGTTCCAATCAATCAAACCACAGCTTCTGTCACAAACACACCCACAAACACATGCGCACACACGCACACACACACACACATACACACACACAGACAAACACTCACACAGACACACATGCACACACACGTATGCATTGCACATACATACACACACACACACACACATACTCACCACACTCATGCACACACACACACGTACACACACATGTGCACGCACACACGCTCTCACACATACACACACACATACTCACCACACACGTGTGCACACATGCACACATGCACACGCAGGCATTGCACTCACAAGGCTAGCTGTCTACCTGATGTATAATGCAAATGCAAATAACTCTATGGATATGGATTTGCAATGGATTTGCATTAATGTTCATGTAATATATACCAAATAGATAACAGCATGTATCCAGGGATGTTAAATGCAAAGGGGACAGGAATGTATTAACACATAGGCTAGCTCTTAATCTGCTTTCATCTTCAATGCTTCATGCTGCCTCTTGGCACTGACGGGACCATTACCAGAGTCATCCATTTTAAACAAGCAGCAGGGATCTTTAAGTCTGCAAATAGCTTGCTGCTGTTGTCCTATTAGCCCGTTAGCCGCTTGCTAATAACCCTTATTATCTATAGTTAAGGAGTTGAGGACGTCAGGTAGACCGGCCAGGTCATAGGGGTCATGTAGTAGACGTACTACACTTTAAGCACACATACACACACACATGCACACACACTCGGCACCAGCACCTTTTTATGATCATTGGTCTCAGTGGTGTCTTCCTGACCCCGGGGAGCACAGCTGGTTCTCATCGAGGGTCTCTCGCCCCTCATCCACTCGCTCGCTGTTGTTGTCTTTTGGAAGTTGTTAAACTACAAGCGTCCTGCTTTCTCCCCCCCCCCCCCCCCCCCCGTTATTCCCTCTGCCACGCACCCCTTTCGTCTTGGTTCATTCCTATGTTAATGTTAAATCCATTGGTTTTATGTGGACATTAGGACATGTGAGGGAATAAACCGTTATTGGATTAATTGACTAGGTTGTTCACAAATGGGTTTTTTCCCCCCATGACTCAAAGTGTCTTTGAATCATGCTCAATCAAATGCTGACACATCTGTTAAGCATCACATGTGCATAAATCTGGTCTCAAAATAAGGCTTGTTTGTTTAATACTGCGCACGCACACACACACACACACGCCACCGCGATGTGCTCCGTTCCAACGATGCCCTATTTATATTACATTTTAATAGCGCTCTAAACCCTCTTTTAACGGCACTCATGTTGTCCTTATGTGATGTGGCCTTGTTTATGAGTCAAAGTAAAAGTTATTTATGTGTTAAATTACTTTAACCTGCATCGCCTCTCTGTCTGCCTGCCTGTCATCGCTTCGTCATGGTACATAATCAAAGCGCGCGCGTGTGTGTGTGTGTGTGTGTGTGTGTGAGACACAGAATAAGCGTGTCCATGCATCGCAACGCAGCAGATATTAGCCTATCGTGCGGTGAGTCTTGAAGACTTGTCGTGTGTGAAAGGAGCACAGCCGCACACCCTGGAGAGAAGGGTTGCGGGTTGCTAATGTATTCACCCAGGATTGGCAGCAGCAGCGGCAGAATATAGCTACAGGAGTTTAGTTCATGACCTGCAGAGTTACTCTCCTGCAGTTCATATTTTGCAGGATGTAGTGAAAAATGTTCTGCTGCACCTTGAAGCAGCAGGCAGCGTTTGTAGACCTTCGATGAACCTCAAAGAGTTATTACAGTGACTATGCGTTTGTAGGGGTGGAGGATGTGTGTGTGTGTGTGTGTGGTGTGTGTGTGTGTGAGGAGAGAGAGAGAGAGAGAGAGAGAGAGAGAGAGAGAGAGAGAGAGCGAGAGAGAGAGAGAGATAAATACACACACACAAAGACACAAGTCAGTGTGTGTCCGCCCCAGGTTTGACTTTGTCCCAGCAGGGGGTTACTGGATCCTTATGTGTGTGTGTGTGTGTGTGTGTGTGTGTGAGAGTGTGTGTGTGTGTGTCTGTGTGTGTACAGTGTGTGTGTGTGTGTTGTGTGTGTGTGTGTGTGTGTGTGTGTGTGGTGTGTGTGTGTGTGTGTGTGTGTGAGTGTGTGTGTGTGTGTGTCTGTGTGTGTACAGTATCTGTGTGTGTGTGGGTGAGTCTGTCAGCGGCTCTGCTGCCTGTGGCTGTCCTCCCACAGCCTTGACCCCCCCCTGCGTGCTGAAGCATCCTCTCTGCTACCACAATCTGCTGAGCTGCGTGTGAGTGTATGGACGTTCACTGGTGCTTGTGGGCGTGATTCTCTGCTGTGGGTGTGTGTGTTTCGGTGTGTGCGCTTCTGTATGCACGCATTCGTGTATGTGTGTGTGGGTGTGTCTTTGCGTGCATGTGCGTGTCTGTGTGAGTGTCTGTGCATGTTTCCATGTGTGCGTGACGTGTGAGTGTGTGCGCTTCTGTATGCATGCATTTGTCTGTGTGCGTTTGTGTGTCTTTGCATGCATGCGTGTGTGTGTGTGTGTGTGTGTGTGTATGTATGTGTGTGTGTCCATGCACTCGATGAGCTGTGTGTGCCTACGTAGATTTACGGTAGACTGCCATCTCTGTAGAACCTGACTGGCGGGGTTATGTTATGGCCACATGAGATGGTGGGAAACCCAATGATCCTTGTGGGAAGGTGAAGTCAGCTTGCTCTTGCTGCCGTATGCTAATGCTATTTGTATTTTGTGGCGAATGACAGCAGAGTTGATGATAGAAAACAGGAACATAGATATGAATGGAAATGTAATGTCACAACGTTGGTGTATATACCCATACCCAGTAAACACACAAACTACTTTTACATACACAGCTACCTCCATCTTCATCTTAATCTTAATCATTTGGATATAACCCATGCAGTATGCAGGTCCTCTAAACTGAAATGTAAAGTCCATATTTTGAATATTATATTGAATTTATTTTAAATTCACAAAGTAAAATACATATTTGTATTCAATAAATGTAATCTACACTTAGACACAAGAATCAATAAATATATGTACTTTAATTTAATCATAATTAATTCATTCATTTATGCATTCATCGCAGTGGGATTCAGACCAATAAGTAATCCCACTGGTATGGGTATCCCACAGGCCAGCAGTATGAAGCACATGTCCAGGACAGGAAGTGTTGGCCCATCAGGAGCAACAGCTGGCCCAGTGTGTCTAGACACCGCTATACTGGAGGGGTCTGGAGGGGATGCCCCCACTCACGCTGTACTCACTTTAGTCATGGCCTTCACACACACTCTCACACACACACGCAGATGTAGAGAGAGCACACACACGCACACACACATGCACGCACACACACACACGCACACACACACACATGCACGCACACACACACACACACACACAAATGCATTTGACAACCCAGGTGCATGAAAACCCAAGCCCGCCAACACCTTTTCAGTACGTCCTCTTCTTCCTACCTCTCCAACCTTGGGGTTTTTTTATTGGTTTTCCAGTGACTCATCTCCCTGTCTGTCTGTCTGTCTGTCTGCATGTGATATCTATCAGTGTGACATCATCATCATCACCCTCAGTCAGCCGGGTCTGTGCCATACTGGACCGCAACACTGCAGTTATCCTCCACCATCTGGTGTGGTGACACAGTGCACATCCTCCATTACACTGGTAAACCAGGTGTCCGTATTCAAAGCCTCCAGAAAGAAGCTCAATGATTTGCATTTGTTATTTGCATTTGTATTTGTGAATGTTTTTTGGATATGTTAATTGTAATCTATTTGTTATTTGTTCACGTTTATTTTCTTATTTGTTAACATTTCAAGATTCAAGAAGTTTAATTGTCACATACACATGCAGGATACGCAGTGAAATGTTAAAGTGGCGATGCCCAACAGAACAAATACAGAACAATAATACAAACATATTTGTGTTCATGTTCCAGATATTTGCCATTTAGTTATTTCGCAGACGCTTTCATCCAAAGCATCTGCTGGGTGGTCTTCTGGCTCAAGGCTGCCTGGAGGTAGACTGCAGACCGTGAGGATGGAAACCCAGTAGCTTTCACACCCTAACCACCACCACGACACGCCGTTCCGCCCCGGCATGCTGACGAAGCGTAGTGGAGTTTAGATATGTATACTGTAGATGGAAGATGATGCTATTAATGTACACTGTGGAAACAAACACAGAAGAAGTTACGTGGAAACACCCAGCCCCACGCGCTAACGATATCGTGTCACGGGTCGTTGGTTTAGCGGGTGGTTGGTTTAGCGGGTGGTTTGCTCAGCGGTTAGCCTGCATAGACACTCTCGCTACTTTTCCTTTTCCGCTAAACCGAAGGCTTTTCGTCTACCTGGTTCTGTGTTCTTACTGTGTGTAGTGTTGTCCTCTCTCTGGCAGTGTTGCGCAAGGGGATCATTACCAAAAAGTAAAGCTAATATAGCAGACATATATCTTATATATCGTGACATATACTGTATCTGTGATTCCAACTCCCAGTGCTGGTTTCTACCTCTCTTTACGTTGAGGTTCCTAGTGGAAGATCTGATAATACCATAATCACCATACTATGCTTTATGCAACACATCATGCATTTGATCAAATGTTTTACCACATAAAAAGAATCTGCAAATGATTTGTAAAATAATCTCCATTATTTAAAACTTGGTTCTCTGCTCCTTAGCTCGATGACACTTAATTGGTTGATCGATTGATTGATGTTGTTTATCCCCTGCTCTGTTGCTAGGTGCTGTGAGTGCGGAGCCTCTCTGTCCCACTGGTACTATGAGAAGGACGGACGGCTGTTCTGCAAGAAGGACTACTGGGCTAAGTTTGGCGAGCTGTGCCACGGCTGCAATGACCCCATCACCACCGGACTCATTATGGTAAGAGGATCACACACACACACACACACACACACACACACACACACACACACACGCGCGTGAGTCCCCGCCCTCCGCATCCATCCTCTCCTGGCTGCTGCCCGGGTCTTTGTGAACACCTGGTAGGGAGCTGATGGCGATCGGTAGCAGGCGTCCAGAACATAGCCCGGGCGGATTGTCTTGCATTGGCCACCGATGAAAGCTTTCACCAGTGGCGGCCCTGGGTGTTGTTGTGACACAGGGGCAAGGGAAAGCAGATGCAGAGGAGATAGGTGCAGAATAGACATGACCTTGGGTCACCCGAGGGGGGAGAGCTGATAGGCAGGAGAATGAGCTTTTGTTGATGAGTGAAGAGCGTTGCATAATGGAGTGGTATCGATTCCGCTCCTGAGGCAGATTGCGTGTCTGTATTTTTTTATGAGGGGGTGACTGTGTGTTTCCGGAAGGTAAACACAAACAATGCTGGCCTTGGCTTGTTTGTTTCTGTTGTGTATCGGTGGACACCGATCACAATGCTGGTATCTGATACCTGGTCGACGCAAGGCTAGCGTAGAACGCTAACGCATTGGTCCGACATCAAAAACCCTGCCAACCCTCTGGATATTAAAGGCTATTAGCATTAGTAGCTTCTTTCATCCTTTCATGTTTCTTTAAAGGCTATATTTGACTTAAATTAATCACTGTAAATACTTACTGATATCTAAATGGAAAGGAAGAAATGAAAAAAGAAGATCGACTTCACACTTGGCAATACCAGAGGCCACCACACCAATCGAGACACACTTCGAATGACACATGACTGGTCTCATAATTAGGTGGTTTTGTGATGGTGGGGAGAGTTCCTTTTTAAGGTGTGAAGGACATATATTGATAGACCACCAGCACAGTATGACATCTAGGAGATAGACAAACAGCCAGGCACACGAGCTCAACCATAGCTTGCTTATTTTTGTATCTTCATACACAATATTGATGCAGTGTGAATTTGAAGTAGGCGTACTATTTTTGGCTTCGTTCTGAGACGTGTTGGAGGTACCTACCAAGGCAAAACGCTCACACTTATCAGCCGTGGCAGCGGTTGATACGACAAAAGTACCTCAATGTATGTCAGAACAAGCCGGTGGTAATCCCCGGCACCAAAACGCGAAATGGTATTCCCGTCCCGCTGGGAATAGGAATGGCTTATTTTAGCATTTAAGGAAGTGCGTTTTATCACTAAACCAAATAGTGTTTCCTTTTGAAGTGCGGTTTAGCCTGAATTCTCTCCGTGTGTGTGTGTGTGTGTGTCAGGTCTATGCAGTGAAGTGTATGACACTGCCTTCCTTAATAGTACTGACGCTACTTACGCTGCCTTGCTTCAGGGCACATGGGTAGGTTTAAAAATAACAATTTGAGCCGTAGGTTTCCACTTCTATCACAAATTAGCTGTAATGTAATGAAACTATACTTGATAAAAGATTGGGTTGGTGAGTTAGGGAAATTGATATTATATTATATTTAAACAAAGTTATATTTAAACAAAACAAAACATTAAGTGTAAGGGATATGCAGAACATAATGTACTCCCCCTCCCTTTTAAGGCTGTAGCCGCCATCTGTAGGCTATGTGTACGTGACTGGGGTCTATGTGTCTGTTTGTACAACATATGACCACATATATACTGTATGTAACTATGCTGGCATTTTGTTTTCGTTTACGCTTTTATTTTCATTGCTCTGTCTTCAGGGACCTTTGGGGTATGTAGTTCTCTGCTCTGTTCAACTGAGAGAATGAGAAAGGAGAAGTGGCTCTGGTCATGTTTCCCTATTTTATTTACTACCACTATTTACTACCACCTAACATAGTGCCTTGTGTGTGTGCGTGTGTGTGCGTGTGTGTGCGTGTGTGCGTGTGGTGTGTGTGTGTGTTTCGCGTGTGTGTGTATTTTTCTTAAACATTAAACCTGACCCAGCCTCACAATAGACCGACCTCACTGACCTCCGCTGTTTAGTTTTAACATAAAACAACAATACTACAAAATGTACATTATAGTGAAGTGGTTTTCTGTGGTATATTGTGTTGTAACTGTAAAAACCCCTTCTATTGCCCCCTGAGGGACTTACCATGGTTGTTATCCACCAAACTTCCCTAATAGCACGCTGTGGGTTCCTCAGCTTCCTATTGACTGCTGGTCTGGCTGCCGGTGGCGTGCTACAGAAAGGCGGTGTGCCAACTTCTGTGAAGCCACACATTTGCCACATAGTGTGTTTTTAATGGTTATCTCACCACCACGTGTGTGTGTGTGTGTGTGTGTGTTTGTGTTTTTAGGATGGTTTTTACACAGTGCAGTGTAATTCCAGTAATGAAACAGCCATGGCATGGCGGAGACTAAAGTGAATTAGTTGGGGAGGCGGCTGCACCCATTCTCTCTCTCTCTCTCTCTCTCTCTCTCTCTCTCTCTCTCTCTCTCTCTCTCTCTCTCTCTCTCTCTCTCTCAGTTCAATGCGATTGAGTGTTGTTGTCCACGTACGTCTTTGGGGCGACTGGACCATTTTTGCAGACGTCTTCTGATCGTCAGACCAAGGACATTAGCAGAAGGTCCGAGCCACCGTGGTCCAGAGAGGAGGAGCACAGTGGGACAATCAGGCCGGTTAGCTCAGTTGGTTAGCGTGTGGTGCTAATAATGCCGTGGTCTTGGGTTTCAACTCCTGTATGGGCTACAGTTTATTTTTCTTTGGAAGTCGATTTGGATAAAAGCATCTGCCAAATGCCCTGAATGTAAATGTAAATCCAATGTCACTCAGTGTCTGTTTCATTTCAAGATAGAACTCTGTTCACACCTCACCAAGACTGAAAGAGCCCACTGTGATTGTTTTTGTTTTCCAGTCTCTGATGAAGTCATGAGTATGCAGATGGAGCTGGTCCACTGATTAGGTCCATCAGAAGAGAACGAGCCCCAATTCATGAATAACAGGAGAGAGTAGACGAGATCCCAGAGAAAGAGTTAGCCGTAAATTGTACGTAACCAAACCGATAGACATGAAGTGAACGATTATCCGCAAGTGGCTTATATATAATAGTGTTAAATAATGTAGTGGTCACAGGATCATTTTTTAAATTAAAAATAAGTAATGTGGTTAATGTGGGAGCATTTCAGCGCAGTCAAGAGGGGAGTCCCAACAAATCATAGCAAAAGTAAATGTTGTGACTCATGGCTTGGGAAGGTGTCATTGGTTCGTTGGTCAGAAGACTATCAGATGTCAATTTCTGCCTAATAATAAAAATAGATTTCTTTTTGTTTGAAGAAAATTGTGTTTTTCTGTGCGTCCGTCTTTGTGTGTGCGTGCATGTGTCTTTGTGTGTGCGTGCATGTGTCTTTGTGTGTGTGTGTGTGTGTGTGTGTGTGTGTGTGTGTGTGTGTGTGTGTGTGTGTGTGTGTGTGTGTGTGTGTGTGTGTGTGTGTGTGTGTGTGTGTGTGTGTGTGTGTGTGTGTGTGTGTGTGTGTGTGTGTGTGTGTGCGCGCGCGCGCGCGTTATTTACTCCCCTACTCCCTATACCAGGTCTGAGTTATGTGTTGGACATTGAGCCAAGGGCTGTGATTGAATTGTCTCTCCTCCTCATTCTCCGTCCTTTCCTTCAACTGACTGCTGCTGCTGACTCTACAATACTGTCCTAGCTTCAGCTTGTATTGTAAAGCTCTACAAGCGCTGTTCTGCAGGCGCAGCGAGCCATGGGCCGAGCGACACGCTTCCTCAGGTGACGCAGGCCGGGGCGACTTACAACCACGATCAGCGTGTACGCCTGTGCCTTTGTATTTGTAGCTTCAAACGAAGACTGATTGGTATTTATGGGTAATATCAGCATCCGTTTTACGCATGGGTTACAATTGACCTCTTCAGAGTTAAGTTTGGTTTTGAAATAACTTTCTGGAAAGTCCCTATGCCGGCAATAGTTTGTTTATTACACCCACGCAGTATGACAAAACAGTGTGGGAGTGAGTGATTCGTGTTGGCGTCTGTGGATCTCATGGGAGAGTGTGTGTCGGTGAAAAGGTATTTTAAAGGCTGCACTGCAACAGCTCAACCTTCCATATTTCCTCTGGTTACCATGGAGGTCTGCTGTGTGACAGATGCCTCTGCCTTCACCCACCAACACTCCCCACGACTCTCCCTGCTTTCCCAGCAAAGCTAATCACCGTGGGATCCTATCATTAATCACTGATAGGTTTTAGATTCCGCCTTTGTGAAGTAATCTTGTTAAAACAGACATCAACCAATGTCTTGCTTAAAGAAGTAAGATCCTAGATTCAGCTGACTATGCCTACCACACATTTTAGAAAGTTTTTTTTGGCAAATGTAGGCTATATCTACTCCCTCTCAGTACTCCCGTTTAACCCGTGAATATTCATCATGCCTTTGAGCATATTTCATGACGTTCTTGTGATGATGATGATTCCCTAGAAAAATAAGAGATGAACCTCATAGCTCTTTAGCTGCTCTCTCATATTAATATCCAGCAACAGGGATACCACCCAACATGATGATTATTAAACATATTCTACACTCCACACAGGCTGACTTGGTGGATACATGTACCCGCCATCCGCCAATAATCACAAAGGCTGACTCTTGGTGTGGTGCTTTGGGTGATCTGTAGCAAGTAACAAGAGACATCTTCCAATCTAACTTGGTTATCAGAGGAAGTGTGAGAGAAGCAGATGTAGAGAGGGTCTTGGTAGAGCCTGGAGGAGGATAAGGGGGCAGGGGGGGGGGGGGGGCGGGTAGCCAGGGCAGAGAAAGCAGAGAGGGAGCAGCGGAAACCGTGGAACCACAATCCGGCCGGAAGCTATTGATTAGGATTACATTTACACACAAGCACTCCAGACCCACTCACACGCATACACACACATACACACACACATGCATATACACACACACACACACACACACACACACACACACACACACACACACACACATACACACACACACACACACACACACACACACACACACACACACACACACACACACACGCTTGAAGCCAGACACCCGGGCACAGGGATCAATGGAAGTAATATTAGGCTACATGTTAGAAAGTGCATTGACCCCTTTTTGTTCACAGTTAAATGTAGGCTATATATAATAAGTTATATCTGAAGCTTGTTAAAGCTGGTGAGTAGATTTCAAAAACGCCGGATTTGAGACCTACTATCAAAAAGCCTTCTATGAGAAAAAAAAAAAATCTGAATATGTTTAGATTCATTAATTAAACCCACATGTCCCATCTGGCCTCAATTAAGCACTATCTTATTTTATCTTCAATAATGAATTCATGAATGCATCACCTCTTTCATTTCACCATCTTCTACATTCATTGGCGTTTTGTATTCTTTGTTTACCGTGGCTTTATTCCTCCAGGCTTGAGCCGACAGCGGATATTGGATTTGTTCATGCTAGCAGCCGAAGGGGGCGGAGCCACTGTGGAGGGGGGGGTGGAAGTGACAGATAGAGCCAGCAGGCGCGTGTGCATGGGTGGGCTGGGCCAAACAGGAAGCGATGAGCTCATCGCAAAGAAGCAGAGCGCATGTGAGAGAGAGAGGAGAGAGAGAGAGGGGAAGGGAGGGGGTGGGAGGGATGGAGGCGGGTTGAGCGAGGGGGGGTAAGAGTGACATCGTTTCAGAGATGAGCTCAGCGGTAAAGGCGTGGGCTGCCTCTATCTCTCTCTCTCCCTCCCTCCCTCCATCTAGCTCTAGCTCTCTCTCTCTCTCTCTCTCTCTCTCTCTCTCTCCCTTCCCGGCTTGCTGCTGGTGTGTTGCTGTGACAGTGTAGGCTCGCCTCAGTAGAATATGCACTAGCCCTGCTCAGCCCTGCTCACACCGGGAGAAGCCGGCTCTCGCTGCCATGGTGGGGGACTTGTTTTTCTGGAGCTTCTGCTGTCTCCGGCTGTGGAAACGGGAGAAGAAGGTACGTCGGGTTTCTCGGCTTCTGCTGTTTCTGTTGCCCTTGTGTGTCCGGAAGGGATGGATCGATTGCTTGTTTGTTGACGGGGGGGATGGAGAGATGAGGGTGGAGGAGATGGGGTTTGGGCTAGCAGGCAGGCAGGCAGGCAGGCGGAGGAGCAGCAGCAGCAGAGGAGGAGATGGTCTCAGGTGGCCGGTCGGTGGTGAAGGATTAGCCGGCAAACACACACACACACACACACACACACACACACACACACACACACACACACACACACACACACACACACACACACACACTACATCCTCCTCCTTTTGACATTGGGTTTTGCGCTGAGGGATGCTTGAATCTTGCTCACCCATTTCTACCCGGCGTTCTCTTATTGCTGACTGATCGTTACACTTTTTTGCCTTTCTCGCTCTCTGTCTGCCCTTTGCCTGAAGGCCATCTAAATTTTTCCTTTTGGACCTTTTCATTTTTAATGTCATTAAATGGTAATGTGGCACGTGTGGTATTTTTAGACGCGTCTGTGCCCCAGATTAATGTCCAGACTCTGGGTTAGAGAGGGAGGGAGAGATCGAGAGGGTGTTGAGAGGGCTTGAGACTTGGCGACGTGGTGGAAGAAACTAGCATGGCACCCGGCTCCGCACGTCAACATCATCAGCAGACACACTCAGCCTCCCTGGCCATACTTCCTGCCCCGTGTGTGTCACAGCTCAGAGATCAGATGGAAGAGATCAGCCATTTGCAGCCTGCAGGCGGTTGTACTGTACTGTACCGTGGGTCGCTAGGGGGTTTCCATGCCAGGCAGGCGTCAATGTGTCACTGTGTCGCCGTGTGACTGTATGTTAAACACTTGTACTTCTGCACGCGTGTCTCGTAAAGTGGGAGGGTGTGAGCCGCAGGGTGGAGAAATCCTTTGAGATCGGTCTCTGTGGATTTTTAGGCACTTTGTTTGGGGATTTGGAGCTTTTTTATTCATTTGCTTTCATTTGTTTAATTTGTTGTGCATGTAAAAACACAACCGCACACACACACACACGTACACACACACACACACACTTCACACACAATCTTGCACACATGCCATCACTCACACTCACTCACAATCACACACATATAAACACACACACACTCGTGCACACACATAAAATCGCACACAATCTTGCTCATGGAGACACATGGAACATTGCTTGGAATCTGACCTAGAACTGCCTCTCTCTGTGGGGCGGGGGGGGAGGAGGAGGAGGGGGGGGCACATTGGTTTGGATAAGCCAATCCAAATGGCTGGCGATGACAATTCCTCCATCACTGAGAGGTGTCAACGGGAGGTCGGCCGTTCCGCACCCCTGGCTGCTGTTTACATTGTAGTGCGGGGGGTGATGTCAGGCTTTAGGCTGCATGTGGTGTTTACAGTGAGTCCCCCCCCCCCCACACACACACACATGCACTCTGGATGCATTGCAGTGCACACATGCAACCTAAGCTGTATGTGTGTGTGCTCAATGAAGTGCACAATGAAGCGATGACATTCAGGAGGTGTAAAAGCGTAGTGTAAACTGGATTAATTGTGATGAAATATAGGCCTATGTGAGCCTGTAAGTTTTATCTTCTTTACTTTACTTTGGTAATGTTCCTCTTGGCCTGGAGCATTGGCCTTTTGGGGGCCTCCCCCTGGCCCTGACAACGACCTTTAGCAGAGGTCGCAGCCTCCTGTGGAATAAACAGAGAAGCTCTTATTGGAAGAGTGTGTGATTACTAGAAGTGGACGTGAACGGAGGACGATCCCTGAGCGACAATCTGTTTGGAGAACCAGACACCAGAGTTTACAGCGTCTCCACTTCCCCGCAAGGGGTTGTTCACATTCCAGACACCACCTGAAGAAACACACTCACTCACACACACACACACACACACACACACACACACACACACACACACACACACACACACACACACACACACACACACACACACACACACACACACACACACACACACACACACACACGTGCACTAAATCAGTCCCTCAACAAACATGAATGAAGGAGATTCAACTCAAACCAAAGCCTGAATATTTTATATTTCACTTTCAATTCACATGTTTCTTTCAAATGTTTCCTACCTTTTTTTGTTGTTGTTACACTCACACACACGCTTCGTCCAGTTTGGTTTTTTTTACACTTCAAAGCAGAGGCTTGTCCTGAGAATAGGCACACAACGGCTGTTGCCTGTCAGATGTGGTTAAGTGTGTGTGCCCGTGCACTTGCGTGTGTGTGTGTGTGTGTGTGTGTGTGTGCATGTGTGTGGCAGACAAATGGCCGCCACAATGTCAGGGTGTGACCGTGTGGCAGACCCTGCGGCATCTCTTCAACCCGCCAGCTGTCCTCTGTTCTTCTGCTACAACACAGACAGAGCGACCTGCAGCTGGACGCACGCTAGCGCCAGCAACTCGCTAGCTAGCAGCTTACATATTATACAGACCGTGGTTTAGCCCGGACAACGAGACTATGGTGTTCGCTACCCCCATCCACAGACTCCTATAGGATTGAACTATTAGTTTACGGCACGAGGTTTTGCAAATAATGCTCGCTAAACTGCCTGCTACATAGTTGAGCGATATATAACACAAGGTGGTATGCTTTACTGTTATTGTGGTCAAGACTGAAGTACTTTGAGTCAAGTTCCTGAAGCGCTGAGTTCTCCACCCCGCCACCAAAGGAGAAACGATTGGTAGTTACCAGTGTGTGAATCGGGCACACCCGAAATACCAAGAAATTCGTCTCTAAAATTATAAAGAGGAAAATAGATAGTTTCAAAACTATGTCAACGAATGCATGTGTGTCACTTGATCCACAAATGCAGATTCGTATTGCAAATTATGTTTATGGACATCGCAAAAATACATATAATTTGTTTAAGACTTTGTACAAAGCATTTTACAACACACAAGTTAACTTCTACAAGACACTAGCTGACGCCTATAAGTATTCTTAATTATGAGACAAATCTCTGTCCATACATAAGAGACACAAAAGAAGAAGAAAAAACAAGCATGAAGAAATGGTCCTGTTATTTTCTTCTCTCTCTAAACACCAGCCTCCCCTTCCCTTCGCTCCCCAGCAGTAGAGTTCGCAGACAGCCTTGTATTATCACTGTGGGTGCTTCCTTCAATTAGATCGCTGAGGCCCTGGTAGTCCCCTGGTAGGTACCCTCCCTGTCTCCCTGTCTCCCTGGCTCCCTGCCCCCCTGCCTCCCTGCCCCCCTACCCCCTACCACCTGCCTCCCTGAATCCCTGCCTCCCTCCCTCCCTGCCTCCCTGGCTCCCTGCCTCCCTACCCCCTACCCCCTGCCTCCCTGAACCCCTGAACCCCTGCCTTCCTCCCTCCCTCCCTGCCTCCCTGACTCCCTGACTCCCAGACTCCCAGACTCCCTACCCCACTGCCTCCCTGCCTCCCTGCTCTCTCTCTCTATCTCTCCGCTCTCGTTCTCCCCCTGACCAATTACACAGCCATTACTTTCATTATCTCTCTCTCTCTCTTCTCTTTCTCTTTCTATTCTCTATTTTGGATAGGTTTGTCAACATGATCAATGTGCAACCTAATGGGCAAAATAGGGCAGTCATGTGATTCAGATCTATCTCTCTTTCTCTTTCCCTCTCTCTCTCGATCTCTCTCAATCTCTCTCTCTCTCTCTCTGTTCCCCCCCCCCTCTCTCTCTCCGTCTGCCTCTGTCACTGTTGAAAATTTCAAGCGTCTCGCTGTCCCTCATTCTCTCTCTTCACAGCTTGGTTATTTTTCTCCTTCACCGCTGTCGGCGGTACACAACATGTGTTGTTGAGTCTGACTTCCCCAACAGGATACCGAGTAGCATTCAGCTCAAGTGTTCCCCTCACCTCCACTAGCCTGGGTCCCATCAATAGCGAGTACAAAACAGATGTCCTACAGACCAACACACACACACACACACACACACACACACACACACACACACACACACACACACACACACACACACACACACACACACACACACACACACACACACACACACACACACATCATCACTGCATGCCTCCTACGGAGAAAGTAAACAGATACAGCCTTCCCGTATCTGTGCATGTATGGTTATTTTTTTTATGGTGAGATCAATTAATCATTATCCAGTCATTTCCTCTTGCCTAGCCGAAGTGCTTTCTGTGTGTGTGTTGTGTGTGTGTGTGCGTGTGTGTGTGTGTGTGTGTGTGTGCGCGCGCATGTGTGTGTGTGTGTGTGTGTTTACATGTTTGTCTGTTCTTGTTGTTGCTGGGGCAACTACGTCCAATACTTTGGGGACAAACTTAGTGAGATTGATCGTTATTGGTATTCTTTCTTTCCGTTTTTTCCCTACATTGATTTTCCTCCATTCCGGTCTCTTCCGGCGCATCGGCTTGCTGTCATCTCGTCGGGGTGCGGACCGCTTTAAAACTTTCACCGAGGTTCACTTCCAAACATGCTGCTGTCAGCTGTGGCTGGATCTGCTGATGCTCACTCACGCTTTAATCAATTGAACTGTTCAGGCAAATAGAGAGGGGGACCACACAGCATCCAAAATGACCTCTTTTGCCTTCCAAGCTTTTCTCTTGTCTTTGTGTATTTTTCACAGAGTTAGAACCAAAATGCTTTCAGTGTAGGCCTATATCATGTTGTTGTCTCCTCTCCTCTCCTCACCCCCGGAGGCCCTGCAGGGCTCTGCCAGCCCACTGCATTAGAATTGCAGATCACTGCAGTTTGGAGTGGCTGTCTGGGGGCTGCCACGCCCAACGCACTTTTTTTCCCCTGCCAAATACTAGAAGCATCAGCAAAGACTCGGAGTCTGGGGACTTGACATCGCATCACAGAGACTCACTCATTAAAGAGATCTTAAGCCCTGCTAATTTGAGTCGGGGTGTGACTTAGTATTTTGCATCATAACACATTTGAAACACACATGGAAAAGTAACTCTCTAGGCTAGTGTTAAAGTGCACCTCGGGGCTAATATTAGATTTAGTATTTAAATAGATATTTAGGTCAATATTAGATGTTTTTAAGCTTGTCTACTCTTCTGTTGGTTTGTTCGTTGTTGTTGTTGTTGTTGTTGTCGTTAAGTGAGGATTGGTGAAGGAAAAAAGTGCAATCAATGACTTGAAATGAAAGGCTAACATCCTTTGCACTTGCTGCAGAACCAGCTCCTCCATGTTGACAGCTTGGCTCATCATGTGTATCTGATGGACGCACCGAGCAGGAGCACCGTCCACGCATCTGATAGTCTGCTTAATCTCATCGCTGTGCTCTGGGGAGTTTTTCCTTTGGCTTTAACTCAATTTCATCCCCCGCTTGCAAAAAAAAGACACAAAAAGACGGCTGGTGATTGGAGAGTATTTTTGTTCCAACGTGGGAACCCAAATCCGTCCACCCTTGTATGTATCCCAGCAGTTGATGCCTTAGCAACCGGCGAATTCTGGCCCTTAGTGGCCCAACAAGTTAATCAGGTTGTCACCTGTGTTGGCTTACCGCTAAATGGCCCCCAAACACACAGAGGGGAACACCGAATCCAGTTTGCATCTTTCCCTCGCTCTACTCCTTCCTTCTAGTTTCCCTTCTTGTTAAATAGCAAACCCACGACTCCTAATTGCAAACGCTTTCACCAATATACAACCCTTCAGGGACACCCGCGCCACCTCGCACGCAGCATGTTGAAGCAGCAGCAAGTCTCTTTGTGGGACTGAACGTGGTATTAAACTCTGCATGTTGTGTTGTGTCTTCGCCAGGTCGCGGGGGAACAGAAGTACCACCCAGAATGCTTCACTTGTCTCAACTGCAAGGTGTTCATCGGTGATGGGGACACATACGCGCTGGTGGAGCGCTCCAAACTCTACTGGTAAGGCTCTCCCCTGACTTACACTTTACCCCCCACAACAAGCACTTCCTACTCTTTAACTCCTCTTGGAACTAAGTCTGACTGGGATTGTACTCGTCTGTTAATTTATATTGCGGTATGGTCAATCCCAAGGGCTATTTTCAGTAGCCGAGTTATTACGTTATTAAATCATTGGGGATCAATATCAATGGAATATTGAACCGCAATAACAAAACTAATAGTTTCCAATTGTCCTTGAAATTGCATTTCATCGACCATTGGGGATAACAAAACTATAGGGCGGCCAATTGTTGAAGTAGTTGTAGTGGCGTCCTTAGATATTACGTAGGTAATATATTTCATGAAATATTGATTACAATTTGGATTATTCCGTACAGAATTATTTTTAAGGGCCATCACTTTTCCTCCATGCAGTGTTTATAAGAGATCGTGGCATGCACACACAATGGGTTGAGAGGACTTTGCTGTGTGTGTGTGGTGTTGTGTGTGGGTGGTGGTGTGTGTGTGTGGTGTGTGTGTGTATGACGTCGTGGTGTGTGGTGTGTGTGTGTGTGTGTGTGATGGTGTGATGTGTGTGTGGGTGGTGTGGTGTGCGTGTGCGTGTGTGCGTGTGCGTGTGTTGGCCGGTCATCGGCGGCACGGGCAGCTCTGTCTCAGGTTGAAATGCGAGCGGCTACAATGGGAAGTGTTCTGCTGGTGGCTCACGCTGCTGCTGCTGACACACACAGCAGGGAACACACAGAGACACCTCTTGTCCTCCCGGCCCTCCGGGTGGAAGTGGGCAAGCGGTTGTCGCTATTTATTTAGTGAAAGACAATTCAATGTTAAAAAAAGACGTTTTATCTTCTCTTTGCTGATATTGCTAAAATATTTGAAAGTTGTGTCAGTCAAGGTCGCCGTTTAGAATTCATAATGTGTGATGCGGGTTCAAGAATGACAAGGATTACCGTTATCTGTGCGCCATTTACATTTTTTAAATGACTTTCTTTTTTCTTTTTCTCGTCTCCATGTTTCCGTTCATCCTTGGTTCTCTTCTGTCTCTCCTCCCGCTCTCCATCTCTGCTATGCATTGTTCCTCCTCCTCCGCATATCTCACATTCTCTCTCTCTCTCTCTGCCTCTATCTCACTCACTCTCTCGCTCCCTCTCCCTGTCTGTCACCCCCCCCCCTGTCTCTCCCTCCCCCATCTCTCTCTCTCTTTTTGCTTCTCCACGTCTCTTCTCTCCCCCCCTCTCCCCCTCTGGCTCTCCCTCTCTGTCTGTTCCTCGTCCCTCTCTCTCTGTCGTTTCTCCCGCCTCTGTCTTCGTCTCCCCCTCTGTCTGTCTCTCCACCTCTCCTGTCTCTCCCCCTCTGTCTCTCTCTCCACCTCTCTCTGTCTCTCCCCCTCTGTCTGTCTATCTCTCTTTCTCTCTGTCTCCTTTCCTCTCTTTCTCCCTCTCTCCCTGTCTCTCTCTGTCTGTTCTTCTCTGTCTCTCTCCCCCTCTCTCTCTCCCCCTCTGTCTCTCCCTCTGTCTCTTTCCCTCTGTTTCTCCCTTTCCCTCCTCTCTCTCTCTCGGCCTCTGTCTCTCTCCCGTCTCTCCAGCGGCCATTGTTACTACCAGGGTGTGGTGACCCCGGTGTCGCTGCCGGCCTCCCCGTGCGCGCGCATCCCCCACACGGTCACGCTGGTCTCCATCCCCGCCTCCACCGAGGGGACCACCAATGGCCACAGGGGGCGGGGCTTCTCTGTGGCCATCGACCAGCAGCCAATCAGCCCCACGTGCGAATACAGCCCCGAGCACGGGCCCACCGTCCGTGTCTCCCAGTAAGTGTGTGTGGGTGTGTGTGCAGGTGTGTGTTTGCGTTTGTGTGTCTGATGCGTGTGCATGAGGATGTGAGCATAAGTGTGTGTGTGGACGTGTGTGTGTATGCGTGTGTGTGTGTGTACGTGTCTGCATGTATCATGTGTCTGGTGGTGCCTGTGGGTTTATGGGGGTGTGTCTAGCGTGCGTGAGGATGTGAGCATAAGTGTGTGTGTGCGTGTGCGTGTGCGTGTGTGTGTGTGTGTGTGTGTGTGTGAGCTCCAATCTGAATGAATACTTGAGAGGACTGTGGGTGGGTGTGATGACAGCAGAGGTGAAGGTGAAGAGCGTGGTGACTAGCAGAGGTCAGCCTTGCAGAAGGGAAGGGATGAGTCACAATGTAATGTAGTGGTGCGGTGGTGGAGAGAGTGTGAGTGCTCTGGGAACGGTGTGGCTGGGGCCCAATAGAGAGACCTGTGAAGAGAAGAAGACTCTATTATTCAGTTTCAGTGTCAATCACATTACATCATCGTTCCATTCACAGTCTTTATCTCTCTGTCTCTCTCTCTCTCTTTCTCTCTGTCTATGCCTCTCTGTCTCTGTGTGTGTCTCTCTTTCTCACCCCGTCTCTCTCTTTCTCTCTCTCTTTCTCTCCCCTGTCTCTCTCTCCCCCCCTTGCACTCTCTCTTTTTCTCTCTCTGTCCCCCCCTCCTCTCTCTCTCTGTCTCTGTCTGTCTCTCTCCCCCTGCTCCCCGTCCAGGGTGGATACTGACTGCATCAGTCCGGACGTGATGAACTCCATCCACGTGGGAGATAAGATCCTGGAGATCAACGGGACGCCCATCCACAACGTTCCCCTGGACGAGGTAGGCACTCGGACCTCCCTTATAAACAGCCTCATTAAAAAGATCTCATTAAAACTGGTTATATCAGATTAGGTTGGAAATCATATTAATCTTCCCAAAGCTTGGGTAGCTTCATACATTAATAATAACTCTAAGCCTTGTTTGAAACGTTGCCCTCTGGAAACGGACCGACTGCGTGGCCTCCGGTTTTGCTGCTTGCAGCTTTTTTGAGAACCGCTCACCCAAACTACTTTACATCCGACACACTGCACCTCCTTGGGTTCTCCTCGGCAACACACATGCCAGTGCAGTGCCCCTGTTCTGTGCCTGTTTGGAACGGGCCGATTGCTTGCAGGTTTTCTCGGGAACCGCTCATCCAAACTAGTTCTCACTCAACACTTTCCACTTCCTTGGGCCATCAGCAACACACCTGTCAAGTGTAAGGTCGATCGGATAAACGGTTGTTGAGAATTACTGACACACACACACACACACACACACACACACACACACACACACACAGATTCTTTCCATTATAGTTAGATTAGATAATAAACAACAGTACGGTATTCTTTAAATCGGTTGATACTAATTAGCTCAATGAACTTGAAATAGTAGCATACACGCTGAACAATACCTGAATAGTAGCCCAGTTTTTATCTCATCTAAAGCATGAGCCTATAATAATCAACACTGTCTTTATCCTACAGTATTGTATATAATGTGTAACCTCACCCGACAACAGGCAGCGTGTGTATTATCTCAGAAAGTCCTCTTGCTCCTCCATCTGATCAGATCTTAACTCCAGTCTCCAGCTACTGGGTTAATCCTCCACCTGGCCAGAGGAGCCCTCTCGCCACCGGGGGGATATATGAGCCTATTCATTCATTGACCCCAATGCCTCCAATCCACTCCCCCACCCCCCGACCCCCACCTCCTCCTCCATCCGATCCCTTGCAGTGCGATTAATGATGATGAAACCTTTTAAAAAAAAACAACTCTCTCCACCCTCTCCCTCCCCTCTCCCCGACCCGCCAGATCGACCTGCTGATCCAGGAGACAAGTCGCCTGCTGCAGCTCACCCTGGAGCGGGACCCCCACAGCCCCGGCCTGGGACCCTGCTCCCCTCCCCTCGCTCCCCCTCCCCTTGCCGCTCCTGACGGGGAGGAGTGGGCGCCGCCCGCGTCCCACCAGGGCCCCGGTCCGCCGCTAGCCCCCGTCACCGAAGCCCCCAACGCCGACGTCAGCCACCTGCGCTCTCGCGTCATCATGTAAGACGAACACACACACACACACACACACACACACACACACACACACACACACACACACACACACACACACACACACACACACACACACGGTGTCTTAGTTTGAGATAAAAAAATCACATTGAAAAGAGTTAGAGATGTACAGATTGAGAGTATTTTCTATTTGTAATATATTTTTTTAATATATTTTTTTAATTTCTATATTATTACTCTCTGTTTAATGTTCAATGTTATGCAACAATTTCACAAAAGCACATTCCTTGTTTGTAAAAACTAAGGCAATAAAGCTCATTCTGGTTTGGGTAATATGTTGGTTTTGCCTTTGCTCGAAGTTTTCACAAAACGAGGCATAGCGGCCTAACATGTACGTTATTAGAATATTTTAAGGTTCATTCGTGAAATAAAGTTGACAAACGACACATTTTCATGTGTGCTTTCATGTGGAAAACAATATGTGTTCACGTCACACTGTTTTAATTTCTCACTTCCTCTGTATACGTCTCTCTGTTCCTCTCTCGTACTCTCATACTCGTACTCACATTCTGATGTCTCTCTCTCCCTCTCCCCCCCCGCCGCTCTCCCCTATAGGCGGAGCTTGAGCATCGACAAGTCTCCGGGCTCCAGCCAGGCCGCCTCCCCCCTGTCCCAGAGGAAGGACATCAACCGCTCCGAGTCGCTGCGCGTCGTCTCCAACCGCACGCACCGCATCTTCCGGCCCTCCGACCTCATCCACGGGGAGGTGCTGGGGAAGGGCTGCTTCGGCCAGGCCATCAAGGTGAGGGTCTAGACTCCGCCCCCTTACATCACACTTGGTGCTCTTATCCCAGCTATTATGCAGGCTACCTAGCAATTATGAAACTCGTTCTATTAGCCCTGCAATTATGAGTGCTTGAAACATGCTCTATTCTTATCTTTATGTACCACAGTGATATATTGCTGTCTCCTTCAACAAAATGTACTCTTTGTAAGTCACTTTGGATAAAAGCGTCTGCCAAATGCCCTAAATGTAAATGTAAATGTAAAAGGTCTGACTTCTATGTGTAATGCACAATGCAATGTAGAGCATGCTCAACGGGTGGCTGCTGCAGAAGATCCTCTGTTATCTGGTTACATCCCATGATGCTTCTTTGTGGAATTAGCCCGGGTAGTCTGAGGGGGGAGTGGATGTCTGCATCATCATTGGGTGTCACGTCATGTCGTCATATATACGATGGCCACTAGGTGGCGGCATTGAAATAGTTTTTACGTGCATAAAAAAGAGAGACAGTAAGAGGGAATGCAGGATACAAATGATTGAACATTTAATGTAATGTACTTTAAAAATATATATAAAGATTGTATAAAAATGCATACATGAATATGCAACAGGAATATGATCAGGTTGAATATGTAGGAGATGGTGAAGCTGGAGAGAGTAAGTGGATGGATGTCAAACTGGTGTATAAGGCAACTTTATTATAATTGATAAACAATCTATTTCCCACAGGTGACCCACAAAGAGACGGGTGAGGTGATGGTGATGAAGGAACTGATCCGTTTTGACGACGAGACACAGCGGACATTCCTGAAGGAGGTGAGTTGATATGGAACAGAGATTACGGCCCTTCATATCGGTTTCCTATGAAGGACCATCTCTTTCCATGAGGAGAGTGACTGTTCCCTTCCTCAACATTCACTTCAGCTCAAGTGCTGCTCACATGTGTGTGTATGTGGAGCGTGTGCGTCTTCTGTGAGCGTATGTGGGCGCGTGAGTGTGTGTGTGTGCTCAAGTTTTGTGTGTGCATGTGTCTGTGTGTGTGTGAGAAGGTATGGGTGGAATCTCACATGTGAACGGGTCAGGAGGGTGTGTAGGAGGAGAGGATGACCAGCCTCCTCCTCCTCCACCGTCTCCAGGGCCGTTTATCAAGTGTCAGCATGACCAACTAAACTCCCGACCGCCTAAACTCCCGGCTCCCCCACCCAGACAGACCCTCAGTAGCTCCCCTGCTCTCAGCCCAGCACATTTCGCTCCGTCCAGCAGCCCTTGACTTTAATAACAGCCAGTTTTAATGGCAGAAAACTCCAAATAGAATATGGAAACTGTTAGCTGGATTCCAACAGCACGCTGTGTTGAATAAAAGAGCTGTATCATTCTGGGAACGTTCAGTCCTGGGCAGGAACGGCGAGTGACTCCCTGCCTGCCTCTGTGCCCCCTGGCACAAACACTTCAAACACTCTCATAAAAAAACTATTCAACGTTGGCTGATCATCAGCATACTCTTAGTAAAACTGACTAATGCCATCCCTTACGCCACGCATTGCATTAAACGACAAATGATGTATATTCGCCTTGTTTAATAAAATGTACATGATGCATCACTCACACATGACTCGCTAATGTATGAATGTTAGTAACTACAACCCACGGTGTGTTGTTGTGTTGCTGCAGGTTAAGGTGATGCGCTGTCTGGAGCACCCCAACGTGCTGAAGTTCATCGGGGTGCTCTACAAGGACAAGAGGCTCAACTTCATCGCTGAGTACATCAAGGGGGGCACCCTGAGGGAGCACATCAAGGAGATGGTGAGGGGGGTGGGGGGCATCTCTGCTGTGTGTGTGTGTGTGTGTGTGTGTGTGTGTGTGTGTGTGTGTGTGTGTGTGTGTGTGTGTGTGTGTGTGTGTGTGTGTGTGTGTGTGTGTGTGTGTGTGTGTGTGTGTGTGTGTGTGTTAAAAATGTGTGAAGTGAAACATGGTTGCAGACAGACAGTACCTCAGCTTCTGTCTGTATAGAGGGATTCGCGAGTATGGGAGATATTACTCGACTACAGATTGTATATTGTATATTTACATTGATGTATATATTTATATATGATCTTCTGTGCCCACAGGACAGCAGCTTCCCGTGGAACCAGCGGGTGAGCTTTGCCAAGGACATCGCTGCTGGCATGGTGAGTTCAGGCGGGAGCAGGAGAAATCACCTGGCTGTGCTCTTAGACGTTTAGTATGTATTCCGATGCAGTCATAACACTTCATAAGATCTTATGGGCAATTGAGTTCAACTGAACAGATTACTTTAGTTTGCACGGTTGAAAGAACGAAAGAAAGGAAAGGATGGAGAGAAAGCTGCAGTGCAGCAAAATAGCAACATTGGCTTTACAGACATCGCACTCTAGTGGTCGTTTCCTTGAACTACAACACTGCCGATGACATCTGTAGTCCATTTCAAGCCCATATGGACATGACGTGCGTGATTTATTCTAAACTGGTGGTTATTATGTTGAAGATTAGCGCGTTAAAGCTTAAGTTAAAGCACATTGATGAATGTAATGCGTGTCTTACAACAGTTTCAAAGCTATCTGTTGCAAAGGCTTATGCTGTAAGCAGGTTGTAACAATGGTTGATTGTTCCTCGTCGCACGAGTTTGAGATTTCCACTTCTTCTTTTCTGTCCTGCGTTTTGTTCAGTCATACCTGCATTCCATGAACATAATCCACCGAGACCTCAACTCACACAACTGTCTCGTGCGAGAGGTAAGATCTCACCAAAAAGGGTGTGTGTGTGTGTGTATGTGTGTGTGTGTGTGTGTGTGTGTGTGTGTGTGTGTGTGTGTGTGTGTGTGTGTGTGTGTGTGTGTGTGTGTGTGTGTGTGTGTGTGTGTGTGTGTGTGTGTGTGTGTGTGTGTGTGTGTAGAGAAACAAGGATTACAGTTGTTGGGGTTCCAGCCTCGCGTAGAGGCTTAGTTTAGGCATGTAGCACCGGTTATGTTGAGTGGAGCGTGTGTGTGTGTGTGTGTGTGTGTGTGTGTGTGTGTGTGTACCTGGATGTCTCTTGTCCATGTATGTTGTTTTTGTGTGCATTAATACAATGTGTTGTCAAGACAACAACAGAGGTGTGGTATCCTCCTCACCGGTGACAGTGGTGTGACAACTCGTATCCATGCGGGGAAATTCTTGTCCACACAAACACACAGAAGGGCTTTGTTAGCGACAAGTACGGCAAGATAATCCCTCTGAAAATGGGCACACACACGCACACACACACACACACACACACACACACACACACACACACACACACACACACACACACACACACACACACACGCACACACACACCACTGGCCCCCTGAGCTAAGTCTTCGTAAAACACCTTCTTCCTGCAACCCCGGGAGAAAGCTGTGCACATATTGTGAACCAGATCTCCAGATGACAGGGCGCCTCACTGCGCTGTTGTGTAAACACAGGCTAAGGCGACAGCTTTTTTTTCCATTAAACTTCAAGGTGAAGCCGTTTTGAGGATGAGGAGCTCCTGGCCTGAGGTGAAACACTGGAGCACTGTCTCCGTGTCCAGCAGGATCGCATTCCTGTCTTGCTCCAGTGCCCCGCCTCAATCTGGGCTTTTCTTACCCTTATTGACTAGTATTCAGTCATTAAACGGACGCATGTTTCTACAGTGTTTTACAGTGAATTCAGATAGGGATGGATGCACGTCATTGAGGAGAGGGTAGGTTCAGGCAGCTTGCTCAAGGATGACCACAGGTAGACTGCAGGACACCAGGGATCGAACCCGGTACTTTTCGGGGCTGGGAGTCGGGCACCCTAACCCCGACGACACTATCCGTCACCGTATTGATTACCCCCATCATGGGTCCGTCTCTCTCTCTCTCTCTCTCTTTCCCTCTCTTTCTCAGGAGACTAACAGTGTCTCTCTCTTTCCCTCTGCTGCAGGACAACACGGTGGTGGTGGCAGACTTCGGCCTGGCCCGCCTCATGGTGGAGGACAAGCACCAGGACAAGCTGCTGCAGGGCAAGCTGCAGGCCGGCCTGAAGAGGCAGGACCGCAGGAAGCGCTACACCGTGGTGGGCAACCCCTACTGGATGGCCCCCGAGATGATCCACGGTAGGGTCTGGTCCCAGTCTGGCTCCAGTCAGCTTTGATACATTGCAGTTACATCATTATACTGTCTGTCATATTGTAGTGACACGTCCTGATGTGGATTGTTGATATACACACTTATACATAATACATCTTTGAGAAACATTTCTATGCACTTTCGGTGTGATTTCGGTTTGCTGGCACCCCAGGTTAACTGTTGATGTTGTCTATGCATAGAACTGAATCAGCCATGCTTGTTATTCAACTCACCCCCAAAGCACTTTAAGGTGCACGCTCACAGGATTAGAGACTTAGAGGCGGGCACGCCTGTCTAGGTTCCAGAATATATCACACAGCACCAAACTGCACGAGAATATCACCAGCGGAGCAGCTCTGGCAGACACTACTGCACCTCCGCCTGAGGCAAACTTAGACAGGAGCTGCCAGCTATATTTATCACACCTCTTGAAACATCCATACATACGTCTACCTGGAGCCCTATGTTAGGATCTAACTGCTAAATTCAACAGTAGACTTACATGATCCCCTCCCCCCCCCCGCCTTTTCCTCTCCCAGGGAAAAGCTACGATGAGAGAGTGGATATATTTTCATTCGGCATCATGCTCTGCGAGGTGAGTAGCCCACCAGTACTCTGGAGGAGGTCGACTCACTCCTACTGTCTCCCACTCATACTCTATTGCTGCTTAGTGGATCTCCTTGCTCTCTCTTCCCCTGTAACCCCCCCCCCCCCCCCCCCACACACACACACACACACACACACACACACACACACACACACACACACACACACACACACACACACACACACACACACACATACACATACACACACGTGGTGGGTGAGACTTCAGTTCCATCTCTCAGTTTGTGTGTCACTGTTTACTCTTTGGTCATTTAGCACCGCTTTCATCCAAAGAGGCGTAGAGTGCATTCAAATCTAGGCCAATTTAAAGCGGTTAGGGTGCCTCCTGCGCCGCCCACCAAGCTAACAACAAACCTCCGCCTCGTCCAGATCATCGGGCGTGTGAACGCAGACCCGGACTACCTCCCCAGAGCCGGGGACTTTGGACTCAACGTGTCCGGCTTCCTGGAGCACTTCTGCCCCCGGGAATGTCCCCCAGCCTTCTTCCCGCTGGCCGCCATTTGCTGCGACCTCGACGCGGACAGGAGGTCAGTCGTCCATCCCACGGTGCAGTAGTCATGGAAAGGACGGATATTAGAAGTTTCAAAGCACAGCAGGATGTAGTTGATTATCTGGTGTAGATATCTCTCTCTCGTGCTGGGGGTCTTTCAATAAATGCAAGGTATGCATGCATTTTGCCCACCAAGACCACCAGCGAGAGATATCTACACCAGATATTAGAAGTTTGAAAGCAGAGCCGGGGTGAGTTGATCATCTGGAGTAGATATCTCTCACTGGTGCTCTTTCAAGAAATGCGAGGAATGGAGAGAATATATGCGTCCGTGCTTCAGCTGAAATGGTCTTCAGTCGGGGCCTGCACGCTGCCATAGGTCTTGGATTATAAAAACCAGAGATGGCTTAAAAGCATTCACGTTGTTGTTTCTAAAAGGCCTTCTGCTTCCCTCTCCCCCCTTACCCCCAGGCCGGCCTTCCCCAAGCTGGAGGAATGGCTGCAGAACCTGAAGATGCACCTGGACATCGGCCTTCCCATGGTCTCCGAGCTGGACCAGCTCCTCAAGACCTTCTGGGACAAGCACAGCGTCACGCACACAGAGAACGGCCTGCCCCCCCACCCAGAGCAGCCAGAATAGGCCCACCAGGAAGGAGGTGGGCGGAGACACACGGGTGGTAGTACGGGGGCGATGGGGCAGCCACAGCTTCGGTCAGTGGGGGTGGGATGGCTGGTCAAATGGATCGCGTGGTGCGAGAGGAGCTATGGTGTAAATATCCTGCCGGCCACAGGCGGCACCGCGAGGCCCGGTCTCAGACTTTGACGAACAGACTCAGGGCGAAACTAAGGATCTGAAAAGCCACCTACGCAAGTAGCACCCACAACATCCACATTAAACAGACCACGGTCAACTCCAGAGACATCGTTTCACCGCACCACTTGATGTCACTAGCACCGGGGAACGGGATCACAGGATCCTGTGCATTCAGACCCCATCATCTGAAAGACTGTGTGTGTGTGTGTGTGTGTGTGTGTGTGTGTGTGTGTGTGTGTGTGTGTGTGTGTGTGTGTGTGTGTGTGTCAGATTCAATGTAAGTGTATGTGTATTGAATTTCCTTCTCGATAACTGGATTCCAAAAAAGCCATTTGTCCCTGAAAGACATGCGTTTTGAAAAACAAGCTGGGGCCCCACCTGGACAGATATTAGAGAAAGGAGGTTGAATCCTTTTTACTTTAAAGAAAAACAATTTTGAGATCTGTCATACACAGTTCCCTAATAGGATATAGTCAAGTTCTTTGGTGCTTTTAAAAAGCTACTAAACGCTTCTCAAACATAGTACAGAACACCAACCCCTTTTCAATTTCCCACTTTCAAATTGTGTTATATTTGGTGAGTTCCAGCTCCAGTGTCAATATTAGACCTCAACATACGTCTTGCACAGTCACCCATGCTAACGCTGAGCACCGCTGACCTAGATCTAAGGTACCCTCCTTCCCCTGAACCCGCTACATTGTCCTGGAAGCTGACGACGTATATCTCATGGTCATGTTGCGGTGAAATCTTGTGTTCAAAATCTCGTCCTGTAAATATATATAGTGGCATTGTAAATGTTTTAAATATTGTAAATGTACAGACATATTTTATATACGTATGCTGCATTGCCATATTTTTATTCGGCGACCAGCTGAAATGATGAGGATGAAAAAAACACGACATGTTTGAAATGAAAAAGGGCACAGACAGAAGTTTGTTTTTTGTTTGTTTTACTTTGGTCCCCGTGGTAACGGCAAGATCTCACGATACAGTTGAAACTAAAAGCATGCCACATTTTCTCACGACCCACTTCAAAATCATAGAAAAAATCTATCATCTTACCATTAAACAATTTCTGATCGACTTCTCTCTCCTAATATGAAAAAGAGAATTAGAGAATTGGTCAGAAAATCCATGTCAAATCAATGTGGTGGTGGTGGTGGTGGTGGTGGAGCGTCAGAGGTCCAGCGGTGGTATCTTTAATCTCACACACACTTTAAACACACGGTGTACAGTAGATTGTACACAAGGTTCATTTTCTACATTGTGTCTGCGGTGTCCGTTTCAACGTGTTGGTCTCTCCTTCGTGTGATGCTCCCCACGGGAGGCCTGACTTATCGTTTACACTTCAGAGCTGGCTGTAAGTCTCTCTCTATATATACACACACATGTAAATCCTCTCTTTATATGCGTCCGCGTGCATCACTCATATACGCTGTGCCGCACTCAGTATGAAATCTAATCAAATATGAATCTGTTCCACTGTCATGTTTCACTCTCACTGTCGATCTTCTGTGGTTCCTGCATCTCAATCACATGATTTTATTTTTTTTGTTTCCTACATTTGTATGTGCTGCATGGTGTACTTGCTCGAGAAACTCCCGTGTGCTACTAAACCAAGCAATTTTAAATAAGAAAATGGAGAATGAAAATGAAAGAATGAAAGAAGCAAGAACAAAAATGTAAACAAAAAAAACACACAAAAACATGCTTAAACACAGCTTCTGTTTTTATAAAGAGCGACCGAAGTCATTGTATAGATTTGAGTGTTTTGCACTATTACCTGATGGCTGGTTGTAGCCGCGTTTTTTTATTTCTCTCTCTCTTGGGCTAATTGTGATAAAGATGTTCAAAGACGGTTCAGGTGAGGTTAACGAATGCAAGCCAGTAATGGAGCCTTTTCAATTGTAAAATGGGTTTATGGGTGAAAACCCATCTTCTTGGTAACAAAATGATTATCCAATCCCATGTCCAATGTCTGCGTTAAAATCCATTGAATGAGACCTGGCATTGATTCTCACAATGCTACCATTACAGTATACTTTAATACTAATTTCATCTCATGGGGATTGCACCATACATATACAGTACTTGTATTTTCTAAAAGAAAAAAAGAAATTGCCTTATCTGCAACAAAACCAAACAAAATCTGTTCTCTTAGTTACCCTTCACATACAACAAAGTCAGATTCTCGACCGGTCTTTGCTATCAAAGAAGATGGTTGATGCCAGTTGTTGCATGCTGCCTGCCGGTCCTATTGTGAGTCCTGCTATCCTGTGTTAGTAACCGCTTCAGTTCCCTCGATGTGCTGTCTAACCTGGCTTCAACCACTAGCACCCATTAGACCAAGGCACGCACACAGGCCTGCAATGCTTCTCACCTTTGACCTCTCCTCCTCCTCCCTTCTCTTCTCTTTTCTTAGCTCAGGGCTGTATTTTCTGGAGCTACCTTGTAACATTGCAAATAACGTAGCATACGCCGCTTAAAGACAAACAAACGCCACATAATCACAACAACAACAACAACAATAGTATTTCACAATCACAGTATCGCAACAGTAGAATGGAAACAAGGTCGTGGTTATCGAGATCAAGACACCCAAATAGAAGCCAGTTTTCAGGGCTGATTGATGTGATGTTTTTTCTTGATTGGATATCTGATCGAGGGGCTTTGTATGTGTGTATCTCCGTTCTCGTCGAAAGCCATGTTCAGCAGCCCAACATATACTTGTGGCGTGTGTGTGTGTGTGTGTGTGTTTGTGGATGGGTCGATCATGGAAAATGTCACCGCAGCACTTATTTGCAAAAGATCGTTACCTCTGAACAATGCTGTGCCTTTGTTTTAAGCTAGCCTTGCCAACGACTCTGATAAACGTTTTAATTTGAAGTTACACTCTTTGTATCATAAAGTGCAAGCCTGATTCAAACAGTTGAATATCAATGCTGATGACGTTGTTTTAATGAGATTTCTTCTTGTTTCTTATCATATTTATATTTTCCAGATGTACCATTGTCGGTTTTGATATTTTTAGAATTATAATCCTGTTGTTGGTTTTATTTAATTTCTACACAAGCTGTGAAAACTCTGCACTTTATTCCTGAACGTGAACATTTAGACTCTGAGCTGAGGAGGCGACCGGTTTTTTGTCGCAGCCTAAATAAACCTGTTGCTTCTGAAACAATATCACAGAAGGACCACCTGTGTTTCTTTCTATTGAAGACATTGTTGTTACCATCTTAGATGGCCAATTCCAGAGGCTTTGAAGGCCTGACTAACATGTCACTTAATAACTCAAGATAGAAATGAAAAGTGATGGCTGTTATGTCATGAAAGGACCCTCAAGGACCCTGTTTCATATTCAGCGTTGAAGGGTTTTTCATGGGTATTGGTAATTGATATTGAAATTGATTTTTATTCATGGGTATTGATAAGTAGAAGATAAGTAGAATATAGCCGCAGATACCACAGACATCCAGACAGTTGAACACAATGCATTTAATTGTAGGCCTATGCATGAACAGTGTTAAAGACTACAGTGACCAACATGATGTGATGCATGGTGTGTGTGTATACTGCACATGTATTGAGTGGAATCAGCACGAGTGGAGAACATCCCATCAACGTCTGCTACCCACGTGATCTGTGCTGAATGTTATTTCCCTGATTGTGTTTCAGGATGCATGCATTTCTCTGATCCTTGTTTGTGGTATTCCGTATCTCTTTAACGCGTGTGTGTGTGTGTGTGTCTGTGTCTGTGTGTGTGTGTGTGTGTGGGGGGGGGGGGGTGGTTTCCAAGCGTGCGCGATCACGTGACCACTGTCTCTTCTCTGTTCTCCTCATCTCCACCACGTGCGATTGTTTTCATTCCCCGCTGCTGCGGCTCAGCTCGGGCCCCGTGACGTCACCCGTGTGTGTGTGTGTGGTGTGTGTGTGTGTGTGTCGGGGAGGAGGCGGGAGTAGGAGGAGGAGGAGGAGGAGGAGGCGGGCCTGCAGAGAGCGGTGCGTTGTTTAAAAGCTCCCCGGGTTATGCGCACTGCGCGCTGGGTACGCTACGAACCAGAGAGACAGCTCGGTCCAACACTGCGTGCAAAGCTGTGACACACTGGCTACGTTGTGGTTTTTTAAAGGGACGCCACGCTGAAGGACAAATCATTGATTCAAATCAGCCGCTGATTGAAATCATTGCGTCACATTTTTTTTGAGTGGCTGGGAAGGACGATTTAAAAAAAAAAAAAAAGCAACTTTGTGGAGTCATGGAGAATATGAGCCCAACCAACCGGTTTCGGGCCGCGATGTTCAACCACGGTGAGTGTGTGTCTGTCTGTGTCTGTGTGTGTGTGTTGTGTGTCTGTGTGTGTGTGTGTGTGTGTGCGCGCGCACGCACGGTACGATCAATTCGATCAATTGATTCAGTTTCTCTTGGCGTCTTTGGTATATAGCTGTCAGAGGAGTGTGCACAGTGCAAAGTGTCCATCATACTGCTCCTTCATCATTGAGAGTTAGAAATAAAAAAAATAAAAAAAGCCACAACAACAATAACACTTCTGCCCGTCATAAATCATCCTAACATGTGATTTGTGCAAGAATGATGTTGTCTCCTTGCCACACATTATTTTTGGCGCAGCGCAGACGGATTGCTGCTGTTTGGGACGCAGATAAATCAGATCAGTCAGACAAATCAGATAAATCAGACACATCAGTGGCTGGCTGCACTTGGCTGCAGAGGTCCCCAGGGAATGGATGCAATGCCGTGGGTTGTGTACTTTTGGAGCAGTTGTGAAACTTGGGTTTTGTGTTCTTTTGCCATGTGCCAGTCAGTGTTTGCCCTTGGCTCAGTGAAAGGCAGACTTTCTTATGAGCTTGCACTGAAAAGGGCAAAGTAACACTAGTTCTATGGTGCATATGTCCTATAGATGGTCAATATAGTACAGCCATCTGGTTGAGTTCCAGTCACACATCTGGTGGATCCACACGTCTTGTGATGTGTGTGTGATGTGTGTGTGTGTGTGTGTGTGTGTGTGAGCAGCAGAAAGAAAGCAAGCAAACACCCTGGAGTTGACTGGGGTCACGGAGCTGTGGACCGTGCCATGCAGGGAACGGATGCAGACAGACTTAGTTCTGAGGAGGGACAGTCATTCTTCACCTGAACTTCTCGATCTTGTGGTCTGGCTTTTGGTGTGCCCGCCATAGAGGTGGTCACAAGCTTGCCACAATCTGTAGTCATTGCACAAGATCATGCAATTCTTTTGATTTAATATCGTTCCTCCTGTCATTCAGATTAACCAGATGTCTTTCTTTCACTTGTGATGATGGTCAATAGTGACAAGTAAACAAACAAAGGTGCAAGATAATGAATCCCGATATTCAGTAATGCACACATTTGTCCATTACCCCATGGTAATAACTAGCCTACTATAGGTAGACTGCACTTATTGGCTTACCTGCATCCAGGAAATATCTGTTATCACCCTAATGTTGTACAACTATAGGCACATAAAGCAACAGTCCGGTTTACCTCCACCTGTGTCAACAGCCTGCACTGAGCTATCACTGGTAGTGTTTTATCTGTGTCTTTTTTGGAAGACTCATCACCAGAACTGCTATGTATTCGGTGTAACCAAAAAGCCTGTTTATTTAGAACAGAGCTGCCAAGGTTCTGGTGGGGAAACACACAGTTATATAACATCCCTCTCGATCTCTCTATCTCTGTCTCTCTCTGTCTCTCTCTCTCTGAGCCCCTGGTTCAGGTTTAACTACACACAGCACACACACTAATCACACTTCACGGAGATCAACAAACAACCATCCCACCAGTCCACCGTTTCCGTTCCAACAACCATCTGCTCATCTCGTCCCCCTGCTAATAGGCCTGGGCAGGGTTAGCACTTAGCAGGGTGCAGCCCTGCTAACCATGTCCATGAAATGTGTCCATGAAAACTGTACTTCTATTCTGTATTTCTGTGCAGTCTTCCTTTGGAGCAGGTGTATTGTATAATGTTTTTGTATATTTTCTAAAAGGACAGATATGATGCTGTCTTTAGATGAATTGTGTGATGCCAGTGTTATCAGCTTAAATGTTTTTTAGTCTTTCCTTGTTGAATTTCCAACGCAGAGCGCCTATTTTTAGCTGTCAAACTAACTTTATGTGCCACTCGTAACCTCAATTGAATGTAAGGCCTTAGGAAGGCTTTCTTAATACATCACAGCCTATTTAACAAATAGCGCAGTGGTGTCCTCCTCTAGTACGTCTCTCTCACACACACACACACACACACACACACACACACACACACACACACACACACACACACACACAGCCTCTCTGCTCAGGTGACCTTGGGAAGCGGCAAACTAAGTTAGCGCAGGAAGGGGAGAAGTGGTAAGTGGTGAGGACGGGTGGCACAGTCAGCAGTGTCTACAGGCATTCCACGCGCACACGTATTTTTATTGGAATGCAGCCATTCCAATACCACTGTGACTTCACTGGCGTCATCGTTGGTGGAGGAGCTTTTTTAAAATGTAGGTCAAACAAGCAAACGTGGTATCCCTCACCGTATAAGTGAGGAGCCATTACAGTCAAGTACAGTCATTTTTACATGGTTCATGTTGTGTATAACCTCTTCATAAGGGCATGGGTTTGGTTGATGCGTCTTAAGTTTCACGTTAATTTCAGTTCTGCCAGTGTTGGGGCAATATGAACATCAGTACCATAGATATACTGTAGTTAGTACAGCCAGGTGCTATAGGCAATGTACTTTTGGCTGGGAGTAGGAAAGCACTAATCGATGATTGTAATGGTTTTCTATTGGCTTTGGAATCCGTGCAGGACTATATTTCATTGGGTTGTGCTCTCCTCTAGGAGCTCCAAGTTGTGGAGGTCATTTTAGAAGCACCGTGCATAAAACTAGTAGCTTGCCTCTGGCCACTGGCCCATTGTAAACAGCTTTTTGAAGGCTAGGGTTTTAAACAGTGCTTGGGGTTAGAAATATGCAGATGATTGCAACTGTTCACACACACACACACACATGCATACTCTCAGTGGCATGTTTGCTAGCCCATTTTGGTATCTGG
Source organism: Coryphaenoides rupestris (assembly GCA_002895965.2). NCBI lineage: Eukaryota > Metazoa > Chordata > Actinopteri > Gadiformes > Macrouridae > Coryphaenoides > Coryphaenoides rupestris. Next base: position 591,363 of record PIJE02000022.1, read on the forward strand.
TTAAATCATCCATTGTATAATATCGAGCCGAAATGACAAAGATCTCAGAATTTTAATGGGTGCCTGTATGTTGTGAATAATATATTGTTCTTCTTTCCTCATTCTCCACCCTTGGGCGATTTTGGTTTGGATTATGACACCATTCCCTCCTGGTCGTGATGTTCCTGATTCCAGAATATGAGGTAAGAAAACTGTGTTTTAACTCAACTCTACTGCTGAATGTGTGATTGTATGAATGCGTTCTGGTGGCTGCTTCTGGTGACCTAAGAAGACCTAAGAAGGTCATCGTAGTGTCGTAGGACAAACTCTATCGTTGGGGGGTCCGATGCTGCAGGAGGACCTATGACATTCACGCATACACCAGCAGCTGTGTTGTGCCAAACGTCTTCTGCCATGTCCTCAAGGGCTACGTTTGGACATTTTAGTCAGGCTACCACTTTATATATCTGATGGTGTGCGGGGGTGTGTGTGTGTGTGTGTGTGTGTGTGTGTGTGGGTCTGTGTGTGTGTGTGTGTGTGTGTGTGTGTGTTGGTCTATGACTGTGCAGGTTTTTGCTTTTTTTTTCCCGACAGCAGAAGAGCTGTTGAATGACGTGTGAATGCCCATGAACCCAGATTTTCTCGTCCTCCTTGTTTTGCGCAAAGTGCGTCTAAAAGCACACCGCCCTGCTTTCAAGACGCACGACACACCCAGCTGTGTAGACTAGTTTCTGGCCTTTCACTCTAAATGTCACACACACACCATACTTTATTGACTTGGCTTGACGTGCGACTCCTTAGAACAGTGATACAGTCTGCTCTTCTGATATGTCCTGTTGGGTCTCGGGTCACACACACTTCCTCGCCCTCTTTGGCACTATCCAGTCACCAGCCAGCACCCAACCCCCCCCCCCCCCACCAAGACCCCCGCTCGGCACTTGAGCGTCAAAACCAACGACCCGTCCCCGACTCCCCGCGCAAAGAGTCCCACAGCTGTGTTTGAGATGGGAGCGGCGGCGGTGGTGGTGGCGGTGGTGGTAGTGCCTGCGCTTAGTCTTCCAGCACAAACAGTTCACATGAGTGTTGTGGTGAAGGGGATGGAGGGGGGAGGAAATGGAAACGGAGCAACGGAGCGCTTCACATTGCCTCACCTTCACCCGCACACCCATTCATACACGCATTAGTGCACCGATGCTGATGTCAACCACGCAAGGCAACAACCGGATCGTCACGGAGACATGGGACAACGCCCTCCTCGGCAACGTTCTTGGTCATTCTTGGGTGGAAGCGCGCCTCGTGGGGAGGAGTCGGGCTGTGTGCACCTGTCGGAGAGCTTGTCTTCCTCCGGACACCAACCAACCTCTTCCTCTTCGTCACCCGCGTGGAGGAAGGCAACAAGGCGGCGGTGTGTCATCCAACAGGACAGATGGCATACTATTAAGATGTTGTTGTGTTTTGTCGCTCGTCCCTCGACTGGCATGTCATTTGTATAAATAGATACGTCTCCTCCTGTGTATTCAGTACGGGTCCAGCGTCGTCTGACTGCAACCATTGTATGTGTGTGTGTGTGAGTGTAATGGCATGTTAATTATAATACAGTAAATCTAACTCAGTGACCCAACCCAGGTTCCAGTTCTGTAGCTGTCGATCTGGTCAACCCTCAGAGAGAGAGCGAGGGAGAAAGGGCGAGAGAGAGAGAGAGACTCACTTTAGCGGGTGTGGTGCCCCAGAAAAAGAGGGTGCCATTGTGGTTTCCTCTCGCCAGCCTCTAAACGACGCTCGCAGAGACACGCACGCACGCACACACACACACACACGCACACGCACACACAGTGATGTCACACAGCAGCTCCAAGGTCGTGCCGGCTCCACTGGCCGGGGGGAAACACAGTAAAGTCCGAGAAGAAGCCAGTCCTCTCCCATTGTTTACAGCCAGTAAAAGAGAAGCTGTGTCCTTTTGGATAAATACCCTCCTATCCCTTCACTTTCACTGTCTCTCTCTTTCTCTCTGTCTCTCTCTCTCTCTCTCTCTCTCTCTCTCTCTCTCTCTCTCTCTCTCTCTCTCTCTCTCTCTCTCTCTCTCTCTCTCTCTCTCTCTCTCTCTCTCTCACACACACTCAGACACTGCAGTGCATTCCACTGTGGCTTTTGCTGAACTAGCCATTAGCTCCAATGCCTTCAATCGCCTCTCCAGTCGCATTCCGAGCAGCAGGCTATACTTGGACTTTATTAGCCTATTAGCTTGCTAGCTCCTACAGTTTGGTGCCAGGAGGGTTTTTTTTTGTAATCTTGTCCTCTTTCCCTTCTCTCTGTGTGTGTGTGTGTGTGTGTGTGTGTGTGTGTGTGTGTGTGTGTGTGTGTGTGTGTGTGTGTGTGTGTGTGTGTGTGTGTGTGTGTGTGTGTGTGGTGTGTGTGTGTGTGTGTGGTGTGTGTACAGGAAGTAGGGTGTAGATGGGTTTTTGTCCCACACCCATCTGTCCTTTAATCTTGGGACGAGACGGTAACGACAAGCCTGATACTGATTGTATGATCTGATAATATTCACTGCAGAAGGTTTTGCACCAAAAAAGAACAACAGCGTTTCCCTCTCAATATGTAACCCATAACTCTTTTGTTCACTGTCTCTTGACTCGTACACCACTGGCGCTGAGCCTTCGATTCCTGTAGATCCCAATCAGTCTTATGTTTTGCAATGGGACGTCTAACCGTGCTGCTGTATCCAGTGTTGTGCAAAATGTACTGCAGAGTTCAACTCTCTCATTAACGACATTACGTGGTCCCGTGGAGTCTCATCACCCGGGCACCGAGAGTTAATTTAAGGATTCAATTTAAGTTTCTTGTTGTTACATATAGAGCCCTGCATGGTCAGGCACCTGTGTACATCTGCAACCTACAACATCCTTACATTATCAGCGGGTACCACTTACAGTAGGTCTTCTGACCAGACCAGGGCTTACTGGTTGCCCCTCTCGCTCGAGGCTCAAAACAAAAGGTGATGGAGCCTTTGAAATTGTGGCACCTACACTGTGGAACGCCCTTCCACTGGACTTAAGAGCTGCAGCCTCAGTTGACACTTTTAAAACGCAGCTAAAGACTCATCTGTTCAGCCTGGCCTTTGTCTAGCCTCTAGTGTCTGTTTTTCTCAGTTTTTTATGTCCTCTGTACTTATGTTTTATTGTTTCCTACTATGTGATGGTCTTATTTTACTCCTGTGCAGCACTTCAAGACATTGTCTGTGAAAGTTGCTATATAAATACACTTTACTTGCTTACTTACTAGTTAAACAAGGGTGCGATTTAACTCTGTACCCTGCAGGGCAGGGGGTGGGTATTGTGTTGTGTACCACCCGTGAGTAGAAGAAGCACCCTTGTCACTGTGTATCCTATCTCTATTTGCTCTCTGGTTCATCCCTCGTGGGCATCGTTCACAGTAGTTGTCGGAAGAAGTCGCTGATGTTACTGTTGATTTGTGGTGACGACGCGGTAGCAACTTGGCAACAAGACCCCACCCCTACAGGAAGGAAACCTTTTCTGTGGGGTTTGATTGGAGAGGCAAAACAGTTGTGTTGGTGATCTGGGAATCACTTTGCATCCACTTCACTAGTTATATTATTTTACTTTAACAACTAACAACAGCCAATTGTCCTCGGTCCCACAGAAAAGAGAATTCTGATATACTTCTATTTACTCATTTGAATATTTACTTGTTGTCATCATCACTGCCTCCAAACTCTGTAACTGCATGCAGTTTTTGATCGGAACTAATAATTCTCCATGCAATTGGAGCGCCTCATACCTATTCTTTTTATGGTGTCCAATCAGTGCTTGCTTAGTAACACATACTTCCTTCTTTCAAATGTAGTGTGTGGGCTTTCTAGTGCAGTAGATGGCCTCTGGCAGAGCTGACTTGTATTGGCCTAGTGCCGGGCTCAGCTTGGCGCATCTCCGTCAATCTAACTGGCTTTAATCACGTCTCTGTCTCTCTCTCTCTCTCTCTCTCTCTCTGTCTGTCTGTGTGTGTGTGTGTGTGTGTGTGTGTGTGTGTGTGTGTGTGTGTGTGTGTGTGTGTGTGTGTGTGTGTGTGTGTGTGTGTGTGTGTGTGTGTGTGTGTGTGTGTGTGTGTGTGTGTGTGTGTGTGTGTGTGTGTGTGTGTGTGTGTGTGTGACATCAGCCTGTGCTCGCCCTCCAGCCTCAGATAGAGATATATATATATATATATATTTATTTTTTTCATCCAGAAGGTCGACCCTAGACATTCCTCTTAAGCCACAACGAAGATGCTCCTTCCAGTTGACCCCCGCCTCCCCATAAATATTTCCCAGCCCGGTTCCCATGATGGCCGCCATAGTTTCTGCGCTCCACCGGCTGCACCGCACCACTTGTGTTTGGACACCAGAGAGGTTCTGTTGAGCGCTCTGCCTTCGGAAGCCCCATCACTGTCGTAGTAGTAGGCTAGTAGTGGAACTGGTGGTGGTGGTGGTGGTCAGTATAACGACAACATCATGTCACAGGATTTGGCGCTACAATGCCTGTGCGTGTGCTGTGCAATTATCTACACGTTATATGATTCGCCCTCAAACTACAATCAATAGGCGATCTTTAAGTATTTCTAATCGTTCCACACAGAGAGAGCAGAGCACTGGTCGTCTGCACGTGTGTTAATGTGCTCCTCTCTCTGTCTCAGTGTTTCGATCAGTACAACAACACGAAGCGCGAGTCCCAGCTGGACTCGTCAGAATCCCACGAGACAACTCTACTGTGCTGAAATGCAATCATTCCTAATCCCTCTTGAAAGCAACCTATTACTGATGTACTTCACATTGTTCTGCCTTTCACCACTTTAGATTATAATGTAATTAATTCCACTCAGTTGGCGCACCGGGCGTTTTTAACAAACCAGATCTTGCCTGAGGTGTACTCCACTCCTGCGGGAAGTGGCTGCGTATGCACTTTTTCTGCCAGCCGGCTGGTTTGAAACGCTGGGCTGGAGGCCAACATGGCTTGATCTACACCTGCACTACAGAACCAAGATGCCTCCGGCTGCATGTGGAATTATAATTGCAACGGCAGTCCGGATCAGATGGGGGAATGGTGTCAGGTTAGTGGCTCTGATGTCCCCAAAAAAGCTTTAGACCCCTTTAGGAATGATACGCACATTGGGTTATATTAACCACATGAATTCCCAGTGACTGAAAAGACCAGCCACTGTAGATCCAATTGTCTGAATGTACACAATATTTACATTTAAGTAATTACCAAGTATTGGTTTTCTAGTGTTGACTTGGCTTCTTGCTCTGCTTGGGAATTCCTTCAACACTTTTGATTGTAGAGACCGCTTACTGAATTGGCCTCTGGCACATCTGACACATGTCTCTTATTTGGTATGCTGAGTATTTTTTGTGTTTAAGTCATTCTGCCTGATGAGGCTTGGATGTTGATGATGCATCTGTGCACACATTCCTATTATGTACGAGATGAGGTGACTGACTGCATGTCCACCAGCCAGCAGGCTGAATGCTCGAGGTCGTAATTCACCCTTGGAGGAAAGAACCAGTTCCAGACTCTGGGAGTAGAGGCCTGGAGGAGGAGGAGGAGGAGAGGGGGCCTTTGTGAAGATCGGAGAGACGATAAGTGAAGTACTATGGTTGCAGAAAGCGACTTATGAATGGTGGGGAAGGATGGAAAATGGCGTAGCCCAAAGAGCATTACGTAACCATTTCAATGTTGACGGCAAACCTTTCTGCACTACTATTGAATTGCGTCTGTTCCTTTTCACATGATGTCAGGCAACTTCTGTTCTGACTCAAGTCTCTCCGTAATGCATCATGAATTCTTAGTATCAGCTCTTTGGACCGCTTAACAAGAACTTTTACAGGGAGAGTCTTTTGGGACATTTTGCATTACAACATAATGAAATCTCAATTAAACTTGACATATCTCACAGGGCCTCTTCTGGATCCGACATCACGGCCAGCGCGGAAACAACTGAGAGACATACTGTACTTTTTTGGTCTGTTATTGCCACTTCACTAGTACCATGGTACTCGTGAAGATTTATCAAATGTATGTTTGCAAGCAACTTCTACCAACCTTGTTTTTTGATTATACCTTGAGCCATTATGGAAGATTTTGTTTTCTCCTCCCCCCACTTATATTTTATGACCAAATGTGTAAAAAAGCTAATATGCAAGTTTAAAAAAAATCTGGTTCCTTTAATGTAAAAGATGTACATAAGCATTTTACTCATCCACAGGAAAATCATGGAAACTCAAATAAGGACATTTGTTCTTATTTGGAACTTGATGACTGTGCCAAGGAACTACTTGATGACTGTGCCATGCTTGGTGAATGGGCTGCTGTTGAGAGAGATGGACACAGCAAAATTATGACTCATCAGCTTATGAATCAGCTTATGAAAATGCCTTGATTAAGAGTCAGTATCTATTAGGCTATTCTAAACGACAGTGTTGGAATACAGTAGGCGAGGGAACATAACACGTAAATCACCGGCAGGCAGCAATGCATATTTGACCTGTTTGCTAAAGTTGCTGCTGTTGAGCCTAATTTCCCGACCATCTAAGGCAGTTGAAGATAAATTGGAAATGATCAATAACATTCCATTTTCTCAAGAGGTGTCTGGTGTGACGGTAAAACGTTGCACCAGACGACTACCAGGAAGTAAAGATATGCTGCTCTGTGGAAAAACGGAAGTTAACTGGCCACTGGTGTCATTGTGAGAAGGGCGCCATGATCCAGAGATGGCTATATATCTCTTGAGCAGATTGTGTTCAAGATGTCTTCCCCAGACCTTCCCTCCTCTGAGTGTATCATAGTGTCACCGAGCATGGTCTCCTCGCCGTGACCCCACTTGTGTATCCACTACCGGCTAAGGGTTTCCTACCGCAAACACACCGCAGGAATGAGCCATACACTGTCAGGCTTGACAAACACTGACAGATGTGCATAGTCTGAATTAAGCAGCTGGCTGTACGTAAAGCGTGGAATGTGTGTGTGTGTGTGTGTGCATGCTGCGACATGATGATGTGATCGCAGGTGGAAATGGGTGGCACTGGAAATGAGAGATTCACAGACCGTCTCAAAAGTGTGTGTGTGTGTGCGTGTGTGTGCGCGCCATGCACATCCACGATGGATTTTTAAAGCCTTTTTCATTCACTTAGTCAAACTGCAAAAGAATGGGGCTAGCTACACCGTGTGTGTGTGTGTGTGTGTGTGTGTGTGTGTGTGTGTGTGTGTGTGTGTGTGTGTGTGTGTGTGTGTGTGTGTGTGTGTGTGTGTGTGTGTGTGTGTGTGTGTGTGTGTGTGTGTGTGTGTGTGTGTGTGTGTGTGTGTGTGTGTGTTCCATATCTGAACTTATTCCTCAGTGGGTGAATAAGCCTGAAACATTTGGCAGGGTTTCTACTACTTACTGCATGGTTAGCCTAAACATGAAGATACTAAAAACCCATTAGTGCACATTTTTCCTTCATTTATCTTTTCAGCATTTATCTTCATTTAGCTGTCCTGACCTAATCTGTATTGGATTATAACGATACGGTACACAGAGTTGTCACATCTGTCAGCGCGGTTTTGACAGCTTGCACAAAAATATAAAAACGGTGCGAAAAGTCTCAGATCACCCGCCTCTACTGGCAGAAGTGTGTGTGTGTGTGTGTGGCACAGCGTACATTCTGTGAATGGTTTGGGAGTATATTTGGAGTCCTCAACCACAGGCTGTAAAACATGTGATAGTGAAAAGAAAAAAAAAAAAAAGTATGTAGCAGCAGTGTGGTGGGGACCTGCGACTGGGAGGGCCCCCAATGGAGTCGTCCTCGTTTTGAAGTGGCGGCCCTCAGAGGAGGAAGTGAGGGAGGGAAAGCAGGGACAGAAGGAGGGAGTGCAAACATGTGCATCTCATTGGCGGTTCAAAGAGGGACGCATGCGGCTCCCGCCCGCCTCCCCTCCGCTTGCTGTCCTTTTCCCCTCGTCTCTCCGGCGTGGTGTTGTTGTTGTTGTTGTTGTTGTTGCTGCTGTCGGCCTGGAGTCCTGCTGGTGACGCCACAAGCCGCTAAAGCAACACCGCCGTGGAGCACTTTGAGACACATGAATCGGCCTGACCACACCAGCACCACCGCTCTCACCTCCCTTCTCTCTCCGTGTCTCTGTCTATGTCTATGTCCCTCTCTCTCGCTCTCGCTCTCTGAGTCTCTGTCTTTATCTCTGTCTCTCTCTGAGTCTCTCTCCCTTTGTCTCTCTGAGTAACTTTCTCTGTCTCTCTGAGTCTCTTTTTGCTCTCTCTATCTCTCTTTCCCAACATGTCAGGTGTCCTGTGTGTGTTTGCTGTGTATTATTAGAGGTGTGTGTGCACCCTCTCTCTCACGCGGGTGCTTTATGAGTGTTATGTATAGCCTATTGTTGACAATGTGTTGCTGTGCGTTCGCTGCATGCATATGATCTTCAAAGGTTAAGTGGAAACAGGGATGCCCATTATGGGGTCTTTATGGCACTTGTCCTAGTATTTAACTGCCATAATAAGCTAATGACTTCCGCGTTTTTTTACTGTCGGTAAACCTCTTCCTTTTTTTCTTTTTTGAAATGGAGGGTGGGCGGAGCAGGGGGGCGTGGGGAAGTGAGAGCGGAAACATCCGGGAGCTAAAGAGAAGAGTTACGGGTTTTATTGACTGACACTGACGTGAACACACAGTGTGCTGTGTGTGTGTGTGTGTATATATAGGTCAACCTGCCTCTTGGGTTACCTTCAGGAATTCCGTTGTTGTCCTAACCGTGTTCTACAAATATGTCCTTCAAGGACGGTGTGTTACTATCAAGGGTTGAGCACAATTTGTTTAACATGAATACATTATTTTATAAAGAATGAATTACAAAATTATGAATGCCATTTTGTGGCCACTTTTATCCAAAGTTTCATGTATACAGTGAGTGCATATGTTCATGGGCTCTTATGGGAAATAGTCTCAGAATGAAGTGTTCCCATACGGTAAAGTCAGACCTCATTCAGATAAATGAGGAAACCAACAGCTGTTGAATGCACCGCTACAGACACAGTACCCAGTTTGCTCTGCTCTGACGTCACGCCTTCTCACCTGTTCATGTATTAATAGCCCAGGACAGGAGAGGATAGAGAAACATACTGTATATAAATATAGAAGAACAGGACAGAGATTTAGATTTTTAAAAGTGGTATGCTGGGATTGCACTTATGGTTTGAAAAGCCAAAGTTCTCATTGACTTCCAGTTTATTTATGGGTTTCGTTGGCTATCTACAGTGTGGGAAATATTGAAGATATTGTAATTATTGTTAATTTCCTCTGACGTTCTAGTTACATCAATGTTTTATACAAACAATCCAGATGCAATCCAGATCTCTGGTAATCGCTGTGATAATACAGGTAGTGGTGTTTTCTGCTGAGTATTTGTGTGGTTGTGGCAAGTCTATTGTTACTATTAGCTTATGCCAATTCTCCAGCTTCTGCCAACAGAAAATGTTATCATTGGAGAGCATAGGTAACCGTGATTGGAGATCACGGTTACCTAAAGTGAACGCTCTGGTCTTCTTGACTCGGACACTATTGGCTCTGGCGATGTTTTCTCTGGGGGAGTCGCAGCCTACACAGTAAGTGGGTCTGAAAAAGCTCCCACCGTTGCGTAACATCACAAAGACAAATATCCCACACACATACACACACACACACACACACACACATTTTAAACAAACAGGGGCAGAATTTCATCCGCTAGACTTCTTCCAGGTATGAAAAAGAAGCTTGTGCTTGTTTTGCCGGTTCGCTATATCTGCCCCAATAAACACATGGAGTAATTATTTTATAAGACTCCATGGCTTGATTTCGACCTGTCCGACATGCCTCTGAGGTCCAGGTTGTTGATGTATTTGTAAACCCTCCCAACCCTTACTAGTCCACATTAGCCTTCAGCTCGGCCTACGTCTTGATTGAATACTGTCTGCAGTACAATATTATCCCCGGTAGACCGTGCGGCCCTGTTGGGAAGTCCCCCCCCCCCCCCCCCCCCCGCCCCCCCCCACCCGTAGTGCTCGGCCATTTCCATCCACGTTGGCTCTGAATGAGAGCTCTAGTTATGGTAATGGTGTTGCCTGGGCTCTCAAACCGCTGCCCGGCTAGGACCGCTGGGCGTCCTGCCCAACGGGGTGCCCCTTTGTCTGAGACGTTTCCATTGGAGGGGGGGGGGTCGCCAATGCAATGGTGCTTCATCATATTTCACGCATACCAGTCAGTCTTTAAAAGCAGCGCAGATATGTCTCCCAGAGGAGCTACAAATATAGCTCGATAAACTACTAAAACTTCCTTTTTTAGAGGAGGGGGGGAGATGTACTAGTAGTGCACTTGAGACTTGTAGCATGGTGGGTTTTCACAGCGAAGCAACAAGTATGTATCGTTCACATGTAGACCTGTGCGTGAAATGTAATCTATCCTTTTTTTAGTGGTTCTGCTTCGTAATATACATAGTTTTTAAATGCTACACCCGCATGTCAAACATTTGCAGCCACAGTTTGGCTTTCACCTGGGAAGCAGCCGACATTGGACAAGGAGACACTTGAGAGCCTTCCTCTTTCTAATCTATGGTCCGGTCCGGCCAAGTGGACCGTGGGTCTGGCCGGCCGAACTGGTCCTCTGCTGACTTGGTAGCTTTGTGTGTGTGTGTGTGTGTGTGTGGTGTGTGTGTGTGTGTGTGTGTGTGTGTGTGTGTGTGTGTGTGTGTGTGTGTGTGTGTGTGTGTGTGTGTGTGTGTGTGTGTGTGTGTGTGTGTGTGTGTGTGTGTGTGTGTGTGTGTGTGTGTGTGTGTGTGTGTGCGCTATTAATAGTTAGCCTGAGAATCCAGACTTTGGGTCAGCAATTAGACTCCTGCTCGCATGGAGAAGCTGGCATTCCCTTGAAACGATGCATTTTTTACATTCTTTTTTATGTATTTCACCGTAAACTTGGTAGTCCGCGGAGAGAGAGAGAGACAGAGAGCCTATGTTTTAAGTGTAGTAGTGTAGCCACTGTATTGCTAAAGCTGTACTTAGCTCTTTTTTTGAATGTGTTCTACATAGTGGAACGTACTGAGGCCCATGTGACATGTCCCATTTGCCTGAAATAAATCAGACTTTGTTTTAATTTATGAGGTAAAAGCTTCTTGAGCTTGTTCAACCTATGCTCCGTGATGACCGTGGGGAACTACAGCACTCCTCCATTAAGAAAATGACATTCGATTTCGATTTAAGATCTGAGAAACAATTCTCTTTTCGGTGGCCACAAATAAGACCAGTCAAGTAAAACAAGTCAGTTTCATTTGAAGAAAGTACCCTAAAAATAGCAAAAGCTAAGCTGGATCAAAACAACGTCATCATGGTGAGCAGATGTAGTTTCAGCACCTCTGCAGCCTGTGAGCTAGCATGCAGGGGAAGTGTTGCTGGACTGCAGGAAGCTGCCGTACTTGTTGGAGAGACGAAGCGGGAAAAGTGAACTGGATTTTCTTCTACTGCTTAATTAAACTTATTTTGCAAGGGCAAAAGCGCAATGCATTAGCTTTCATTCGTGGGCCTTAGGCCATTGTGTCACCTCATTCAAGGTGGATAAATAGCAACTAACAGGCATTTAGTTGCATGAAAATCTTGGAGATTATTGCTTTAAATAGGTAAGGACAAATGATTCTTAGGTAAATAATGTTGCCCAACACATGTTAAAGCTATACGCAGGACTCAAAACCACGACAACTACCAAAGCATCATTGGCATGTGGGTATTTAAAGGGCCAGCTACCTTTTCTCTGTTCACCACACCCAGTGTGTTCCTGATGTACAATTCAGTCCTTTTTATTTGGTGAATCTTCAACAAACTTGTACTGACTATGTGAACAAGTGTAACTTACTTGCATACTGACATATTACGGGTACTTTTCCTAATTGTCCCACTGTGTGATATTTATAAGCCATACTGATTGGCTCCCGTGGGTTTTGAATGTCGCAGGGTATGAATCATGTGCAGGACGGCCTGTGTCTCGCTGAGTGCATGTCCTTCTCATATTATTTCTCATTTACTTGTGTCAACAATATTCATTGAACCATAAAGATGGCACTGAAAGGATAATTCATCATTTGACTTGGTGCAGCATTGATCCATTTTTTGCACTTCCTTCCTTTCAAGGAAGGAAGTTGATTTAAAAATGTGTGCAATAATGAATGACTAATGAATACACCGTACAAAGCCATTAACATGACAACAATGCGGTTGGTCTCTCGATACTGTACAGTTGTGTGAATGTGGACACTAGGACTACTACAGCATCGGTCCAGCACCCGGTACTCCACTGGCTACTCTACTGTCCGTGTATATGTGATTGTGCAGGCAGTGCCCAGTTTAAATAAATATTAACATGCCCCACTGAGTGTACCCAAACACACACTCCCCGGGGTAGCTGTTAGCTAAACAAACCTGTGGTGACAGCCAATCTGCTCAGATTGAGGAGCAGAGTTAGTGATTAGCCTATAGCTTAAGTGGTACCAGTGACCCATACTTTTTTTTGTAATAATAATCCTAGAGTGTTGTGTGTGTGTGTGTGTGTGTGCATGTGTGTGTGACGTGTATAGGGGTGTTTATATTTGAAAAAATTATGATCTCAACTTCGGCAGCATGGGGGGGGGGGGGGTTAGAGAATCTGCATGCAATGCAGATATCACTTTAAATTTTTCTAAATCTCACAGTTATTCAGGATGATGGCTTGATAGATGATAGCATGAGTTCACACCTCTACTCCTCATCATTTGTCTGGTCTCCTGACAGCCCCTTTAATTCACTATTCCCTGTGCTTTCTCTCTCTCGCTCTCTCGCTCTCTCTCTCTCTCTCTCTCTCTCTCTCTCTCTGCATCTCTCGTATTTTCCTTCTCATGCAGTCTGTTTTCTAAGAGCGGCATCTCTCCGCCCTGGGCAGCCTGTCGGCATCCTAACGTAGCATTAATGTTTTACTGTCCTACTGTTTCGCGCCGCCGTTGCTCAGAGTAGCTTCTCCGCGTCTCTGGGCTCTGCAGAGGAACACCGTCTGTCTGGCGGTCGCCTGAATGGTAAGTGCAGCGTGTAGCGGCTGTCGTCTGTGTTATGACCAGGAGTACAATAATAATACAGGCTGTGTGCAGCAGCGTAGTCTAGTGCATTACTCCTGCTCTCCATAGACCGATAACCTGACTTGGCTTCACCGGTGATGTGTGGAAATGCAGGAGTGATGATCTTTGGGGGGTGGGGGGTGGATTTACATTCACTTTGTTTATGATTGTGTCTGCTCGTCGGTCATAGGCTCCATATAGATTAATGCGTGTTTATTTAAGGATATATAGTGTGTGTGTGTGGGTGTGTGTGTGTGTGTGTGTGTGTGTGTGTGGTGTGTGTGTGTGTGTGTGTGTGTGTGTGTGTGTGTGTGTGTGTGTGTGTGTGTGTGTGTGTGTGTGTGTGTGTGTGTGTGTGTGTGTGTAAAAACATGTGGATGGTGGTGCAACTGCTGGTGGACAGATGCTGACTGGTTTCCCGCCTTCCAGCTGTTTACAGCGTGGTTGTGAACTGTTAAGTCTTAGCAGCTATCGCATGGTGCCTGGGCTTGTACTTGCCCCCGTCAGGCTGCTGGTAACGTACACAGGAGGCCTTAACTGCCCTGCCTGTGTGTGGGGTCCGCCGGAGGTTCTGTCACAAATAAGCTGCTTGGCAAGGCATCCAAGCGCTACCCCTGCTCTATGTGTACTTGTGGGGTTGTAAGCGCACGTGTCTTTGTGGTTCCCTGGCTTTCTTTGTGTGTGTGTGTGCATTTTTACGTGGCTTTTTTTTGGTGGTTGCGAGATTAGAGAAGTGGGCTGCATCTGTGAGGGGAACGAGCATGAAGGATTAGTGGGGGGAAGAGGACAATTAAGTTAAGAGTTTATGTCGGAGCCCTGGCGGCCAGAGCAGCCCCACCCCTGGCCTGTCTCCACCAGCACACCGTGGTCCAGGCTATGACTCCACGACCAGCAGCGTTGTAGAGGTTTTCCCTGAAATCTTGGAGAGAGATAAGATTGTTTTAGCTCGACTTGAAAATGTTATGCGTCTCGGTTGTAGTTTTGTGCATTTGCAGATTTAAATGTTTGACTTTTGTGTGTACAATAGCATGATATACAGTTGTTACATTGTAAGGAGGATAATACTTTTGTGAATATACTAAACCCACTGGTAAACATTTTTCTTTGTCATTTCAACCTTGAAACTTGAACTGAAAGATCACTTCTATTGAGACACAAGTTACTTGGCTTACATTTATAATCCCCCAGGGAGACGTCATGTTGTGTCTAAGGTGTCAATCACAGAGGCCCAGGACTACGGGAAAAAAGTTCTGTCATTCCGTGTGATGATCATCGCCATCTTTAGAGTAGAGGAAATGACCCTTGGAGCAGGTCTGTTGCTCGGTAACTGTCCCCAGGCGCCTCAGGAAACCATGGGGTCAGGGAGCTCGGCCAATGAGCTGCGAGTTCAAGACTCAAGTCTCATTGGGAAGTGTGGATAACAAGTCATATGCCAAGGAGCCATTATCAGTCAATCTCATGTCGGTCGGCCACCTCCAAACACTCTGTCAATGTCTAGCAATGGTGAAATTCCTTTTACTTTTTCTTTTATCTGGGCCCCTTTTTAGTGGGGCCGTCTTAAGGGGACATCTTGTGTGTTTAGAGAGTTGACTTTGCATTGTTACAGAAATGGATACACGCCGTGAAACGCTTTTACTTGCAACTTGTGATGGTTTCAGGTTTCGCCATTCAGTTTACGACAGCGGTAATCCGGGAACAGTAGATCTGGACAGTTGCTGGATAGGATAAAAGAAAAAATCGACATCAAAACAAAATGTCCTCTTGCAGAAGGAAAGTAAAGAAGGATACACCCATTTGAAGTGGACCTTGCTTCTCTGAAACGTTAGCTCCGTTTGGCCCCAGAGGACGTCGTGTCCAGACGCCGACATCCCTCGTCCAGTTTGATCCGATTGTCCCAGCACACGCCTCCACGTGGCTTCCGTTTCTCTGACGGTGTCCCGATCTTTTTGACGAGGGTCCCCCGCTGGCAGCAGAAGGAATCAATCACGCGAGGTACGTTGGAGAGTTGCTGTAAGCTAACGTGGGGGAGACAGACAGACAGACAGACAGACAGACAGACGGGCCGGACAGACGGGTGTGGAATGCAGCAGAACAGAAGCCAGATCCCACAGCCTTCTCTTGACTCTGTTTCACCGGCCAACCAGAGTTCACCGCCGAGCAGATGTTTTGTCTGTTGCAGAGTTGAACTCTTTTGAGGTGTCTGTTTCCTCCACCCGGGTATGGGTATCGCCACTTAAAATAAACACCCCCAAAAAAAAAAAAATCACCTTTCCAGACAGGTTCAAAGAACGGCAATTTGTTTTCTGGTGGGAAATGTGCTTCGCTGTGCTGCAGCTTCAACCCGCAGCCGAGGGGTCATTGAAAAGCAATAGACATAATAATCTCTGTCCATTTTGTGTAATCGCTAAAAATAAACAGAAATAGTTAAACATCTTTCTTTCTCCGCCAAACATGGAAGGAAATGAAAAATTTGCGTAGCTAACTGTACACCCACACACTCGTGGCTTTCAAAATGTACATTGATGGCTTATATTTCCGAACCTGTGTGTGTGGGTGCGTGCGTGCTCGGCTTCCCAAATGAAACGGTACGTCTGAGTGAAGTTGTCAGGCCGTTTGAAATGATAAGCATGTTTGAGCGTTCAGCAGGTCACAGTGTTCCATGCGGTACTGATCAGACCTCGCTTTCGCTCCAGAACAGTTTAGACCGTGAAGTGGTTTACGAGCGTAACACTTATCATTAATGCTTTCCATACGACCGTTTTTGTATTTCTCATTCGACTCATTACGATAGACGACGGATGGTATTCAGAGTGTCAGCAGATTCCAAAGTGAGGCTAAAATAAGCTCTGGCGACAGCCTCTAGCCGTGCTGGAGACCCCAGCTCCGGCCTGTGTAGTGCTGGCCGTCCGCCTGCTCTCTGATCACCATGGGGCAGCTTCTGAGTCAGTACGCCAACTACAGTAACAACCGGTCAAGGCGTCATCATCATCATCGCTACTGGCTTTAATGCAGATATTATTATTATTATTTTTGCCTGACGTTGGCGTTCAGTTGAATGCCAAATGCCCACATTAATGTCTCAGTACAAACGTTTTACATGAATGTCTGATCATTAAATGGGAAAGCGGAGAGTAACATCGGGTTTAATAGAGTGAGATCATTTCTGGTCTTCTTCCAGGAGAGACTAGTGCTATGTGTAGCGAAGGTAGACCACCATGGAGGTACTGCTGGGCAAAGGAGGAACATTAGCTTTATATGTTAAACATAGCGTGAAGGTAGTTGGTCCAACACTCGCTCCAATACTGCTAGACTGCTTGAATCTCACACATTTCTAGTTTTAATCTAAATTTTGATGTGTCCATCTGTTTTAGCTTCCTCTTTGGTGAGTTTATTAACATATTTACACCGTCTTGGACATTTTTAAAGCGATTACTATCTCCGCTGCAATCCCAGTTTCCAATCTAATTGAGTAAGTAGTGAGCAAGATTGATGGCTGGATGAATGCTTGTTCCAGGAGAACGACTGTAAGAAATGGCAAAACTACTTAATGCCTTTTAATTTCCCTCAAACTGTGACGAGAAGCAAAGGGGAACCCAATTTGTTTTCATTTCTCAATGGAATTCTCCGCGCCTGATGAAGAATGCCTTTGAACAATGGAACGCCTCATTCTTCATTACCGATGGGATTTCTGCCCCCCCCCCCCCCCCCAAACCCAACCCAACCCAATGGAAGTGCACCATTCACCACAACCTCCCGTCCCATTGTTGCACCCTGAGAGCGGGGAGGGGGGGGAAAACAAAGTTAGATGCCGGTGGGAGAGATGGAGGGGAGGTTGTGGGGGTGAGAGAAAGGTTTAGCTCCTTCATAGCACTACTGTGTTTTTTCTCTCCCTCTCTCCCCCCCCCCTGTCTGATAAAGGCCGCTTAATTGAATGGCGGAGGAAGTGGAGGAAGTGTAGGTTCAGCAGATCTGCAGTCTACGCTCCGCTGGAACAATATTTATGTTCCTGCGCCGTGGATGCATTCCTCTGTGGGAGTGAGTTTCGATTACACAAACCTGTTTCCCTGTTTATGCTTTCTAGACTCGGTTTATGGGACACGGGACTTTCTCTGTCTAGAAAGATGTTGCTGATAAAACGGTTTGTCAATCATAACCTTGCGAGACAAAAAAAAAGAAAAACACTATCAAGCAATAGGTGGCACTATACTCTATTCTATTCTCCACCCATTCACTCAATGAGCAAACAACACCAGAGAGGATGGAATACAGTGTGTTGTTAATGCACACACTTCTATATATTGATTATACATGGAAAATCCATATAGATGGTGACAATGGCGCCATGCAGACTATACATATCCGCTGGGTAAATGCAAGCAATATTTTGTTGGTTGATCACTGGATTGTGCATGCATGGAAGCGACCAGGAAAAAATTATGATGATATGCAATAAAGTAAATCTGTGCTATTTGTGTTAACACTTGAATACTAGAGTCTCATATAAAACCCGATTAATAAAACCGACTTCCCTCGACGGGAGTTTGCGAGCAGCACTACCCTATGCACACACACACACGTTGACGCTTGGTTAACAAACATACAAACAAAAATCAATGAAATAAAGACAACCTCCAATACTCCTGTGGGGTTGTCTGTTCGTCGTGGGGATCCGAACAGAACCGATGGCCCTGTGGTGCCAGACTGCAGTCTTGTTATTTTTCGTCTGTATTTCGGTATGCAGTGTTTTCCCTGGCCCCCGGTATCAGGGTAGTGGTTTTTATCAGGGAAGTCGCCCCCCCCCCCCCTCCCTGGACCTCAGCCGGATGACCTGACAATGTAAACAGAGACACACACACACGGGCGCTTTCATTACAATTTAGGATATGATCTGCAGGGGCCCCACAAAGACGACACTTAAAGGTCATCTATTGTCTGTGCAGAGATTTGTGTGTGTGTGTGTGTGTGTGTGTGTGTGTGTGTGTGTGTGTGTGTGTGCTAATCTGCTAATATGTATGTAGCATGCATCGGGCAGGATAAACCTCAGTCGAGCACGGTCGAGCCATTAAAGAGGGCTCCACGATAAGCATCCCTATTAAAGCGCACCAGCCGTTGTCTCCCGCAGATACTGTCTTTCCTGACAGGAAGTTGTGGAAACCACATCCTGGCTGTCTAGGATATGCTAACAAAAATGTAATTATTTGAAGAAGAAAACAAAAATCTATACATTCTTGGTTGTATTTTGATGTAGAATTTTTTTGTGTGGTTTTGTTTCACCTGAAACGGACGGTGTGGTCTTTTTCGTAAATCTTTTGTGGAATCGTGTTTATGTAGCCTACCTTAGAGTCTTCCTACGCTCATGTATACACACAATCCTTGGAAGTGGTTTAACGGGAGTCTTTTCATTAAGGCAGCTTTACCTTCCCAGCATTACTTGAAGCAGTCAATTTAAACAAGATCCAAAGAAATTCTGTAATTACAAAGCCCCGACTCCTTGAGAATAAGTGATTATAACAAGAGCTCCCAAAGCACAGTAAGCCTGGCAGATTATACGGTAAGGCTTTTGTGTGTGTGTGTGTGTGTGTGTGTGTGTGTGTGTGTGTGTGTGTGTGTGTGTGTGTGTGTGTGTGTGTGTGTGTGTGTGTGTGTGTGGTGTGTGTGTGTGTGTGTGTGTGTGTGTGTGTGTGTGTGTGTGTGTGTGTGTGTGTGTACTGCTGACGGATAGGGTTCTGGTGGGTGAAACACTCTTAGTAGCATGATTTTGATCATCATGATCTTTTGATCAGCAACCAAAGGGAGGGGCCGGGACGGGACGGGGGACTTGAACTTTTAACGTTCCATCCCTCCTTCTCTCTGTCTATATATCTCTCTCATCTCTGTTGTTCTTTAGCATCTGTCTCTCTTTCAGTTCAATGCATCATGGATGGATCAGTAATAATTTTGATATGGTATCAGTTATTAGTATGCAGACGTGTTTGTTTTTGTGTGCACGTGTGTGCGTGCATGTGTAAGCGTCCGTGTGTGTGTGTGTGTGTGCTCACAGATTTGCAGGGAGGCTGCAGAGAGAATGAGGGCCACGGGGGCTTGGTTCAAGGCGGCAGGGCAGATGTTGTGGAGCCCCCCCTGCAGAGCAAGCAGTCTCTCTGAAGTCTGCGTTCCTCTCATCTCATCAGCCCCCGGTCCCTCCCACCACCTGCACGCTCGCCACACATTGGCTGAAACATGAGGAGAAGGGGCAGGGCCACGTAGACATTCCACTTTGACAGTGGCTGTCCCTGCAGACTGAATGTGAGTAAGCGTAGCTATTGGAGTGGAGGTAAAGACAGGAGGTGTGGTTATGTAATGAGGGGTGCCCTCCGAGAGAAGATGGGATATTCTACGGTTTGAGGAGCTTTTCAAGGCCTGTTTACTTTAGTCCATCTTGCCTGATGGCCTTGCTGATTCCATGAAGAGGATTTATACTGGGAAGAGGATGTATACTGGGAAAAGGATAAATATGGCAGGGAACTCTGAACCAAACAGTGATTCAGAGGTATGTACCTTCCGATCTCACGTGTGTGTGTGTGTGTGTGTGTGTGTGTGTGTGTGTGTGTGTGTGTGTGTGTGTGTGTGTGTGTGTGTGTGTGTGTGTGTGTGTGTGTGTGTGTGTGTGTGTGTGTGTGTGTGTGTGTGTGTGTGTGTGTGTGTGTGTGTGTGTGTGTGTGTGTGTCGCTCGCTCGCTCGGGTGCACGTGACATGTGGCACTTGCTCATTTATATTGCAGAAGGAATCCGTTTCACCTTAGCTAACTGCTGTTAGAAAAGCTTACTTTGCAGTGACTTTACTTGGCTAATTGCGCTCTAACCTTTAAGACTGGAAATAGAGGATGAGGTGGGAGTTTTAATGGAATGAGAAGGGTTCATTAATGGCTAAATGTATTGCACTGAATACAAATGACTGACTGGAGTGTCTGGAGAGCAGGGATGCTCGATGCTTATTAGTGCTGGTGCCATTAGATAGTGGCCTGTGTGAAACATGACCTGGCATCCATTATAAGAGCGTCAAACAGTACAGACCAACCACAGCCTCGCCTTTCTGCTCCCTGATTAAAGTTGATTCTTAGCTGATGTGTCTAAATTGTCCCTTTCTTGTGGCCTTCTTCCTGTGTGTGTGCGTGTGTGTGTGTGTGTGTCGTCTGCACATTTCCATCCGAGTCTTGCGTGTGCATGCGTGTGTGTGTCGTCTGCACATTTCCATCCGAGTCTTGCGTGTGTGTGTGCGTGTGTGCGTGCGTGTGTGTGTGTGTGTGTGTCGTCTGCACATTTCCATCCGAGTCTTGCGTGTGCATGTGTGCGTGTGTGTGCGTGTGGTGTGTGTGTGTGTGTGCCCGACCCGCTCCGCTAGCTACCTCCAGTCAGTCTGAGAGTGTGGGCTAGCAGAGCCAGCGTCTCACAGACCTCTGCTTCAAACAGCCAGACAACCGCATCATTCACACAGCTGGCCACACACACACACACACACACACACGCTCACACACACACACACACACACACACTGCTGCACCACCTGCTACTGGCCGCGCCACCAGGACACCCGCACCCGCCATTCAAGGAGGAATTATCACTTCATACACACAACATTGTGTTGAGGAAGAGTATCATGATCATGTGAATCATCATACTATCCATGTTGTAACCTATGTAAAGCACTTTTCGAAAATCTATCTATTATCATTTGATTGTGTTCTACTGAATGCCTTACTCAGAATCCATGGTGGAGACCCACTGTTGATGCAAGCAGAAATACTATTTCCCATGGTGCATCTGTAATTGTTCATGGGATTCTGAAAGCGCCGGCTGCTGTAGATAAATTAAGTTTAACAGAGACTCTGCAGTCTGCATGAATGACTGTACTACTGTGCAGTGTGCTCACCATTGTCTTTTGCTCAAAAGTCATTTTTGTCAGACCAGAAAAGAACATGGGGGGGGAAACGAACTGACTAAGTATTTGTTGAACGGTGCAGTTTGCATTATGGGAGCTTTAAATGGGTCTCTGTTGACTCCAATGTCCACAGTGTTGAAAAGTGCTTTCAACGCACAGAGGCGAACAAAAACAACGTGCATGGTATTTCTTTTTTTTTTCCTTCTTTCCTTTTTTCCTCCGACTTTTTACGAAAGTCTTAATTTCCCAGATCGTAACGTGAGGCTTTCCCCTCCCCCTGAGAGCTGCCTCATAATCAGTCAGAACAGTGGCAGCCCGAGTCGACACCGGGCTCCAACATCAACAAGCACGATCGCAGCGTGTGTGTGTGTGTGTGTGTGAGAGTGTGTGTGTTTAGCCACGCTATCTGAGGACGGGCTGCTCGTATACACGTCCCCCTTTTAATTGGTTCACAAGGACGGTGCCGGTGCCTAGACTCGATGGCCCCCCCCCGCACATGGAGCCCTTGTGGAAATCCCACCGTGAAAACCCATGAAAAGTTAATCTGAATAGTTTTACTTTGTTTTAATTATAACTGACGAGTGAGACCCGAGACCTGCCCTCTGCACACAGCGTCTGCATAGTTTTTATTTTGTTATTTTCAGGGTTTGTTGAGTCCCGCTGCGTTTGTAATGCGGCTGTCAACGCGGCCGACGTAATGGATTGGGATGTGGTCAAATGGCTGCACCGCGTCCACTTACTCAGCACACACGATGACAAACGGGACATTCCAGCACCTCCTCTACTGCCAGCCTGCGCCGTGGAGATTGAGCACCGACTTAATTCAGCAGCACAAATGTGCACGGACACATACGCACGCACACACACACACACACACACGCTCTCGCACACACGCTCTCGCACACACACACACACACACACACACACACACACACACACACACACACACGCTCTCGCACACACACGCTCTCGCACACACAGCTTCAATACGCAACGTCTATGGACATCACAGAACCTGGTGTCAGTAGTATTATGAAATATGCCAAATAACATATAAACAATGTATGTATACATGGCACGTATATACAATTAAATACAGTATATCAATAACATGGTTTTTAAACACTTGTTGATATATTTGTTGAGGCAGTGTGCTTGCTCAGCAGACATAGACCTGCACTTACACATAACTAAACCATCAACATGGCACTGTGCCCTATCGCATCCTATTGTAATTCCACAATTTTTTGTTGGATTTCTTCCAAGCATAACATGAATTCTATTTCAGCAATTGCTCACGACAGGCCGTGGTATATGGTTATTATATCACAGCTAAGGGGTGTCGGCCAGACGCTGCTCACAGGCAGAGTGATACCAATTGTGAAAAGGAATTAGAATCATAGCCATGGTAAATGGTTATTATATCACGGCTATGAACCAATCAGATTGCTTGATTTCAGGTACCCATAGGCTGTGACATGAGATTGGATTAGATGTGTGTGTGTGTGTGTGTGTAGTGTTGTCTTCTTGTGGACAGGGCAGTTTAAAGTGAATGTGTGTGTTTGTAGTGTAGCCGCCGGTCAATAGCATGTCGTCTAATCATATCGACAGATGAGGCCTCACTCATTGACCCACATTGTTGTTAATTGGCTGATGTGAGTTATCAGCAGCTAGGCTTGGGAATGCCTCCAGTACCAAAGTCCATGAGTCATTTCTATGGATTTAGTAGTACACATCTGGTTTGTACATTTGGTAGAAATCTGCCCACTCCTGCCATAATGGTAGGGGCTGGTAGTTTGGCCTTTACTGCCTCGTAAGGGTTTCACACAGACCTTCCTTTTTTTCCCCACGGCACACACTCACAGAGATTGTTATTTCTGTGTTTTGTCCTGTTAAAGCAATTTCCCATTGCCTTTTATTATTTAAGATAATTTACATTTCCAAAAAAAACGGTTTTTCATTTTAGCATCACAATACTTCACAATACTACAAAAGTTCAAGTTTGTTTTTTTGTCATTGTTGTCATTGTGTTTCTTTGTATCTTTGTAATGCCCTCCCCGGCGAAGTCTCATGTAAAATAACCTTTTAATCCCCTCATAGAAATGAACAGTTGCATTCCCTTGCATTGAGCGATTAAACAGCTCTTTTGGGTTAGCCACCGCTCTATCGAGCCACCCTGAGCTTAACTGCAGGTTTGCTGGCAGCACCAGTGTTGATGGCTATTTCAGTGCTTCTGGCGCTTCAAACCAAACGATCCCACTGGAATAGCTTCTGCAGAAGGGTATTCAAACGGTTTCAAGAAAGTTTCTGACAAAGTGGAAAAGTTTGTCTGCGGAAAAACCTACTAAACTGTGCAAAGCTGTCCTCTCCGTTTCATCTCTTTGTAAGCCTCAATTGTAAGCAACTCCGGAGCAATCGTACGCGGGTCCCTCCCCTCTCTCAGGAAGTGGGTGGATGGGACGGTAATCCTGGGGGGGCTGCCTGCTCCGGGGGGGACTCTGTGTGCCAGGCATACCAAGTAGCCCCAGATGGATGCTTCTGCCATGGGCTGGTGGTGGTGGTGGTGGTGGTGGTGTGGATGATGTCATGGCCCACTGGTGCCCTCTGTTACACATGGCTTTGTTCTTGAGCTGTTGGGGAGTCTCTGTTCATGTTTGTTTTTCTAGGGGGTCCATTACATCCCCTGCTCCCCCCCCCCCGCCCACCTTTTTCTTTCTGTATCTCGTCTTACTAAACACGCTGACAACAGAGGCAGTTGGATGCAGGGAGCATTTGGGCAGCCAAGCAGGCAAATCAAAAACAGAAGGAAAGTCTAATAATATTTCCTCTTGTGTTTTTATTTATTAATTTAATTTTCGTTCCTTTCAGTTGTGAAGCTACACTGGCCTGCGTGGTGGAAAACAACTCTGAAGCCGTAATAGGCCTTTAACCTTGGGAGAAGTCAAGTCCTCTCAAACACCTTTTCAGAGATTGGTCTGCATTCAGAAACGCCACGAAAAGGGAACTGTGTGGCGCAGCGTGAACGTAGCATAAACCTTTTACTCAGAGTCAAATCAGTTCATCCGCAGGACAAACGTGGGATATGAGAACAATGAGGACCTCATGAAAGACGATTGGGGAATCTGCAGGCATCGAGCCAACTCTTCACAATGGGCAGCATGTTTATGGCAAAACGCTACTGGTTAACACGTGTATACGGCAATTTTGGCACATTTCTCTAATATTTACAACAATCCAGGCTTTTAACTTGCACTCGCTCATGAATCAACCGGAACCTAAAATAACCCAAACACACATGAAGCGGCGCATCCATCGAGTCAGTCATCGAGTGTGTGTTTGCAGGCTATAGCTACTGCTCTTCCTGGTTCTGGGCCGAGCTTGTGCATGATGGTGAACCGCCGCAGTGTTAACGTCAATGCAGACATGGACCCCGGGGCGGTGGTTGAGCTCAATGGGTGGCTGAAGGACACTGTGTGACCCCGCTGGGATGAAGCGGTGTGGGTGGGGGGCGGTATAAAAAGGTTTTTGGACTGGAGCTCTGTGTACTTCTTCTGGTTTGGGGCTCCTGCGGGGAGAGAGCAGAGGACCGGCTTCCACAGAGCGAGACCTAGACAGACACACATTCTTTATCTTCTTAGCAGAGAGAGCTGTGGGTGAGGTTCTGCGGGACAGGTGAGGTTTCTCTGGGGTTGGAGTTGTTGTTCGTCGTCTGTATGTGGTCGTGTGTCTGTGATTGGAGAGAGAGACCAAACAATTGTGTGTGTTGAGGTTGGTCAACTGGTTAGACCCATGCGGTTGCACATGGCCGATCTTGCCTGAAAACAAGTAGGATGTAGGATCTGAAGCGAAAAGTGTTCTGGCGTGAATTTACACTTGCAGTTGGTGCATGTGGGCGTTGAAACCTATTTTTAGTCTATTGGGCTATGAATGCTTTAGCCTGTCGTACTTTAATAGATTCATGCATTAATACTTTATTGGTTGAACAAAGGTGCAACCTACCAATGAGACTACATCATTAAAGGTCTGGGAATCGCTAATTCTGCTGCTCTCTGGATGTACTGGGATGTGTTGATGGGCTAGTTGGACATTGATCTTTGGGATTCGGATGTGGCCGTCGAAAGCAGGTCACTAGCCTTCTAAGCTTTAAACCTATCAGTTCCTTCTCTGCCCGTAAGCTCTAAATCCTGGGATAATTACATCTGGCCTCCATGGAAAGATGACATGAAAAACATGTAGGGATAAGCCTTTTTTTTTGGGTCATTTTAACAGATGATGGTAAAAGTGAATATCTCATCCAACAAAACATCAATTATTACAAATATACAGAGCGTGCACTGTAGTTTAGGCTCTGCCTGGCATGATTCTGGGATAAGCCTTTTTTTAACAGACCTAGCAAGACGATTAATAGATTTGCTAAATATGTGGTAAATAAATACTTAGTGGCGTTAGTGGGTGATTCTGCACAATGTCAGTCAAAAATATAATTCAACCTTAATATTATTATTATTTTTGGTATTTTTATTTGACACAGTGTTATTTGACATAGTGTTTAACACAATGGCATGTCAAGCTCAGGGCTACATTCAGACACAGAAACAACTGTTCAGTGCAGAAACCACCGTTAGCATTAGCGGAGCCCTAACCGGTTCCTGGGGGAAGATTCCGAAGTCTTCTTCCATCGCTTTGTTGTTTCATAGTTTTTCATTTGTTCTTCTCTTCCTGTTTCTGTCCTCTCACCCCGGTCTGATCCACACTCAATCCGTCTGATCTTCCCACCACATCATACCTTGATCCCGCCTCCTTCCCCATGAACTACTCTTACCCACGGGGGAGCGCATCCGTCTCTTGATCCGCTCGTCTCTTGCTATACTGGCCCTCCCCTCCGTGACTCTCCACGCACACGTCCACGTTACCTGGCTGGAGATGGCCGAGTGCACAGTGGCCCCCGTTGCGATGGAGGACAGCGACCACGAAGCCAACTCCTCTGCTGATGAGCAGGATGACTCTGGTCCTGAATCCACGCCACCGCACCACCACCACCATCACCACCAGCAGCAGCACAACCCCACAGGGAACCATGACGTTGAACAGGTATTGGTGAAGTGTCCCCACTGAGTGACCACTGCCCTCAAGAATCCCCTTATAGACCACCGACTCCCTCCGATCTATGTGTCAATAGCGGTAAGTATCACAAGTCATGAAGAACCACGAGTGAGGTTTTCACACGGTGATTAATGACGGGCAAATTAAAACAGAATTGCTCCACGACTCGTTTATACCGAAGGACTTTCAGCTGGACTGAAGGGATGAAGTATTGTCCTTGTGATGGTGTCCTCCCCGTCCGGGTGTCAACAAGTGACTTCATTGTTCTGTGACGAAAGCTTATAATTGTTTTCTCTGTATGCCAGAGATGGGCATGGCAGAAAGAGCTCAACAATTATATTGTGGGAACTTAAGGTACACCAAATTGGTTTCCGTTGGACTTCTTTTATCCTGCCAATTTTATTGGCTTCTGGGTGTGCTCTGGAATGAGGTGTGAGATGACTTACACAAAGAGAATAGCTTTGCTAATAGTTGTCAGACCGGACCAGATGTTAGTCATACATGCTGTTTAAGTGGTATGACATATAAGTATAACATTGAGTACCACACTGAGTGTCAACAAAGGCTCTATTAATAGTTTTCTATTCAAGCACAACTTTAGTTGCGCCATTAGTCACAGAAATGCTTTTTTACATTTTTATTTCTTTAATACATTATTACCCTAGTAATGGTTTTTGACTGTGCCCTTGATCAATATTGGTGCAAAAAGTTGTTCTTGAAGTATGTCGCTGCCAAAGGTTAATGGAGACAGAGAAGGGAGAAAAATCTATTATACGATCGATCTATCAATTAAACCATTTTGCCAAAGATCACTGCAGTATTTAGCGGCCAAATTACTGACATTTTAGAAGGTATGATTGTCAAAGTTCTGTCTCTTCACAGCGTGTGATCTACTGAAATAATTAATTTCAAGAATTAGAGCTGCCTTATATGCTTCAAACCACAATCTGGATCTCCAACACTGCTGCTGTCCTAAACGGAAACTCTCTGCTTCTCCCTTTGGTACCTCCACCCTCCTCCGTCCTCTTAAACCGAGACTCTCTGCCTCTCCCTCTGGTACCTTCACCCTCCTCCGTCTTACATATGGACCCCCACCCTGCCCACCAACCCTTGCTGCACCCAAACCTTCCTTGTATTTGTCCACACTCGCTCCTCCACCCATCCTTCCTCTTCCACCTGGGACCCTTGCAGCATTCAAGTCATTCGGAGGACTCTGAGTTGGAGAGCATCATGGCAGGCCACCATCACCCCCACCCCCCCAACCACTACCACCTCCGCCATCAGGAGGGGCAGCATCACCACCACGAGGGGGCAGGCCAGTGTGGCAGCAACGATCACCGCACCCCACCCGACAGGGAAGCCGAGGGCCAGGACCGCCCACACACCCCGTCTTACCTGCGGCCCCCCGTGGCGGGCAGTTCCCAGTCGGACTCGGGCCCCAGCCCCGACTTGATGTACGAAGACGGAGCGGAGTTTGACTCTCCGTCCCCTAACTGCCCCTCCAGGCCCAAGAGCCCCTGGAAGCGATTTGACCCATATGAGTCTACGAGGTGTGTGTTGTGGTCTGTTGTGTGGTGCTGTGTGGTGTGTGTGTGTGTGTGCTTGTGTGTGGGTGGTGTGTGTGGTGTGCTGTGTGATGTGTGTGTGTTGTGTGTGTGTGTGTGGTGTGTGTGTGTTCTTCCCAAGTGAAACAGTACATCTGAGTGCCCAAGCTGTTTGACAATGATACTATGAACATGTTTGAGTATTCAGCACGGTCACACAGATACCATACCAGTCCATTACCTGTGTGTGTGCGTGGGTCTTTCGTGCGGCTGTGTGTGCTGTAGTGTGGCGATCAGTCTAGTGCTTGGGGTTGCATGCATTCGTTCATCTTGAGTGGACTAGGTTATGATTGGTCTATATTAACGCAGAGGAGCGCTGATGTCAGCCTCGTGGCAGGTTGACGTTGACCATTTGAATATGAATATTGTCTGACTCATCCGATGTGAAGGATGTTATTACAAATGGTAAAATGTTGTTTTGTGTTAAAAGTGTTAAATGTTCTCAATGTGTGTTTTCTTTTAAAAGGATCAAGACAAGGAGTATGTGGGTTTTGCCACGCTGCCGAACCAAGTGCACCGCAAGTCAGTCAAGAAGGGCTTTGACTTCACCCTCATGGTTGCAGGTCAGTAACGGTGTGGTCCATATAATCAGGACTTGTCAGTGTAATGTCTTATCCTATTAAGAGCTGTGATTCACATGTTGTCTCCCCCCCCCCCTCCCCACCCTAAAGGGGAGTCAGGCCTGGGTAAGTCTACCCTGGTCAACAGTCTGTTCCTGACAGACCTCTACAAGGACAGGAGGCTGCTTAATGCAGAAGGTAATACTTTTGTCTTTGGTCTCCCGTAGGTTACAGTGTTATAAGATGTAGGCGTGGTTACAGCGTGTGTGGTTGGTGGGTGCAGGTGTAGGTTTAAGAAGTCTCACCTGTCTCAAGTTAGTCTGGGGTTGGGTGATGGCTGCATACCTGTGGTGCAGTGACTATTCTGCATAAACCAGCCACATACACTTTGAGATAATTGATGACTACAGTATATATATATATATATATATATATAGAAGTGATTGAGGAATGTTCATTATTGCTTGTGTCATTTCTTACCATTTTTAGAGCGAATCATGCAGACGGTGGAGATCACCAAGCACACGGTGGACATCGAGGAGAAGGGAGTCAAGCTGAAGCTCACCATCGTGGACACGCCTGGCTTCGGGGACGCCGTGAACAACACAGAATGGTGAGATGACGTCAGCACTACTCCAAAAATATCCATTTTGTTGTGAAGAGAAGTCTGGTTGAGAAGAGAATTCTGTCCGTTTTAAATGTGTTTGATCCCCTGTGTTGGGCCCCTATGTCATCTGTAACGGCTGTGTGTGTGTGTGTGTGTGTGTGTGTGTCTCGTTCTGTGTTGTGACCGTTGCAGCTGGAAGTCGGTGGCGGACTACATCGACCAGCAGTTTGAGCAGTACTTCAGGGACGAGAGCGGCCTCAACCGCAAGAACATACAGGACAACCGGGTGCACTGCTGCCTGTACTTTATCTCACCGTTTGGACATGGGTACAAAACCGCTCTTCTTTGTTTTCTTTGTCTTCTTTCCTCTTTTACTCCCGTTCTCCTTATACCTCCTCTTAATACTCGGACAGTATTGCAGTATTGCAAATGCTTGCTGTGTACACGGCAAGGACATGTAAGGGAAAGGGCTTGAGGCTGCGACATTTTCAGCGGTCATAAGGCAAAACCCCTTTTCGCCTCAGTTTATGAAACAAAGATTACATCTGTTCAAATGAAGACAATATGAAGATATTATCTTTATGTGCGTTTGTCTGGTACAGCCAGGAGTATATTTAATCTTGTATCGTGCATACATATCTAATGTAAGTTGTTGTCGCAGTGTTCCCCAGGCAGGCATTGGGCCACATGAATTGTTAATGCAGCAGCTGCCTCTGTACTCTATTGACTTGAAGGCATTATCTCCCTCGCGTGAATTTTTTATTTTCTTTTTTCTGTTGCAGTGCTCATTTGAATAGAATGCCGACATGGTGTTTTCTGGTGCGTTCAGGCGTGTAATTGTTGAACCTGCTCTTTATACATTATATGCGGTGTAAATTATTTGACGGTCACAATAAAATGGAAGGGGCTCCCCCTACTGACCATTTGAAGTCACTACCAGTTATAGTAAATAAAAACAGATCTTGTCGATACAAACATGTCCTCATTTGCACTCATGTCCCGATGTACTTCTGCTGCATTAGCAGTCGTCTGGAACATCGGTATTTCTTGCAAGGTTATGCATTTGCATTGGGACTTAAACCAAAGTGTGTGCTGTGTTTCCTTCTTAGTTTGCGGCCTCTGGATGTGGAATTCATGAAAGCCCTGCATGAGAAGGTTAACATCGTCCCCGTCTTGGCCAAGGCCGACACCCTCACCCCCACGGAGGTCAGGAGGAAGAAGATCAAGGTGAGGCTTCTTCTTCTCTTCCCTCCAGGATGTCACTTTGTTATCTCGTTCGTGTTCGCTTCTTGAATTCCACTCGTGACTCTCCGTGATGTGGTTTTGCGCGCAGATCCGCGAGGAGATCGAGCAGTACGGCATCAAGATCTACCAGTTCCCAGACTGCGACTCTGACGAAGACGAGGACTTCAAGCAGCAGGACCAGGAGCTGAAAGTGAGTGCGACGGGGAAGGGGGAACAAACGGTGCTGCTGCAGTGCTACACTCAATGCAGCGCTGAATCGTAATCACGCCACCGCCGTTATTGCATTACATTACACGGAGGGCCGCTGGAAGGCTAGCAGCTCGGGTGTTTGAATCTCAGCAACAACAAAAAACGTACCGGCTTCCATTCCCCAGTCTACAACCTTACATGTAGGTCTAGCTTTGGATAAGAGCTTTTGTTTAAATGTCTACATAGTATAGTAATCGTCTGTATTCTTCATCCTCATCCCCCTGATCCACCCATTGCCCTCTTCGTCCCACCAGGACAGCATCCCCTTTGCTGTGATTGGCAGCAACACGGTGGTGGAGGCCAAGGGGAAGCGGGTGCGCGGGCGTCTGTACCCCTGGGGTATCGTTGAAGGTGAGGAAACCCCGCGCACAGCATGGGGGTAAATAAACACCCACGTTCTCCTCCGGTGTGTCACGTCTCATGCATTCATCGTTTTGGGTCGAATCTCATGCTGCACGCAGATGCTCTCCTGCTCACTGTGCTTGCGTAGGATTTCCCAAAGGCCCGTTTTATTCACGATCACCGAGAGGCACAACCCAATCAAAATAAAGCAGCCACCATTTTTTTTTTTCTGTAGGGCTGCAGTGTAAATGCTCGCTCACGACTCTCACCTTCTCTCTCTCGTTCTCCCCTCTACCTCGCTCCCTCTCTCTCTCCCTCTCTCCGCTCTCTCCTCTCTCCCTCCCTCTCTCCGCTCTCTCCTCTCTCCCTCCCTCTCTCCCTCTCTCCATCTCCCCCTCTCTCTCTTTCTCTCTTTCTCCCCTCATTCTCTCTCCTCTCTCTCCCCTCCCTCTCCCTCTCTCTCTCTGCTCTCTCTATATCTTTCTATCTTTTTATCTCTTTCCCTCTCCCCTCTCTCTCTTTCTCCCTCTCCCCCACTCTCTCTCTCTCTCGCTCTCGCTCTCTCTCTCTCCATGGCTTGGCAGTGGAGAACCAGTCCCACTGTGACTTCATCAAGCTGCGCAACATGCTGGTGCGCACGCACATGCAGGACCTGAAGGACGTGACGCGGGAGACGCACTACGAGAACTACCGGGCGCACTGCATCCAGAGCATGACCCGCATGGTGGTGAAGGAACGCAACCGCAAGTACGCTCCCCGGCCCCGCCCCTGTCCCCCCCCCCCCCGCCCTGTCCCCGCCCCCTCCCGTCCCTGTCCCCGCCCCCCTCCCGTCCCGCTGGCCAATTGGCCCACACCAGATGGATGCTAGCATGACACACACACACACACACACACACACACACACACACACACACACACACACACACACACACACACACACACACACACACACACACACACATAGAGGGGTTTGTGGACATTGCGTACTATGCAGGAAATGTTTTTTTATGGAATTCCTTTTTTATGATTGATTGAACTCCTATATCCCATTCTTAACCGTTGTCTTCCATGTGTAATCGCTCACACAGCATTAGAAATAACCCTGTAATACATATATTGCAATGGACTATTATATCCCAGTGTCATCGTCATGTGTCTGCGTGTTAGTAAGTGTGACGCACGTGTGTGTGTGTGTGTGTGTGTGTGTGTGTGTGTGTGTGTGTGTGTGTGGCTCTGGGCCACGCGGGGGTGTGTGCTATTTTCAAAGCATCACGGTAAACATGCGTGTCCATCTGTGCCCCGGCAGCAAGCTGACCCGGGAGAGCGGCACCGACTTCCCCATCCCCCCGGTGGGCGGGGGGGTCAACAGCGACACGGAGAAGCTGATCCGGGAGAAAGATGAGGAGGTACAGAGCTCGGCCCGCCAAGCAGACGCGCGTCAACACCACGACCACGGTCACGGGCCCCGGCCAGAGTCAGAGTCTGAGACTGGGCCTCAGGTCCAATGCGCTAGCGACCACCGCAAGCCCTCGGAGGCTCAGCCTGACCCGGGTTCCAACCCACAGCAGACAGACCACGATGTCGCTCTGTAGCTAGCAGAACCAACTCAACACTTGCATGAAGTGATTCAGGTTTTCCCCTTTGTATGCCCCCCCCCCCCCCCCCCCCACCCCCTTAAAGTCACTGCATGCCTACTGTGAAGCCTTAAAGTATTATAGTGAATGTTAGGTAGTTTATTATGTGCTTTTCCACATAGTTACTTCATAAAAGAAATCAAGTTGATGAATATGCTGTTTGATGGCAACATGGGAACTTGCTCTTAAGCCACGACCCCCAGCCCCCCCCTCCAACCCCAATCCTAATGCTGTTGGATAATTTGCATATATTTGCATATTGGACCCTGATGGGTTCAATTAATATGTGACATCACATATTGGGTGGTGTTGATGTGCCATTCAATAGCAAAATGGCCGCCTGGATCTGTGGTATGCGAACATTTGCCTGACAAAAACGCATGAATGAATCCAAAGATGGTACCGCTGAGTAGTTTTAAACTTATCTTGTGCCGATAACATTGTGTAAACTAGCAGGGAACAGACAGGTAAGTGTGGAAGAGAAATAGAATGACTAAATATTCCAGTCAAATGTAGAAGGTTCTGGGATCTTTTTTTATGGTTATTTAGAGTATTGTGAACTTTAAACTCAGAAATGGTTGGTTATAGGTGAGAAACTCAATTAGCTTGAACACCTGTAGTAAATATAATTCCCCATCTGTGTTTTACATAGAAATGTCCTCACCTTGTCTCATGAAAAGGTATATTTATTATTTATTTGCTCAAATAAACTATTTTCTGTTTGACTTTTTTTCTCTAGTTTTAATAAATATATTAAAATAAAAATACAAAATGGCTTGTCAATATAGATTGTGTATACCAGATTATACATGATCTATATACGGTAGAAAACAAAGCACAATATCAGCAAACCAATGAGATTCATGAGATTACTCTGTCGTTACAACAATACGATCAATAATAGTTACGAGGAATTTCCCGGAAACAGTCAACCCCTCCCCCCCCCCCACGCACCCAGCAGGAAAAAGACAGGGTCACGTGACCACCGGTCTGCCGAGTAGTATTGATCTGTCACTCTCCAATCACTTCACCGAGGACCAGATTTCCAATGACGTAGCCGTCTGGGGGGTCTCGCAGGTTTTTATTTTGTTCTTTT
This sequence comes from Coryphaenoides rupestris, assembly GCA_002895965.2. NCBI lineage: Eukaryota > Metazoa > Chordata > Actinopteri > Gadiformes > Macrouridae > Coryphaenoides > Coryphaenoides rupestris. Next base: position 624,832 of record PIJE02000022.1, read on the forward strand.
TACAAAATTGGTTGTCATTCAATACACGTCCTCGGGCCCCATACTTCACCCACTGGACAAAATAAAAAAATGTAATGAATAAATAAAAGGCCCCTATTTTATCACCATGTGTTATTGATCATCTTTCCAACTTGCCAGCCTCCACGGTGGGCTGTACCAACTGGAACACCGTGGACCCTACCAACTGCTTGGTTGATCTATTCAGCGTACATCGGGGAGGTCATACCCTCCAAAGTGTGAGGTCACCACACTTCCCAATTTAAAAACCTATTATGGGTAATCAACATCACAGCTGGTGGTAAAGTAGGGTACTTTTTAATGGAAATAATGTACAGATGCAGAGATTTAACTGCTGTGTGTGTGTGTGTGTGTGTGTGTGTGTGTGTGTGTGTGTGTGTGTGTGTGTGTGTGTGTGTGTGTGTGTGTGTGTGTGTGTGTGTGTGTGTGTGTGTGTGTGTGTGTGTGTGTGTGTGTGTGTGTTCCCTACAGCTGCGGCGGATGCAGGAGATGTTGCACAAGATACAGGAGCAGATGCTAACGCACCAGGACCACCACTAGAGGCCAGGTGGGAACTCATCTCCCCCGTTCACCAACGTTGGGGGGGTGGGGTGGGGTGGGGGGGGGGGAAGCTTCTCTACTCAACAGTGATGTTTCTCCCTTGTTTCCATTGAGCTGTCTCCCCGTTACCTGCCATCCTCAACACATTGCATCTGCTGCATATCAGGGAGACACAGATGGTGAGACACATTCCAGCTTATTGTATTTGTAGATTGTGCACACACACACACACACACACACACACACACACACACACCCTTTAAAACTCAACAGAACATTATGTTGTGTGTTCTAGAGGTCTGGTAACACAATAACACATTTTCCCACTCACAGTGTGACGTTTACAGCTAAAAGTAAATGAACGGTGAACTCCATAGTTTCCAAATCAAGTTTCCCCCCACCCCTTTTTTTTATTATTTCTGTCAACTAGCAGATTATTATGTTGTAATTTAATTTTATATTATAGAGTAACATTTGCTGATCAAAATAATGCAGTTATCTTGGACTTATTTTAATACACAAACTAAGTTCCCTGCCTTTTTTTTTCTTTTTTATCTACAACTTTTAGTCTAATTTGGTCTTTGTTGTGTTCTTATTTTTTTTTATTATATCATGTCTATCAGTGTCCCAAAAGTGGTCTTTGCTTTAGTTTTGACTGTAAACTTTTTTTCCGTTTTACTGTTTGTGTGGATGGGTCACACCAACAGCGATCAATACAGCTGATTACATGCACGTTGTTAGGAAAATACTTTATTTAAGGGAAGACATGCCATCATAAAAGAATAAATGTACTTCATACAGGAAGATTACCCTTTATCTGAAAGGAATAATTGTCATTATTGATATATAAAATGATATATATATATACCTTGCATTGTCATGCTAATGTTACAAGGCTCTGTGTTTTGTGCCAATGCAAGAAATGGATATTAATTGTTAGTAATGATCGTAAATGACTTTCTTTTGACAACTGTAGGTGAAAAGAAAAAATTCTGTTATTTGGGATGACTGCCAGGATTTGGTTTCTTGTGGAGGACTAATTTTTTTTGTGTACCCCATTTCCTGACACAACTTAAATGACTATCGAATAGAAGAAGAAAAAAGACATAACTTTTGTTTCCTATTTTTCCAAGGAGCTTTTGTTTTGTATCATTACTTTTTTTGAATATATTTATGTAATATATAACTTTATACATGTGTGGTGGACGGAGTGGGTGATATCTAAGTTCTAATATTGTAATTGTAAACAAGGAATATTATTTCATGTCTTATTAAGTTAGGCAATGTGGCACCCATAAATTCAGAGTGATTCTTGTATGTATATAGGCAAACTTATGAATGGCACACCCCACCATTTTTATACAAACACGTCATTATTTCTAATAAAATTGGGGTCGTTTTCACTGATGTCTCTTGCTCTTCTTTTTATATGTTGGTTTTCTTCAGTGAGTAATTGGTAATAAAATGTATTTTGATAGTTTTATTAGGGGTCCTACGTAGTAGGAACCCTATTGTAATTGGTGGTATTATTATTATTAGGGGTCCTACATAGTAGGAACCCTATTGTATTTGGTGGTATTATTATTATTTTCTCGTACTATTCTTTTCCTTGGTTTGGTCAAATAGCTCAAAAAGTCCTTGATCAAAAATGCTTGTGTATTTCCTCATGGGGAACAAATTTGCCTCAAGAACCCATAAAGTCCGCCATGATGGATTTTTCTGCAGGTGGAAAATTTTGCAACAGTTATAAAAATGTACTTAAAATCTAGCGTAGGTCCGATAGGTTTGAAATGGCTCATGTACATGTAGGATGCAGGTCCTCTCATAGGGTGTTAACAGCTAAGAGATATATTACAAAATGGCAACAAAATGGAAAGAAAATATGCCAAATGTTCACGTGTTTATAACTTGTTGCCACAATAAGCTAGGGACTTGAAGCGGACTGGACCAATTGTACCATGTCGGCTCAGGTGTTGATATCTCAAAAAACATGGAAACTACAGGCATTTGAAATTTGACCATTTTGGTGGTAAACTAATGCTAATGCTAAAATAATGCTAATCTCATGAACGCTTTATCAGATTCAGGCAGCGGTGCACATGTGTACTCTTGGGAATATTCTCCATCAAGCGGGATAAGGGCAAGTCGTTTCGTAAAATATTGTGTGCTATGTGGCATTATAAAGTTAGCGCTTTATGCTAATGGTCATTCATATTTCAAAGTCATATTTCTCATGAACCGTAAGTTGAATCGTCTCATGAACGGGTATGTAGATTCTCCAAGATCATGTCTAAGAAGTGTGAAGGTCAACGTGCTAGGTAAAAAGATGACCGCGATACATGGTAGATGGCCCTGTCATTAAATCAGGTCTGGAACCATGGAACCGTTGACCTCAGAAACAAGCTTCTTTCGGTATGTGGGTCCTTGTAAGTTAAAGGACATGAGATTGAACCCAGCGTGGGTTAGTTAGCTTTAGGGTTGGGTATCGTTTAGATTTATCCGATACCGGTGCCAAACCGATACTTTTAAAACGATACCGGTGCCAAAACGGTGCCAGAACCGATACCTTCTTTAAAAAGAGCAAACAACAACCAGTGTTAATTTCGTTAACGAAATGTTTGACGAAAAATATGCGTTAACGACCTTTTTCCCATGACTAAGACGTGACGTTGACGTGACGAAAACGGATCTTTGAAAATAAAAACTGTGACTAAATCTATTTTTACTTTCGTTGACGAGACGAGACGAGACGAAAATGTTAGTGGTGGACGAACGGACATTCAAAATTGAATTAATTATTAAAGAGTTTGATTCCAAAACGCGATAAGCGCCATTAAAAAAAAAAAGAAAAAGAATCGTTTCCGCAAAACGCGACAACCGGCTAGTTTCTCTGCATTATATTATTATATTATTATATTATTATATTATTCCCTTTCTTTCCAAACTGTGATAAACGCCACGACAGATTTTCAGCAGACTCAGATATATCCGCTCGGCCAATCACAGCGCGCCATTCCCGTGACTTAAAACCGCCCCTCGAGTTGGGCCATTTTCATTGCTCATTACCAGACCTACAGCTTTCTAGATGTAGGTCTGGATTTCCAGGCTAACTAAATACAGTACAATAAAACAATATGGAAATCAACAGAATAATAAAAATAAACTAAACTAACACATTTACAAATTTACATAAACTCTAAAAATATATAGGCAAGATAAGATATTCAGACGGCGAAAACAATTTGGCATAGTTGAAGTGTAATACTGTGATAATAATGGTTAGCCCTAGCCCTAACCCTTGCCATAACCCTAGCCCTAACCCTAACCACAGCCCCAACCTTAATCCTATCCCTAATCCTAACCCTAAACCTAAACCAATCCCTAACCAAACCCCTAACGGCTGATACATACTCCGCAAGAACAGAGAAATTTGTTCTTGTTCTTGCCACCTCGAGAACAACAAATTTCTCTGTTCTTGCAGAGTATGTATCAGCCTTAAACCTATCCCTTTCCCTAACCTTTTTTCGCAATATTACCATGCTACATTACCTTTCATCATTATGTGCAATATTCTTTATATCATGTTCAATACTTCCTCTCACCATTATTACCCTTTTATTACATTTCAATTATTACCAACTTGTTTTGCTGACTAACTGAATATCTTACTCACTATATACTTGTACATTTGTAATTTTATACTTTATTTCTCTATTGTTTTAGTCTATTGCTATGCAACCTCTGGCACAAGAATTTCCTTCGGCATTAATAAAGTTCTTATCTTAATATATAAAACCCTAAAACCAACCCCAATATGAAACCCTTACCCTAATTGAAACCCTATTATGACCCTCTAACCCTAAAATGAAACCCTTAAATGAAACCCGAAACTTTAAGCCAATCCCTAATATGAACTCAAGAAGTACTAATACATTACTCAACTACATGTAAAGGTACTGGTGTTAAAAACCTGAACCATTGATGTTTAATGCATTATCAATAACAGGCAATCAATTGACAGGAGATCCAAATAGAACATTTACTTTCAATAAAGCACATTTCTCTGATAATGATAAGATATGAACGGATCAAACTAACGCAATTTGTTTCCTAAACAAATATACAGATTTAATTGTCTGTTAAAAACACTCAAAATGTTTTAGAATCTGCCTAAAACACCTGGGCCCAGTATTTCAAAACCTTTAATCTAGATCAGAATTATCCGGATAGAATTAAACAAAATTGGGTATTTCAAAACCAGAGATGTCATCCTGATCCTACAACATTGGGATACGGATTTGGTAATCCAATCCTACCCAGATCAAATGTTGATTTGGACTATTTCAAAACTAAGGTGGAGATTAGGATAGGTTTGATGCTAAAAATCAGGATGATCCTGATCCCACTGGAAGGGTGGATCCAGCATGGATTCAAGGTGGATGTAGAGACATGTAGGACACATGGTACATAATTAATCATTCTATTCAATGCTTGCATATTAAAGTAACAGACCATGCCAAAACAATATCCATTCCAATTTAAACAATTAACCAATTGTGGCACACTCCCCTATATTGTTGTGTCCACCTGACTGAAGATAATAATTCACTTGTCCCCACACCAATATTCAATGAACAAGGATTTATTTACTGTACAGGGGGAGGGAAAGTGCAGGGTTAAGTATAGTGCCAAGTCCGTTATTCCATGAGAGTAGTCGTAGTCCGTCTGCAGGGGTATCACACCGGGAAGTGGTCTCAGGGGGTCCAGGGCAAAGCAGGCGGGAGGGTAGTCAGGCAGGCAAGGGTCATACACACAACGGGTTCTCAGACAATCCAAAGGTTAGGGCACACAGCCACTTCTGTCTCTCTTGAACTCACTCAGTCGTTTGCAGCACTCTTCCTCCTTCTCCTCTCCCTCTTCTCCCACTCCAACGCAACCACTTCCACTTCCACTTCCTCCGCAACCTCTTCCTCCTTCCTCCTCTCCTCTTCCTCTTCCTCTTCCTCTTCCTCTTCCTCTTCCTCTTCCTCTTCCTCCTCTCCTTCTTTCGCTCTCTCCTCAACTGTCCACACCACCCAGGTCCTCTCCTATTTATTGCCTGCAGCCAGGCCTTTGATTGGCTGCCACCGAGTTCCTCCAACGAGGCGCAGCCACCTTCAATAAGGCTGATTGCCTCTTCCCACTTCCTGGTCTCCTCGCCTCCCTCTGGGGGCCGAATGGGGAATTGCGGTTCCCCCGACTGTCGTCCACCCTCTTTAGTCGGACCCTCAGTGGCCGTCTGCCACACAATAAAATATTTAGAATTATTATTAGATTATTATTAGAACACCAAAAAAAACTCCAAGCTGTTAGAAAAATGGGTAGGTGCAAAAACAATAATTTCACATTTCTTCCTCCGAAAGTGCAATGCCAGCATCTTTCAGCCTCTCTTCTAAGAGGCGAATGTGAAGTTTTGTTTCCCTCTGTTGAAGCAAGGTCAGTTTAATCTGCTCCTCAGCTAGAGATGTTTCTCTGCCCTCTCAGTTTCTTTCCTCACCAGATCCCCATAGCCATCTATAATATCATAATAATATCGCTGAAGAACACAAGGTTCCTCACTGTGATGGAAGGGGTGATCATTCACAGCCCCAAGTAGATGGCCCTGACCTACCACTGGCAGCACTGCAAGCAGATGGAGCAACTGGACGGTCAATGTGAGACGAGACTCTAGTGAACCATTATTTTTCTTTTGATGAATAAAAACATTAGTATGCTGACAAAACAGTTTTGTGTTTGACTTTTTGTTTTGTTTTTTTATCCTAGTGAGACATTTAATGTACATACTGTGTTAATAAAATGTGGTATTCCTTTGACCAACAGATACCGGCCTATCCAAAGACTGCAAATCTAGATTCTGTAATTATGATCTTGTGGTATCTGTATCAGAATGATCCTATCTCAAAAGTCTTTGAAAAACCAGGACAAAACGTATAAGATCACTTTTATCTGGGATAGCAAAAATATGGATGACAAAATCTGGATAATTCTGATTCTCTAGATAATTCTAATTCTCTAGATTAAAGGTTTTGAAATGCTGGGCCCTGGTGATAAATGACTATGCAATGCATTTAAGTGAGTTGACTATCGACTATATGTAGAATCCATGAGTTGAGCTTTAAAATGGTTGTATAGAAAGAGACATGAGTCTTTGTAAACATAGTACATTTTATTCACTAGGTATCTTTAGCAATTTTCATGATATGCCTTCCCCTCTGAATTGTTACATAATGGACAATTGGATCTTAATGTAGCCCAACATTTACAGGCAATATACAACTTCAACTTTCTCCATAGGGAAAACACATATTTAATATAGTGGCTTCAGAAAGTATTCAAATCTGCTTCAACTTTAATGCATTGTGTTTTTATATGACGTTATTGCATTTTTTTATGAATGTTGTGATTTTACAGATTTTTATCAGATAAAATTGCCATGCATCATAAATTGTTCTCAGAATTAGTTCCATTAAATTGAGATGCTGTAAATCAAGCAAAATGCATTAAGTTGAAGAGCATGGGACACCTTCTCCAGCGACTGTATGTGATATTAATGTGGAACGAGGTCTGTGTAGTCGCCACCCCAGATAAACAGTACTGTACATGGTCCCGGGGGAAAGTACAAACTAGAATAAAATTTACACTCAGTTGAAATCATTGTACAGAAGATAATAAACAGGCAACAGTAAACCTTAAAAATACAAAATCTTTTTTTGTGTACATACGATTTACATAGTTAACTTTTTTTTGTAATATATATATATATATATGTTTTTTTGAAAGACAAAAAAGGGCAAAACAAGTGTTTGACAAATGTGTCATTCGGTATCCTGTCAGGTTGTTACATTCAAATTAAGCTGGGGGGGGGGTGGGTTGCCAGGTTCCTTGCAGAAACATAGCAAGAACCTACAGTTGTAAACCCAGTCTGCTGCTCCGAGTGAGGCCCGAGTTAAGATAGTCAAGATCACAGTGCTAGTACTGGAAAGGATAATCTGGGAAACATATGGACTGGTTTGTAATGTCATTTAACTGCATGTCCTTTTTTAAAGTGCTGAGCATCATCGGTCAGATACGTCGTTTCCCGTTATTCCCGCCTACGCTTAGGAATGGCATCAATCACCTAGGTAGGTTGAAGCGTACGCTATGCTAAACCAGTATATGTCCCTCCCGCCCTGCACATCCTTATTGGCTTATCCTCAGGTGACAGCTGTCCTGTGCACCCAATCAGGTTGAGGCTGAGATGCCCCTCGAGCAGGGCGGGGGAAAGCCTTTATAATGATGTTAACGTGAACAAACAATATTACAGAAACTCAACAGGTGGGCTGGGGAGGTGCTGGGGCGGGGTGGTGCTGGGGTGGGGAGGTGCTGGGGTGGGGCGGTGCTGGCATGGGTCTCCACTTTCACAAACATCACCAGTGTAACACAAACATGCAAAAGTAACAAGGGTAAACACACCGTACTGCCATATATGCTACGAGAAACATCAAAACATTAAACGCACTCATCACAACACTGACCTTCCATTCACAACCCCACGGTGCCCAACACTTAACTCACTCTCTCCATACAACTATAATATGGACTTACAAATATATATATTTGTTATATATATATATATACTTTTGTTATGCAATGAGTGGTGGCATTTACAAGTTAAAGCTTGTGAGAGTTGTACCTGCTGTTTTACTGAAAATATGATTCTGATTCTGATCCCTCCAATTCATGTTATCTATAGTATTCTGTTGCACATTCCGCTGAGCATCGCCACTTTTCATTTCACTGCATATCCTGGATGTGTATGTGACAAATAAAGTTCTTGAATCCATGCAAGACCATTCCTTTGAGTACAATTTCAGAAAGATGTGTATACATTTTGTACAAGCATTAATCATTAAATAAAGCTGTACTGGATTTGATTTTTTAAAAAAAGGCTGTTTGCAATAGCAAAAAAAACTGTAAACAAACAAACCTGTAACAATCGTAAGGGCTATTTGAGGGAATGACATGATTGTCATTGTTTTATCCAGGATAAGTGTTTGAAGCTGGACGAAACCACAGACACACCTTGCTAGACATTCACAAATAAAAACAGACAACCAACAGACGACCAGAGAAGTGAGGCGGGCTCTTGAACTGCACTTCTCCTTACATTCTTGTTACTCTGCAGTCCGAGTAAACGTGATGAACCTCAAAAGGAAAGGATTGTCGTAGCTCTTTTAATGCTTTAGGCTAGTGCAGCAATTTTACAACAGGGGGCGCTAGTGCTGTATAAAAAAAACCAAACGAAAGGGGGGGGGGGGGGGGGGGGGGGGAAAAGAAAAATCGGTCCTCAGTCATCGTGCAGCTGTGAGGTGTGATCCGGGCCAGGTTTTCCCTCTGGCCCCGTGGCCATGTGCTCCTGCTGGAGAGGAGGAAGTCCTTGTGATCACATTCTTGGTGTGCTTATTATGGTGGGCTGAGCACACAGACTCTACCCCCCCCACCCTCCTCCCAGCCCCTACACACGTCTCTGGAAGGCCAGGTGCCGTCTCATCAGTGCGCCCTCAAGAGAACCTGTAGTTTCTCTTTTGGTGGAGGGAAAATGGTTGGTCAGCTGTCCTGTGTTCGTGGGCTTGTTTCCTGTTTGCTTTAAAGTAAAAAATACAAAATGAACCCCACAGAGATAGGACTGCCACCCGCACCCATTCCAACCTACCGTGTACGTGACAAGTTATAATGGAGAGGTGGCATGCTGAGGTGCACCTCTGACGCACACGCACACACACGCACACACACACACACGCACGCGCACACACACACGCACGCACACGATAGCAAGAAGCTAATAAGGACTTGCATTCGCCTTCCATGATACCATTGTAAATAAACATTATAGCGGAATACTTCTGCAGCTCCTTTTTTTCCATCTTTTTTTTTGGTTGCTACACAAAAAGGTGTCCGGCCAGCTACCTGCCTTCCCTCCTTCCTTCCTTCCCTACTAGCCTCAGCCGTGGACCTGTTGGTAGCTTAGCTTAAAGGCCGGTGGCTCTCTCCCACACGCCCGGGGTGGACTACCCCCCCCCCCCGGTGCGTGTGTGTGGGTCTCCAGTGGGTGGTTGGCAGCCTGCTCTTCTTCAGAGTCGCACCGGGAAGGAGGGCATGGTCACCATGGTCACCGGGTTGAGCATGGCCTGGCCCACCAGCTGCGGGTGGTGCGCCACCATCTGGGCGCCCACCGCCGCCTGCTTGCTCACGATGGCGGCGGCGGTGGTGGCGCCCGCCGGCTGGCCGGGCACGCCGCCGTTCAGCTGGGCGTGGGTGTGGCTCAGGGTGTGGGCGATGTGGCCCACCACGGCCGGCTGGCTGACGGCCACCGACTGGGAGTAGATGGCGGGCAGGTGTGGGCCCAGGTGGGCCACCGGGTGCACGGTGATGTGGCTGATCTGCTGGTGGTGCTGGTGCTGGTGGGGGTGGTGGTGGGGGGGGGCCAGCTGCCCGGCACCGTGGGCAGCGGTGGTGCTGGTGCTGGTAGGCGCTGGGGCCAGGTGAGCCACGTGCTTGTGGCCGGCCGCCTGTATGACGTGGTTCACTGCCTGGATGACCGAGGCGTGGGAGGCGGGCGCGTGGGCGATGACGGTGGGCTGCAGGCAGGGCTGTGCCTGGACAGGGAGTAAGGCCTGGATGGTGGCGGCAGGCATGGCGGCTGAAAGTGTGGCGGCCAGGGCCATGGGCTTGGGCAGAGCCAGAGTCTGGTGTGCCGGGGGTTTGTGCTGGATGGAGATGTGTTGGGGGAGGAGGGGCCGGGCGGTGATGGTGGCGGCGAGAGGCGGTACTGCTGCTGGTGGTGGCGACGGTAGCGGTGCTGGTGGCGCGGGGGTCAGAGTGGCGGTCTTACGCTGCTCAGGTGGCAAGGCTTGAGGTAAGGCGGTGGGCGCACGGCGAGCCGTCTCTCCGTCGGGCTGGTCTTCCTCATCGTCCATGTCTTCCCCTTCTGCAAACAAACGACCACAACAAGGTCGTCAACAAATCATTCAACTTGACAATACAGCATACAGTAGTAATATTGCAGTCCAAATCTGTATGAAAGTAAGGACCCCCCTGGGAGCCCCGCCATACCCGAGGCAGTGGAGGTGGAGGCCTGGTCCTCCTCGGGCTGCGCCGTCTGCCGCAGCACACGCTCCACCTCCGCCACATCCATCCACTGGCTCAGCTCATGCTTCAGCTCGTCCAGCCGCTGCTGCGTGGCGATCTTCTCCCGGGCCAGCCGCTCCATCTCGTGCTCAAACTCCTTCTCCTTGCGCTTCAATGTCTGATAGAAAGGAAGAAGAAGAAGAAGAAGAAGAATATTTGAATATTTGCCTCTGGAGGGGAAGGGGGATGGGGGGCCGGGGTGGTTGAGTTGACGAAGGCTCAAACAGTGTTGTGACAATGTGATCCTGTTAACTGAAACCCTGACAAAAAAATGAATTGCCAAGACGAAAATAAATAAATAAAACCTGTGGACTGGCGACGGTCGACTGAATCAGAGTCCTACGTGATTCATCCACCAGTCGTACCGTGAACACAAAACGAAACCAAAAGTTTCACACTTTCTGTCACCCACAGTTGTGACAGCTTTTGTCTCTCACACCGCTAGGTGTGTGACCAACGCGCCCGGCGAGATTACACGTCTAGACACATGCGGTCGCAATTGTGGCTTTAGGACTCAACAACCAGATCTAGTGGTCGGCCGGCTCCACTTGCTGATTGGCTGGTTGTGTCTCACCACGACGCACCACACCCAACTGGAGAAGAGACACGCGTCTACTTTGTGCTTGCTGTGTAGTTTTACCTTTCGTTTGAGAAGCAAGGATGTTGAGGGTTCATGAGTCAACACGGAGGTCAAAAGACAACTTTCAAAAGGGACTGAAGTGCTTTCAGTTGAACCACTTTGAGCACTGTTGAGACACTGATGGGACAAACAGAAATAGGGATGAGGATAGATGCCATTGTTTTTTGGCTGGTGTTTGTTTGCCAACAGTGTATGGCAAGAATGTGGTTCACCAAACATGGCTGTTTCAGGAAGTTTCAGGCAGAAAAGAATAAGCCTCATGACTCAATTTCAGCCCCACCCTTGCGAAAATGAAGGTTTGTTTTGGGAATTATCTGCTATCCACAGACACTGGGATGTGTCTTAGTCTGAGACTTGAATTCTGGTTATTTACCTTGGGGCTGTAGTTTATTGATTGCGCAAGCCTTTTGAAGGACATTTTGTTGAACTACTTGTTAAAAGGAAGATAACAAGGTAATCAAGGACACACAAGGAATCAGGAATTTGTGAGTAGAGTTCATTCTGTGGTTAACTATTCCATCAGCAACTTGTAACTACTAACTAACCAATGAAAAGGAAAATCAATTCAATCAATCAATTCAGAAGTCACTCCAAATGTGACATTGGATTATTAGACTTCAGATTTTTCTATCAATAAAGTCGACGTAACGTCGACGCGTCGTTGATGACGTCATCACATACACACGCATGCAAAAAACAGAGACAGAATGGGCTGTCAAAAAAACAAAAAAAAAAACAAGTGTGAAATCACGTGTGAAATCACGTGGTCAACAACGCGTCGACGTCTCCCGGTAGGCGTCGACTTGTAGTAGTGCCGTCGATAAGTCGACTTTTCTGTGCAAGCCCTACATTGGATAGAAGTTTATTTTAAAATCGACTTACATTTATGTCATTTTTCTCATGTTAAAATAGTTTCTCTAGTTATTTACACTAGATGCCCAAATACCAAGACAAACAAATGATCTGTGAATGTTGAAATTTCCAAAAGGAAATTGCATAATCATTACGCAATTTCCCCTTGGAAAGTTTTTTTCCCCAATAAAAAAAAGGTGACTATAAAAAACGAAACAAAAACAAAACTCGGACCACAGTGTGTGCAACAAATAGCAGGCAGGGAGAAACACATGGTGGGATGAGGGGGGGGGGGGGGGGTTGGGAGTAGCTTGGGGAGTGGGAGGAGTTTACGGGCAGCTACTACACAGTGACCCAGTTTCCCTTAACTGGTCAGCTGACGCAGTAAAGCCACACACACACACACACACACACACACACACACACACACACACACACACACACACACACACACACACACACACACACACACACACACACACACACACACACACACACACACACACACACACACACACACACACACACACACACTTCCCCAGGGCATAGCAACAGGAATAAATAACAGGAGATAATTTGTAACAAACAGCCAAACAGAGCTTTATAACACAACAATTATTCACATATCAAAAATAATGAAAACACAAACACCGGATAGACACCATGAACCAAAGTGTCTCCAGTACAGTACAGTGCAGTCAACTCCACATTCAACTCCACAGTCCATCGTTAAAACATTTAGTTTGGTGTGAAGCAAACAAAGGGCCAGCAGAAGCAGCCGTCAGAAAGAGAGCATCGCTTCTGTGGAACAGTGGGAAGAACATGATTCACGGCAATGCCCGGCTTTGGGTGGTGAGGCTTGGGCCCTGTGATGTCACCGCTCCCCTTACACAAACCCCACAGACGTCTGCCCAACTGATCAACACATTGTTCACAAGAACATTTGCAGGAGCGGTGCTATTATATTTCAGTGCTGCATTTGTTGTGCAAACCAATCACAAGGTATTGCTGGAGGAACGAAAATGTCACAGCCCCACACGACCGGCCAAAGCATGGATCAAAATCTACACCAATCTCGGATCCAGAAGGTCCCCAAGGCTCCGACCGAACTTCCGCCACATCCATGCTAATTGCTTTTACCCAATCAACATCTGCCGGCAATATCAATGTTGCTGTGAGCTCAATCCCAATCGCCCAATAATGGATCATTAAATATCTATAGCTCATGTCAGCAATGTCCTGCTGCTCCATGTGCATCATCAGGTGATGCCAAGTAGGGTCCCTTCAGACCCCAAGGCTGGGAGCCACTGCTCTATTGCTACATGTATGCAGAGGACTCTACAATACGTTATGTCAGGCAGCAGCGCCAACAGTTGAGGAAATCGCAATAAGCCTCAAACAAAGAGCTGCAGTCAGTTCATCAATGGGTCACAAACGACAAACCGGTACTTAACATACCAAAGACTAAAAGCATTGTATTTGGTGCAAATCCTTCGTTGGCATGAGACTGACCATGGCTCAACCTGGCGGTGCAGTACGGTGGGGGGGGGGGGGAGAGTCTGTGGGGCAGGTGGAGGGCGCTATGGCCTGAGCGGTGGCAGATGGAAAACAGACTATCCGGGGGCAACAACATATTGATCGTTGGGCTACAGTGGGAAGGAACCCATCTGTGGTGAAGAGGTGCTTAATTGACCAAACAAGTCCCACAGACACTTGTACGTACACGCCGAGAGTATTGTTCGGCTGCTGCAAACATGGTTCTGGGAAAGCTGGAGCCGGCGCAAAACAGAGCAGCACGGCTGGCTCTCCGCTGCACACTGAGAACCGGTGTGGAGATGCACAGGACTCTCTGCTGATGGGAGAGCAGAGAGGAGATGACGAGCTTCACTCCCGGCCAGGCTTCATCAGAAACATCTATTAACGAAAAATGCCAAGCTGATGGCAATAATCTGACGCTTAGCGCAAACACCCACGCATACCCAGACGTCTCCAGGCACAATCACAGACAGACCGCATGCAGTAGTGCATTGAGACACGAAAGAAGGGGATTCCCTTCTACCACACACACACAACCAAAATAGGGTCTACAGTTTGTGATGGTTGCTTTCTGCGTGTGGGCACCAGGGAGCTTAGCAAACGATTCTGCGTTGGCTAATCCAAATAAAATCCTAAATCCCTCTCTGGACTCCTGGTGGGCCGCAGGAGATCACCGCTCCCTGCTCGACTCCGAGAGACTGGATGACACAGCAGTCAAGTTGTTTGCTCAAAGACCGAACTTCCTGTCTCTGAGTGAGCAGTAGTAGCAGGGTGTGTGTGCGTGTGTGCGTGTGTGTGTGTGTGGGTGTGTGCGTGCGGCACAAGCACTGAGTGTTCTTTGTGTGGACTGGCGCGTGCTTATTTTGGGGGGCTGGATGGGAGGGGGTGGTTCCTCTAATTCAGCACCTGTCTTGAGCTTTTATCCAGGATTAGTGTGTCCACCTCAGAGGACGCACACACACACACACAAAATACTGTTTACAATATTGGCACCAAATATGTACCAAATAAATATCTCACCTCCCCAGTCATCCATTACAGGCTGAAAACATCTATCTGACACATAAGTCAGAACACATTGAAACCATTCAGAGGGGTAACTTTCCCCCCATTCCAGCCATTACAGCAGGATGTGAATGCAGAACAGCCCCACACGTTCACAGGAAGATGGAAAGGAAAAGAAAGCGGACAAGCGAGACAACGGGAACAGATTCAGCAAACAGAATTTGCTGCCGTCAGCTCTTTGTGTACAACTCCCGGCCCGTGTGTGCAGAGGACCGGTCACATGTGCTCAGATCCAGGAACTCGCTGCTTTGAGGACAAACTCCTGACTCACTGGTTGATTTACTCAACAGATGATCAACATCCCTCGGGTGATCCTCCAATCAAAACGCTCTGGAGGGTGGGTGAATGGAGGGCTTAGCCTCGGCATTTGGAATCTTAAAGAAAAAAACTAACTTTGATGTAGTGAGTGAGTGAGCGGCCTTATCTGTTGCTACAGACAGGCGGCAGTTCCCATGGCAACGACAAGGACATTCGTCGAGACACGGCTCAGTCTCCCTCTTGAACTATTAAACCATTGAAACGCTACTCCTCAGTACATGGATTATAATAATAAAATTTAACTTTCTAAAGCAGAACATTTGCCAGTGAGGGCACATGTATGAAACGTGTGCTCCTCTGCACACATTGCATGCGAAGCATTGAATGGACAGCAATCTTGTGGTCACTGGCTTCTCTGTCAGTCTGCACAAGCCAACTGACCACCCCCCCCACACACACACACACACACACACACACACACACACCCTCACCAAGGCCCCCTTTGATCCCCCCTCAACAACAGGCAGCAGCATGGCACCACAACTGTGCAACACACACAGCTCTCTATATATAAATGGATTGCATTTTATATAGCGCTTTTATCCAAAGCACTTTACAGTATTGCCTCACATTCATCATACACCGACAGTGGTGTCGACCATGCAAGGTAACAACCAACACGTCAGGAGCAGGTAGGGGGATCGAACCAGCAACCTTCCTGTTGCCAGACAACCGCTCTCACCTCCTGAGCTACTGCCGCCCCAATATATATATAAAAGTTAAATATAAGCCATTGCCCAGATATAGCGCAGCATCGTGTACCAGCGCCACCGTGTTCCAGCCCTTTACTTGTCCGGACTCGGCCTAAAAAAACACTAATCCCGGGGGAGGTTGGTGGGGGTTTGCCCGGGCGTAAACACGGTGTACGGTGCGGTTGGATTAGAGACAGTAACCCAGTCAGCGGCTCGAATGTCAGGCACGGTGGAGCTCGGCCAAGACAGCGACGCCGTGCGTGTGTGTGTGTGTGTGTGTAGACGTGGTTACACATGGACATTCCTAGCAGCGTGGAGGCCGTACAGACACACACACACACGCACACACACGTCTTGAGGGAGCGACGGACGAGAGGGGTCAGAGGTCATGGAATAAACGGACACGTCCCGCGTGTTCCGTAGAACCCACCATCCAAAGTGCAAGACCATGCCGTCTTGTTTGTGTGTAGAAAAGTAGATCGGTACAGGGACAGATCGGAGTGTTCGTGTGTGTGCGTGTCTGCGTGTCCTTGCTTGCGCCTGTGTGTGTGTGTGTGTGTGTGTGTTTGTGTGAGATAAACGGCGTCAGGCGTTGTCACAAGCAATGAGAGTGCCGAGCACATGGCACCGCAGAGCACGGGAGGGAGGGAGGGAGGGAAGGGAGGGAGAGAAGGAGGGAGGGAGGGCCAGGAAGAGAGCAGTACAGGCTGTACCGACTGACTCACTTTTGCGGCAGCCAGAGACAGTCTCTGCTAGGCTGGGGCTGGGCTTCTCTTAAAGGGCCAGCGGCAGCAGAGACAGCAGCAGCAGAGCGCAGCAGCAGTGGCGGCGGCGGTGGGTAAAGCCACGTTGCAACCGTGCGGCTGGCTGCCCGGAGGTCTCGTGACGCCACCGTACACCACAAAACCTCACCGCGCGTCGTGTTTGCGACTCTCGACTTCCAGCCGCGGAGCTTCACGCCACGCGGAGAGTGGACTCCCGGCGATAAAAAAGAAACCCACCGCTTGCTACTACTGTGAAGCGTTGCTTAAAAAAATAAATAAAAAGAAAGAAAAAATGGTCTCCAACGTGCTACACACCAGTCGCTCTGAATATCATGGTATTAGATTAAACAAATGTTCTGTTCTTCAATAGAACCTCATTGTTTTCTCTTCCCGTTTGAAAGCCCAGGTCTACCGAGAGAACCATGTGATTGATCAGCTATGTTTGCCTTCTTAATGCCCACAGAGAAAGGCTAATTCTCACTTTAAACACAGACTAGTTGACCCACTTCCACGTGGAACACGGCGGGACTCTGGACAAAAATACCAGGAGTGATTATTGTGATTCTAAAGCGATGTGGGTTAAGGCGTCCTCACCACCACCACCAGCTCTTTTCCCCTCACAAAAGGGAAAAGCGTTTCCTGCTTCTAGGGAGGGACAAAGCTGGAACATTTCCTGGGCTATCTGCGAACGGTTAACCCTTAACTCTGTGAAGCCCACACCAGGCACCAAGATTAAGCACACTTTCCCCCCTTACTCCCCCTGAGGACAACATGGAGGAACAAGGAGGAAACCAGACGTCTACATTAGAACATGTGGTACTAACGTGGGACAAATCTATGAAGACCCGAGGATCTGAGAGCAGAGAAGACTCTCCATGCAGCCCTGTTGGCAGCCGAGCGCCATTTGAAGGTGGCGTGCGAGAGAGAGCGAGTAGTGGGGGAACAGGTTCCCCCAGGCTGCAGCGCGGTGGTAAATCAGGCGTGAGCTAGGTAAACTGATCTCTCTCTCTCGCTCTCTCTCTCTCTCTCTCTCTCTCGCTGTCTCCCGAGCCCGCCAGTGTGGCCAGAGGGAGCGAGCGAGCGAGGGAGGCAAGGGAGGGAAGGGCAGAGGAGAGGCGGGGGAGGATGACGTCACAACGGGCTAAGGCTAGACCATGTGCTCGTTGCTCATGTGGCTCTGGGAGCTGAGATAAGAAGGGAACGGGAAGGGAGGGTGTGGGTGTGTGTGGTGTGTGTGTCGTGTGTGGTGTGTGTGTGTGTGTGTGTGTGTGTGTGTGTAGTGGTGTGTGTGTTGTGTGGTGTGTGTGTGTTGTGTGTGTGTGGTGTGTGTGTGTGTGGTGTGTGTGTGTGTGTGTGGTGTGTGTGTGTGTGTAGCGTGCGCGCATTGCGTGTGTGTGTGTAGAGGAGTACGGCAGGGTTTGTTTTACACGGTCAGCTAAAGTAGCGCCTCTGCGGGCCCCGGGAGGACAACTTTAAAAAAAGAAAGACGCTTCAAATGATGAGACGTGAGGCAAAAAGGAGCCGAGGAACAAACCGACATTAAAGTACAGAACACTGCCTCCAAGCACAAAACGGGGACAAGAAATGCGCCAACTACAGGAAACAATACAACAACAAAAATCCTTCTTTTGACATTTAGAAAGGACTTATTACTCTTAGCGAGTCATTTCCTCCCGTCGAACACAATCCCATCATTTACATAAGTATGTGGGTGAGTGGGGAGTCTGGAGGCAGCGTTACACCGTGACTCCGGCAACATAGATGAAGGGCGAACCGTGTGGATCGAACGACATGTTATCCTTGGCCTCCGACGCCCTTTATTTGAACCTCTCCGGCGTCCATTGTCCAGCGTGCTAGACCGCCCTCCCCCCCCCACCCCAAATGAAAGAGGCTTTGGATGTGTGTGGGAGAGAGAGGAGAGAGGAGGAAGGGACAGAGAGGAGGAGGGGGGTGGGGGAGGAGCTAGGTGCAGAGGAGACACGCGTGCGCCGGCGCCCGTCGCCCGCTGTCAGGACAACAGAGAGCACATACTGTGAGCCCCCCCCCGCCATTACTACCCTGGCTCTCCTCCCACGCGCCACGACACCGCAGCCCAGGAGCCGGCCAATCGCAACGCAGGGAGGCCCATCCATGTGACACAGGAGTAGTGTTACCCACACCCGCCCACCCTGCGTGTTGCTGAATGCCCGGTATCCATGGAGCGAGGGATGTTGAACGCGGGTTCAACCCACTTTGTCCCAGATCAGCTTTGAATAGGTCACCGTTTACACTTCCCTTTGCCTCGGTGTGTGCGCAGGCGAGAGAAAACAGGAAAAGGGGGTTTGTGGCAGACCTAGGGAACATTCTAGCACCACCACGCTTTGTCCAGCAAAGAAACACGGCGGCTCTGGGACAGAGACGATGCTTTTGGACAACAACACAACGGTAGCATTGTGGAATCAGCAATAAGAAATACTGAGGACAAGAAAGTTCTTAAGAAATACGTTGTGATTAGATGTTGAGGAAGTTAAGTCGTTTCCACCCCAACACCCGCATCAACCCATTGGTTGTTGTTGTCGATTTCCCAATCAGAAGACTTTAAATACAGCTTGAGGCGTGCTCAGCTGTTGACGGAGGAGAGAGATAGACAGACAAGTCAGGCAAGGCAAGGCAGGGCACACACGCTATGTTGCTTAATCGCACAGAGGCAGAAGGGAGGAGCTTCACCAGCTCTACAACCAACACGCTGTCCTAGTTTCACTCTCAAGTGTCCTCACGCAGTCCAGGCAGGAGCGCGGTACATACATACAGGCTTGTGTTTCACAATCAAAACATGGGAACGTGATGATAAACGAATGGGGTAGGAATGGGGAAGTGGGACATTTCCAGTGGTGTTCTATTTTTACATACATATATTGAGACAAAAAAACAAAAAGTGTTTGGAAGTAGTAGATTTTTCAGTGACAATGTATTTAGCATACAAGGTCTTTGTCTTGTCTCCACAATCAATGGTGTGATGTGGAATGAGCCTGCCATGAGGACTTTTGAACCAGCTACCACCAGCTAGGCTAACACAAAGTCGTTCTGCACGCCCGTGTTAGGCTCGGCTGCACGGTGACTCATCCCAGCACATGACTGGTATTCTAATTAGATATAGTACTCCGGGAGTGGGGGCTGTGAGTCGTGGAACATAACAAACACTCAGTCATGAGATGGGTACTCGTGGACCGACAAAGTCCTCTAAATCTGCCCTCTTCTCGAGGCAAATACGCAAAAAAACCAACAACGCACAAGCATCAACACATGAAGCGGTCAACATGTTGTCCTTGTATTTCGGTGCGGTGACACAACAAGTGACCTGGTCCAGTTAGTTTTTTTTGCTTTAATGTTTACGTCTAGTAATCGTCTAGTATTGACCTTGTTAAAGA
Organism: Coryphaenoides rupestris; assembly: GCA_002895965.2. Lineage (NCBI taxonomy): Eukaryota > Metazoa > Chordata > Actinopteri > Gadiformes > Macrouridae > Coryphaenoides > Coryphaenoides rupestris. The sequence continues at coordinate 644,870 of PIJE02000022.1, forward strand.
TACAGTACATGTTACAATCTGAATGTATTCTGAGATTAGATGGTACATTCCCCAAAAGTATAGTAGTGTGGTTCACGTTGTACCACACATGGGTAAGCACAATAGGACCATTATGTAAATAACAAGGAGCCTTGAGCAGTATTGCTTTAGGCCAAGATGAATGCATTCCTCTCACTGGTCACAACAAGAGAGGCCATTTCAAAGGGGAGTCTATAAAACTAAAAGAACAGTACTTAATTCAGGGAACGGCTGTCGAAAGGTCGGTACTTCTATCTCCTCGTAGATTATGGATCTCATGACCATGTTCTGTTCTCCCCTGGCTGCGCTCACCTGGATGTATCTCAAGGCACTGCGCAGCACGCTCAGGTTGGACGTCTTCTTCTCGTCCACGTTGGGGATGTTCTTTTTCAACATCTCAAAGCATTCCTTCAAATGTGCCCGTCTGGAGGAGCAGAAAGCACAGACAGGGGAGTTGAGCCGGCGTAAGAAAGGACAGGCCTCGTCTCATCTAAGCCAAATTAGCAAGTAACGTCCCTGAATAGCACAACAATGACAGACTGATTGGTTGATTGAGAAGTTCCATGGGTTTTACATTGGGATTGAGGTAACAAGAGGCCATATTGGGGTGGTGGGGGAGGGGGGTGGGTGCACAATGAGGAAGAACTTGGACTCTGTAGAATGGAACCCCCCACTCGGGGATAGATATGAAAGAAATAAGGAGAAGTACGACCGTGTCTAGCTGATCTCAACTACACTGGTCTGTGCACAGAGATCAAATCTCTGCACTCAAGTGGCACAACAGGAGACAGGTTGCACCCACCTGTTTTTCTCAAGCTTGTTATGCACGTCTCTTGTGCCTGCCCTGTAAAAGCACAAAGCAGGCCAAAGTAAGAATTGGTATCCAGAAGAACCATTATTATTATTACAAAATAAAATAAAAGTCCATGACTACTCTCTGCAATCTCTTGAACTTTCTGTAACTGTTTCCGATTGAAAACGGTCTACATGAATAGATTATTATGGTTGTTACTCTTACGATTATGATTTTGTGGGTTTGCTGCCAAACTACTATTCGGGGCACATATCTTGTGACAAACCTGAAGCGTAATAAAAAATAAAAGCCCATGACTAGTGCAACAAAAGCTGATGAGCAAAGCAAGCGATGTAAAAGGCTCCCGTCTTTACCCTCCGGGACGCTTCTTGTTGTCCAGGTGACGGCCGTCGTCGGGCGGGCTCCCCCGGCTGTTAGGGCTGGAGGGTAGAGCGCCCTGCGGGGGGCCCGGCTGGGGGAGCAAGGCCTGCTGCTGCTGCTGCTGCTGGGGGGGAGAGACGATGGAGCCCGGGTACCGCTGGAGCGGCGGGGGCGGCTGGAGCGGCGGGGGCGGCTGGACCGCCAGCTGCGGGGGAGGGTGATGAGGATGATGGTGGTTCTGCTGCGAGGGCGGCGACTTGTAGCTGGCGGTCGCCGGCGACGACGATGGCGGTGAGGGGTCCGGCCGGGGCTGCATCGGCGAGAGGGGGAGCGGCGCGGTGGCGCTCTGACCCTGCGGGGAGTGGGGGTCCCTCCCGGGGGGCGAGGGAGGGAGGCGCGGGGAGAGGTTAGCGGGGAGGGGCGGAGGCGGAGGGGGCAGAGCCGTGTGGTTGGTGGCGACCACGGGGATGACCGTGATGGGCATGGGCTGGGGAGGCAGAGGGGGAGGCAGGAGGCGGTGCGGCGCGCCCCGAGAGGGATCCTCTGCTTTGGCCACATGGTTGACGTGGCGGTGGTGGTTGTGGTGGTTGTTGTTGTTGTTGTTGTGGCGGTGGTTGTGGACGGGGGAGGTGTAGTTGAGGCCGGAGCGCCGGTGCTCGACCAGCTGCTCCAGGCGAAGCTTCTCCTTCAACTCATTCTCTTCTGTGGAAACAAAGAGGCACCGTGAGCACGTACACACAGCCATGAACAAATACATCCTCGTGGAAATGTTTACACTGAGGCAGAGACCCCCCACCGCTTCACATTCTACAGCTACCTAAAGTGGTTGTCACAACAATGGAGTCGTGTTGACGTTTGCGTGCCGTGTGTACTGCATTGCTGACAGCATTGTGTTGTCCATCTGTTGCATAGGGCCCAGCATGCCGTGCCTTATAACCGACATATAACCCGGGTCTCGTGGAGGGGGGGGGGGGGGTGGAATTGACAAAGACTTTGTCCTGCCCGGCCTCCATGCAGCTCTGACAGCTTGACAACTACACATGCATAATGCAATGTCAGCCCAGCGCTGAGGAAGGGACCTTCTATTAATCGGAGTTAATCTGAAGTGGAAACAAAGCAACAACTGGCGACACGACACACAGTAGAATTGGTTACATTTTGCATTTGAAAATGCATAGGCCTAAATAATGGTAATGGTAATGGTATGAAAATATCGTACAATCATATCACGATTATCGCAGTATTGTTCCAATGTGCTGAAAATCTGATGGCAATATAATTGCATTTTGACTAAATAACAATACCAACATTTTGTTGTTTTTGCAATTTTTCTAGGGTAAACAACCAGGTGTAACATAGGTGTAACATTTGCATGTATTCTCTAAATCTAAAGTTAAGAAACTATGCGCCATGACGGCGATAGTGATCTACATTTACTGTAGATCACTATCGATCACTAGATACATTTAGTGATTGACATTTACTGAGCGCACTAATAGTTCACTGTAACACACATGCATACAGAACCTCTTCCCCACATACCTTTCACACATGCACATCATGCAATGAGCTGAAGGTTAACTTAACTTGCATTGGCTGTAAAGTAACGGGAGGTGGTCATGAAGATGACTCAGAACAGTGATTTTTAACTTTCCATTAGCACTCTCGCAAAACCCACAATGATACCACACCTCAGATTTAGTCCTCTTATATTAAATATATTCTGGGTGCTGTCACGCCTTCCGCTATATTGTCTGATAATGAGTAATGACATTATGAACAAACCCACGTTGCATGCAGCGCCTGTGCACCTGCATCTGAGAGACTGTTGCTTACTTTTGGTTGATGCTGGGTAGTATTCACGTCAGTTTTAGCAGTCTACTAACCGTCTGGAATTTTACCACGGTTAATCATGACACCGGTACCCGTTACATCCCGAGGCCTAATAGTATACAGTGTTACTGCCCCACTTTCAGCACTTTCCTTCTTGGTTACACCGCTGTGTTATGTCATCCTTTTCAATTCAATGTGTTTCAGTTACACTGAGGAAGTGAGGTCACGGGATTCTTTTGTGTGCATGAAGTGTCGTTGACTACATACCGACCTTACAGGTCACAGCATGTACGACACGGTCTGCCTCATCGCTAATAACATATTAACATGTAAAGCCCCGAGCAGCACTCAAGGGTCATGTGTGATCAACGGTGTCTCAGCTCACGCCAGAGACAATGGGGAAGAGCTCAATGGCCCCACGATTTTTCCATCAACATTGTGCCATCCAATCACATTCAAGAGTCTCCCCCACTCCGTGTGGGCTTCCCGTCGTCACAGATTTCAGGATGCGTGAGGGGCAGTCCTGTTGCCATGGTAGCAGAGTTGGAAGAATTAACACAGACTCGGAGTGTTCCATATTGACGAGGGGTGAACGCAAGGGCATTCTCAGTATGTCAGACAATAGGCCTTCACCCTCAGGCCTCACAGTATAGACAAGTAGAGGGGTGGGATAAGATGATTCAGACCCTCTAGTTGCCTGGTAGCAGCACAGGGGTGAATGTCGTAGCATACACAAAATCATTGCAGTGTAGAATTAAAAAACAAACGGTATCAGTAGATCAGTAGCTCAGGAGGTTTGTTGTCAGATGTCTGGCAATCGGAAGGCTGCTGGTTCAATATATCAACCAGATACCATGGTATATAAAGCCTTGTTTAACGTTGCATAAACATTAAAGCCCTTAGAATGTGCTTAGATAATGACCATCTTGCAGCTTTAGTATCTTTGGGGTCAGGTCTTGTGACATCTAGTTTTTCCCACCAACAGGATCATCCTCCACAATGTTCACAATGTCCTCAGGTAGTTAAGAGTACAAAGTTCGAAACCCCTTTAGTAGTTAGTTGCACTGCGTTCCTAACAAACAGGTACCTTATATCTACCTTGCTGTATCTTCTGGGCCACGTTCAACTCAATGAAACAGGTGGTTTCAACATAGCTACGTTATAACTTTTCTACCCATGCCAATTGCGGGTTTGTACGAGATAGTTAATTATTAGAGATTACCCAGAAAGAAAAAAAAAAACCACATTACACATAGTTTCTCAACAAATTACATGTCGAATGTCAAAAACCCCAATAAAGAAAAAACTGCTTGGTTTGGTCCCCTTGCTGTATGTAATACATATAAAGTTGTACTAAACTAAAAAGATTTAGGCTACTCAACTAAAAACCTGGGTGATGGTACAGATAGTTCAGTCCTCAGTTGGGTGCTTTTTGGTAGGCCTACTGCATTTATGTCATTTTTATTTAGCATCATACTCGTTTTCCTTTTCATTTTCAAATAGTATCTGTGTTTCATAAAACATACAAAATAAATACATGCAAGCACATAAAGTTTCCTATAATATGTTACTCTTGCCCTTTTTTTTCGGTTGTACAAAAAAAAATAAAAGTGTGCTGGCTGCTCCCCTTATATAACTGCGGAGGGAGGATGAGGGGGGGAGGAGCGTGAGGAGGAGGGGGGAGGAGCGTGAGGAGGAGGGGGGCTGGCCTACTTTCCTCCACAGTCACCTGCTCTACAGAGCAGAGGGGGGGGGAGGGGATGGGGGGGAGGGAGGGGATGGTGGGTGGCAGCAGCCACACCCCCCCCCGCCCCTCCTCCCCCCAACGCCCACGGCAGGAGCGCCCGACACGCACGTGGTGAGGTGGGCGGTCCCTCTCCACTCCACGCCTAACAAGACGTGTGTGTGTGTGTGTGTGTGTGAACACGACGCATCGTCACCCGCTGCCACACTTTACAAAAGATTGTAAATGATCTACAGCAGTACGAGAGACGGAAACAAAGTCAGTAGTCACGCACTGTTGCACCACCACACAGTGAATAAAAAGACAAATCTGCACAAGCCTATTGTTATTATTATCATTATTATTATTATTATGAGAAGATCAGTCTGTGGGGGGGGGGGAAGCCTGGAGCGGATGGCGTCATCTGATCTCCCTACGAGGTCAGGTCATTATGGAAAGCAGGGCTGGCATTCCGGTCTGCCACCGCCCTTCTAGTAGCCTGCGTTGTATTATTTTATTATTTATTTCAAGTGTGCTGTAGTAGAACACGTATACTAACATGCATACATGTATGTATGTGTGTGTGTGTGTGTGTGTGTGTGTTTCTGGTGATCATTTCGAAACGTAGCGAAATGAAACTAGCGAAGCAACACTATATCACCATGTCATTCCCACTACGCTTTTTATTTTTATTTTTTATTACAACAACCCTATTTGTAAATGTATATCTCATATGTGACACACACTGTAGCCAGATAGCAGTACGCGACATGAATGTGAAAGTGAACAAAACACACGTATATAATAATATATATATATAAACTCACATGATCACATTTGAGCCAACAAGCATTTAGCACACACGCAACAAGACGTCACGCTATTAGAGCCATATAGTTGAATAACGGGGCTACACTGAAGACGTGAAGACGCTGAAGTTACTGCATGACAGCGGCGCATGTACAGCGTACGCAATAAAAAATAAGACCATTTATAATTCCGTGCAAAACGACTCACCACGTGCTTTCTGTTGTTGCTGCGCTTGCAATTCCAGAAACTTGGCGGCTTCCAGGAGCGTCTCGATGCTCATCTCCTTTGTAATACGAGGGACTGCGATTTTATAGCGGTGATAAAAAAAATCGTGACAAAAGCACGATATCGTGATACGCGTGTGTGTGTGTGCGATAATTTAGAACGCGCGTCCAGTCTGCGGGTCCTGCCTTGAAAAAGGGTAATAGGATATCCTTCATAAAAAAAAAAAAAAACTCTTCCACATACGTAGAAGAGTTACAACAAGATGGCGCTTAACGTATTGAGGGGGGGGGGAAACAAATACGGTTGAGGAGCGACGTGCGTATGTGTGTGTCGTGTGTGTGTGTGTGTGTGTATGTGTGACCGCCCACGGACGCTTTCCCTCCCGTAGCGTTCAGTCGGTCACATGGAAAACCCGGAGACCTCGATCACATGGACCGCCACAAATAAACCCTCTCTCTCTCTCTCTCTCTCAATGTTGCCGTAGAACGTGGTGATAGATTTAATAATGGATCCGTTCAGGGACTACATGTAGGGTTTCACATGCTGCACAAATCACTTTAAATTGCCAGTTTGTGAGCAGGTTGTGGTTGAAGTTAAAACGTGAGAGCTTCCCCGACTCTCTCTGTTGCGTAGAACAGCTTCTGGGCTGATTTCTCTTATATTTGAGTCGTGTCGGATTTCGCGGGAAAAAGGAACGAAGTGACATGTAAGCGTGGATTAAATATATATATATCTATTGCATAGCTTAATTAAATGTGTACACGGTTTAATTATGATTAGAACTAACATTAGTTTCTCAGAATGCACTTGATTCTTACATGTAGTACCTTTAACACATGATATTGAAATCTATTTTTCCCCCCAACCATAGACTTACAGTTCCATATACAAGTACTTCTACCAATCGCGCGTCCGGCAAATGCTGCGGTTTCATCTGACGTCTTTCTGCCTCTCGCTCAAAGAGTAATAATAACAAATACTGTCCCATATGATTTAGTCATCGATTAGATGAAAAACATAAAAAAAATAATGCTGACTGACACAAGCACCTTCACACCTGACCGCCTCTGCGTTCAACCAACTAAAGACTAGAGGCGCTCCCTCCGTGGCAACATCCACTCTTCTTCACCAACCTAGGATGAAATAAGTTATGATCTACAATAATAACTTAGTGGCTGGGGGCATTCTGCGTCATATTTGCTTTGCTTGCCGCAGTTTCATCTCAGATCAAAATGAAATATAACATGACACCTACTGTCCCCCAGTGGCCAAATGAAGGCCCTACATTTTTATTTGTATTATTATTTATTTTACTTGTATTCTCTAGTTATTTCTCCACTGTTTATTCTATTGCGATGCAATCGCTGGCACAAGAATTTCCTTCGGGATCAATAGTTTTATCTCATTTATCTTATCTTATATGCCTCGGCAGCTATAAAGTAAAGAATTAAAGAAGTTACGAATATTTGAAACAAGTACATTTTATTAAAAATACTGTATTAACAAATACTTAACACATGGGTGCCATTGTAAAAAAAACCCCAATGAATACAAACATGAACATGTCTTTGTTCTTTTCAATCAAACACTAATCCCCCACATACTATGAAACATTTTAATGTCCATTTGTATTTTAGGGACTGGCCACCATCTTGAGGAGTGAGTTCTTGAGGTATGTACACAGTTGGTTCATCAAGTCTTTACTCTGGCCCTCCACCCAATGCATCTCCACCACTACACCCCTGCTACCTTCCTCCATCAGGAGCTCTAGCAGACATTTAAACAGAAACTCCTGAACAGAGCCGGGGGTCAGGGGTCGTTTCACCGGCACCGTTTCCTTTGTTGCTTCTTCTTGCTTCTCTTGCAGTTTCTGCGCTTCCACAGGTGTCTGGGTCTCCATCATGTCCACATCCTTGTCTGCGACACTCCCCAACACTTCTGGTTGTTCAACGGCTGGCTTTCCAGGCTCCGTTCTGACTGCTACATTGAGGGAAGTGTCATTGGGTGTTTGTGTCGCTGGCTGTGGTGGGCTAGCTAGCGGTTGTAAACTAGCTAGGTCTGTAGTTGTAGCCTGGTCTGAGGGGGTTTCAGGGATGGCGGTGCTTTGGGTGGAAGGCTGCTTTGTCTGCGAGGACGCAGCTGTGGTGGCTGGGCCGGTTGTAGTCGCGGTAGTATGAGAGGCAGCCATGGCCGCGGGGGGTGCTCTGGGCAGCTCGCGTAAATTTCTCTTCTGTTCGCGCCGCTTCAGCCGCCCGTGGATCCAGGTGTTCTCCACGGCGGTCAGGAACAGGCTCTTGTGTTGCGCAGTGCTGGGGACACGCTTGTGCAGCACCTGCAGACGCGGGGCGAAGGAACAGACCTGCTGATTATCCTACTGCTCGTGTCTCACTGAAACGTTTATATATAAATACATCAAAAAAAATCTCACTCGTATGCATTATAATTATATACTTATATTACCATTACAGAAGGTGTTCCAAGAGACACTTTTTTTTACCTCTGGTTGGCAAAGTTTGGTCCATCACATGGCAGTGTCTAGTCATCCAACCCCCTGGCATAAAGCAGCCTATGGTTTTATTATTTACATTTTCTACAACTGCAAACTGCTGTGGACACAGTACAGGTTTTCCAACTGGCAACGTCAAAGAACAAGTACAAGTACTATGAAATTAACCAAATTGAGGATGCTGAAGCGAGGCAGCAGAGATCCCTTTCTTTACAAAGATAGTGCTGTTTAAGTCTAAAATCCGTGTACCCGCAGGTCTGTGAGGATCTTCTCCAGCAGAGCCGTGATGCTGTCCAGGGCAGAGGAGGACTTGAAGCCCTTGGCAGAGGCCTTGGCCTGGAGCTCCTTGACGCCAGCCTCTGGAAGCGTGAAGGACAGGGGCTTCCTCCCCTTCTCCAGCTTACACCTCTTACTCGGCGGGGGCTGCAGAAATACCAGGACATCATGATCATCAGCCAAGGACAACAACATTACTTTACAGAGAGAAATCAATAGTTCAGTTGTAGCCATCACCGATTACAATTGAATGTGCCCCTGACTTCCCTTTCCATTTCCAACTTCTAGCTTCTTCAGTGGTCCCACAGACCATTTCCATCTCCTCTTTTCAATAATAACTTAAAAAGTAGCTGCTCTTCCTCATCTAACAAAGCCTTGGGCAAATCCACACCACAATCATCGGCCATGGTTACCATTCTAAGACACTGCAGACTACTCCCATTTTTATTGTAATTACGTGCTTGAAAAAAAGAAAAAGTCTAGTTCAGCTCTGTCTCCGCCCCCAAATTACAGACGCAGAACCATAAATACAAGTGCTGCTGTACACGCCCCGATTCGGTTGTCTACCGTGGCGCTACGATGCAGGAGTAGGCCGTACCCTGCCACTAGAGGGAGCCCCATCCATGGAAAACATTTCCGTGGCAGGCATGACATTGAGGGTGACTTCGTCCCCTCCCCACTGACAGTAACTGTAATGTTGCGCAGTGTAAAATGGCAATAATATGAGTAAATAAAACATATACGTCTCCGTGGACAATATCTACTGCAGAGCCTTCCAGAGGCGCGTGATGGTTCCATGCGGGTGGAACCATTGTGTGTGTGTGTGTGTGTGTGTGTGTGTGTGTGTGTGTGTGTGTGTGTGTGTGTGTGTGTGTGTGTGTGTGTGTGTGTGTGTGAGATGAGCAGCCACGCTGCAGACAGCATGGCCGACTGACCTACAAATGACAGTGAGGTAGGGGAACACATGCATCATGCTCCTGCACTGACTGGGTTGCCATTTTATCCATCCATAGCTGTCTTTTTGGACCACTTTATTCACAAAACCCACGTGTTATTGTGTGTCGTTTACTGGTTAAATGTCAACATTTAATAATCTAATAAGATAATATTGTCCAATGTGGAACTGCAACTAACTCGACTGTCGGATTTAGCTGGGCTGGGCACTACATTGTCTGCTAGCTTGCAGGGACTGCTTCATGTTAGCTACGTGCTACACATTCACCTTTTTTTGAGTCAAGAAGAAAATCAATTCATACTACAGAGGCTTTTCTGCACACACACCTTCTCATCTCTGGTGAATCACATCCTCTCCTAGCTCTTTGCTGCCTGTCTTTCTATTATTTATCCAACCTACCCATTGCCATCATCAGATGCCCATTTCCTTGCAGTTTTATGTGGACCAGACAAGACGACTTGACCTAATTGTGGCCTAATTTCAGGAAGCCATTGACGGTAAAAGCCAGAGTCATACAAAGAGCCAATTTAGTCCATAAAAAAACCTCCTTAATCAATTAACCATCCTTCCTGCCTTTTTGTTTACATGTACTGTGTGTGTGTGCGCATGTGCGTGTGCGTGTGTTCTCAAGGTTCTGCCCTAGCCTGCAGAAGACTTGCTGACTGCACATGCACTCCTGCCCCCCCCCACCCTCCAGAGGGACTCTGGGTCTTGGGGGTCCTTCTGAAACCTGAACCTTTCTTAACCCCCATCTTGCCCAGGGGTCCGGTCTGAGTCACATGATGCTATGCAGCAGCAGCAGCAGCAGTGAGAGCAGCATCAACTATGCAGCCCATAGGCTGTATGAAAGCCTTTCATCCAGCAGTCTACCTTGTCAGTCACGCCTGCTTATTTTACCTTTTGTACTGCTCATCTCAGAGCCCCGTCTCTCCTTCAGTTCCCCGTACGTTGACCCCGATTCCTGCTGCTATTCCTCTCCTCCCTTTGTTCAGTCTACTTATTCAACATCACATATATATTAAGATATATATGATGGATATTATTGTAAAAAATATTTGTTTTCCAAATGATGAGGGACCAAGACGGGAAAGACTCTCCATCTCTACCTCCTGACCAATCTAGTGCAATTTAAAGCAAGAATAATACCAAATAGAAAGGTCTGTATGGGAGTTGGGAATGCGGAGCGGAGCAGCCCTGGTGTCACAGAGGGCTTTGAGCAGGTAAAGACCAGCCGTGAAGTAGGTCACAGGGGCGGGCAGCACATCATGTACTGCAGGTCATATGCAACATTCATGAACCCCCCCCCCCCCCCCCCAGATGCTCATACATACATCATACATACATAACTTATCGTCCACACCAAGGCACATGTATGGCGGATTATCTGGCCAGCCATGCATGCAACTGCTGCACACACATAAAAACCCTGCATGCATCAGCGTGCATTCATCAGTGTGCATGCATACACACGTAAACACACACCCCACCCACCCACCCACCCAATTATAAATATGTGTGCCCTCAAATGGTGCTGAGCAACTCCAGTCTGAAGGAACTTGGAAAAGGATGGCGGGGGTGTGTATGTACGTGTGCATGTGTGTGTGTGTGTGGGGGGGATGTAGGCCAATTTTTCTGCTCAACTGATTTTATGTTTAAAGGCAACAGAGTAGTGTCGTGGAATCCTGCAACGAGCAGACGGAAAATAGGTCTTATTATACCTCACAGCTCTTCAAATGGGAAAGAGTCTCGCACCCGACTTCTTCGGTCTCATGTTCCATTTCCCTCTCTCCCGCTGATTTGAAACACTTCACTTATTCATTTACTTTATTCTCTCCATAAAACTTGTCTGCCTTTAAGTAGCTTCCACTTCCCCCCGTTTTGTTCTAGTCTTTCTTCTGTCCCCCCCAGCTCTCGGAGCACGGGCGCTGGCATGGCTTGGCATGGCAGGCCACAGCATGCGTGCCTGGTGCGGCAACTGTTGCCTAGATACGGCACATTACAGAGAGGTAAACATATCCCCAGAGGGCTGAATAAGTGCATCTAATGGAATAGGGGGTGGTGGAGGAGGGCTGGGGAGGGACCCAGATTGAGTGTATTATTGATAGGACAGCGTGAACGTTCAGTTAACATCAACAGCAACCGGGGAGCGGTCTCCTCGTCCCAAAAGGAGTCTGTGCTGGTCACCGCTCGGCCGGACACCGGAGAGAGCTGCTCGGAACCACAAACGGCTCATGAATCTCTCGCCGACTTACCGGAACAATCACGTCATCGTAGAAGCTCCAGGCTAGGGCCCAGCGCATGGTGCGGCCCTGGCAGAACTCTGTGTGTGTCACCTTGGGCACCTATAAGAGCACAGACACACAAGAGAGACTGCATTATTAAAAGGACATTAAAGAAAGCCATTAACCAGAAAGGACAAGGATATAGATGACAATACGCTGACAGTCCCTCTCTCTCAGCCTGAGCTACCGGAGAGGATTGAGAAAAAAAGTCATTGATTTCTGTTTGACTGACAGACACGTATAGAGTAAAAGCTCCAGTGAAAAAAGATCACAGCCTACAAAGAGGGAGGCATTGAGTGTGTCAAAGTACAAGTATAGGCAAAAGTATATATTTAAAAGTGTCACCTGAACATCCAATAACAGGATTTGCGCAATCAATGAAAAGGGGAAACGTGTCAGTTGAATAGCAGGTCAAAGGTCAAAAGCACTAGGCAAAGAGGGGGGCGGGGTTGTGGGGGAGGGGCCGGGTTTGCGAGAGCTCTCCCTCGGCCCTCAGAAACATTTAGCAGATTAAAACAAGACACCGAGGAGGCGGCGGCGGAGAGATCAACGGCAACTCGACAACATCTGCATAGCAATCAGCCGCGGTTTTCCTTTCCACTTCAAACAACGGCGGCGAGGTCGGCTCTCCTCTCTCCCCTGGGCGACAGCCAAGCCTGCACTCACGCTGATGAGCAGAGACAGCACCCTCGCGGTCCCTGGACCAGGGCGCGAGCCCCGCAGAGACTCCCCGACCACCACTTATGCCTGACGTGGGGCGGGCGTGGGCATGTGTGTGATGCCCGTCTGTTCCACGTCATGCCAACTCGATCATATTTATGTGCGTGTGTGGAGGATAAGTGACTGGCATAGGGCCACAGGGCCAATAAAACGCAGTTAGCGGTGATGGGGCTAGGCGATTAGCTGGGCGAATGAAAGGCTAATGAATGCTAACCACACACTGCCATGCAAATCAGTCACGCAGCGCCAATAGAAAGTCATAGCTGGCCCGCGACATCGCTTAACTATTGTAATCGGTTTTTCTTTGCGGTTCGCCGGGCGTATATACAAGCTTCATCCTGGCACTGCATGATGCCCCTTCGGACGTGAAGAGAGGCTTCTCGGAGAGCAAGATGGCTTCCGTCTTCGATTAAAGATAGCAGGAAGGGCATGGGCCCAACAAGGAGATATCAAACCATGCCTTTGGGCCATCCAGTAGATTATCACATGTTCAAACTGAGGAGAGGGAACATTGTCCGCTTTGTAGTTGGAAGAGTGTGTGTGTGTGTTTTTGTGCATGTGTACACACTCACCCCTTGCTCCTTCAGCTCCTCCATCAAAGGGGCCAGGCTGCACTTCTTCCCCAGCATGCAGCTGTACCACCTGCAGAGGGAAGCGCACCGTTAGCGCACAGCGGCACGGTGGACAGGTTTGCCCAGACACACACGAAAACAAACAAGGCACGCCTCTCCTCCTGACTGCGCTTTGTTTCACTGTCTAATATTGGTTGGCAGGCGTTTGCACACTTTCCGTTTGAGAGCCAATTGAAACATAGATGGAGAAGCCAGCGGTGTTGGTGTAGCCCAGAGCAGCGCAACAGAGCCTTTGATGCTGTCCTGTGGAGGAGAGTCAATCGATATATCTGCAGAGCGATAAACAATCCTGAAATCAATAGCGAGGCTTTAAGGAGTGCGTCCCGCGTGGAAAATGGCGCATTCTATTCAGTCAGTCAAGGAAAGGGGGAGCCGGATATCAGACTGAACTGAGTCAACTCGTAACACCCCATTTCCATCTCCAGACAGACATTGCATCCACTCTAACCGATTTCGGTGGGGGAGGGCGATTCGATTTTCCCCAACCAATCACTAGAGACCAGCGTAGCCTTGCCAACATACTGACTTCTCCAGGGTTTTATGGGTGGAGCGAAGTAAAAGCAAACTACGATGTCGGACGACATTAAGACATGCCGTCTCTGTAAAATACATTTGTTAATCCATGAAAGTTCACGGGATGTCAGCGTGATTCTCTCATAACGACCCGGTGTCTAATCTGGAAGGATTTGGTAAAATGTTTTTGACTATTTATTAGAAGAAAAAAAAAAGGCAATCATAGCTTGGCAACGGTGTTCATCGTGAACGCGATTCTCCCTGGATAATCGCTTTTGTAATGAATATGTCTAATGTAATGGCAACCACCAACAAAAACAAAACAAAGCAAAAATACTTTAGCCAGGACATTCTGCCAAATAGTGCGTTAATTAATCACTGAATTGAAATAGAGGGCCCGCGTTGTTCTATGCCTTCCTTCTGACATCCAAGCACAACCAGAAGCAATAATTCTCCTGCCCACCAATACTGTAGCAAATAAATGCTTATTTGAAGAGGGGAGCGTCTGCAAAAAGCAAACAGATTAAAGGCCATGCAAATACATTCACACCCATCATACAGCTTATGGTGAAGTACCAAGAACAAAGTAAACAGGAGTATTCATTATGCATTTATATTTGTACTGAATGAGATTGCAATCAGAGCACTAGAAAGGCGAGTAGAGTAGAAAGGGGAGAGCTAACCGTGTCTATTGGGATGAATGTCCAGAGGAATACAAGAGCAGTGGCGTGCTACAGCATGTCCGCATTAAGAGACACAATTAAATATTCAATAGAGCTAATATCCTCCATTTTATTGAGTGCTTGTTGAGTTTGCGGGGGGGTTAACACCCACGGCAACCCTCTGGCACCACCCTCTCTCACCCCCACCCCCCCCCACTCTCTCCCTCAACAAGGCCCCTTTTCAAATGCCCAAAAGAGTCCAGCTGGAGAGAGCCCTCCTCTGCCATATAAATTTTGTCCTTTCACGCAAGATGCTCTGAAGGCCGGGCTGACGATGACAACCCCACCGGCAGTGGCATGTCATTATCATATCAATGGCAGCAAACACTGCGGCCCAGAGCCGAATAAAAAGCAGCATCTCTCTCCCTGCCGTAGCCGTCGGTGTGTGTGCTGCGTGCGCCTGGTAACCAAGGTGGTGTCACCCACCCACACAATCTACAATCTGCCAGTAATTACAGTTTAGCATTGTTAAAAAATAAAAATAAAAAAAAGGAGTAGCAGGGCGGTGGGGAGGGGGTGGTGGAGGGGGGGCAGACGGGTGGGGGTGTCTCAACGGACCAATCAGAATAGCTGGCTTGGTTTCCATGGACACCTGGCGGCTCTGGTATCCCAGCATGCGTTTGGGAGTGACAGCCGGCTGCGGCCGGTTTGGCTCGAACTCCAAACTTGACACAGCGGGGGGGGGGGGGGAAGGAGGGAGGGTTGGAGGAGGGGAGCGGAAGAGAGGGAGACTGGGGGATTCACGCCTTGCCAAGCGGCAGTCTCTCGCCCACTCCTGACAACGACGTTGCACGGCGGCTGCACAAGAGCACGCAGGTGATTTCCCCCCCCCCACACGGGGCACTCTATTTCGCGATGTGCCGTGACATCACTCACACACACACACACACACACACACACACACAGACAGGTTTTAACATGCGTGCCACACCCCAAACCCAGGTGTGGTGTGTCTAATCATCCCTAATGGCACCCTCTTATCCGCCACTCCACCGCAGTCTCATCACTCTGCTGCACCGGTGACAGCCTCCTCAGGGGTGGGGGTGTGGGGAAGGGGGGGTGGGGAGGCGGGGCTTGGTAGCGATTGGTTTTTGGAAACCCCACAACCAAAACACAGCTGTTCCCTACGGTATCCAGATTCTGCGAGGGGGACCGGCGCGTGCCAAATGGTTAAACCAACTCTGGATGACAAGCTCCCATCGCTGTTCTGGATCCCCATCTGCCTTGCCTACCTGCCTGCCCGCCCAACTCTTCTGGGAGTGTTTCCATCATGGTGGTTTTCACATCCCAGCAAGACCTGCTCCCCAAAGCAATCAGAACGTCTTCAGTACAAATGAAGCGCGTCGTCGCCCGGCCAAAGTGGATGATGTCACGCGTGTATGCAGGTAGAAATCCAACATTCGATCTTCGGGTGTTACGTACGGGTGGATCTACAGACCCAGTTGTGGTCATTTGGTGAGGTAGATTTTGGGTGAACGGAGTCACAGAGAACCTCAAACTAAAAATCGCTATTTTTGTCTTGTCTTAATATCAGATTTGAAATGAGACACGATCAAGTACAAAACATGAACAGATAAGTCAGCCCCCCCCCCCCCGTGTCACCTCAGACGCGTCTTGAGCTGCAGGCTGTCGTGAATGATCCTCTTGACAAACTCCAGCTCCCCGCCCTCGGCCATGATCTCTGTCACGCCGCCCGTGTTGACAGAGCTGGGAGGCGCCCGGCGGGAGTTCCTCGAGTTCTCCCCCTGGGGAGCGAGGAGAGACGGCGGTGCCACATCAAGACCCATGACCGTTCCTCACATCACACTTGGTCAAAACATAAAAAAATTGTTCCTCCTGGTGTTAGCGCTTGGGAGCTACAATCATTGCAATGTATCCCATTGGATGTATCCCAATGGGATACAGGCAGGAACTAAGGAGAGGAGAGACATTCTAAACACACATACATGCAGCAGAGGGAACTTCTACCTTAGCCTCCAGCTGGTTGGCGAAGAAGGGAGGGTTGCACATGCAGAAGTCATACACTATTGTGGTCTCCTCCTTCAAGGCGTCCATCAGCAGGGTTTTGTGGGGCACCTTAACCACTGGAAAGTGTCCATAACACAATTACATTTAGGGTCTTTGGCAATTGACACTTTTGTCCAAAGCGACAACAAACAACAATACATCGCTGACAGTAAGATTTGAGTTTCAAGCACTTCTTAATTGTTAGGTTAACCCAGCAAGATAGCTAGGGTAAGGTACACAATGCAAAGTACTATTACGAAGTACTAATCACAACACAGTTTGGGGTTTGGTGTTCACATTGCATTACATTTACTAATTAAATAATAGACACATCACAGACAGGTTTTCCCACATCTGAAGTTACATCTCTGTCAAACATTAGCAGTGTGCACCGGCATGAACTATGTGCCACCGGCAAGCCATGGATCGCCCACGATAGTCAAAACGCAAGCGATAGTGGCCCACGTTTATGGCTCCTCATCAAGTAACATTAAACCGTTGCCGGTTTGATACCCGAAATTTGGCAGCCAAACAAACGCCTTAGAAACGTCTACACGGCAGTACGCCCGCCACTGGCAAGAAGCCACATACGGAGTGGACGTGATAAAGAAACTACACCACCAAACAGGACCAACAAAGTATGTTATGCCCTGTTAACATCGACGCATCCAGTATACGCCTTGCTGATGACTTGGCGTGAATGCAGTGTGTGAAGAGGACTCGGCTCGCCTTTAATGAGCTCAGACAAGTTGTTCTGCTCCACATTCTTTGTGGCGTGGTCGAAGCAGATGTCGTCCACCTCGGTGGCTAGGAAGTACCAGCCATTCATGGTGGCGCCCAGCAGGGGATAGATGCAAGATGCCCCAGTTCCTGTGAGCGAACACACACACACACACACACACACACACACACACACACACACACACACACACACACACACACACACACACACACACACACACACACACACACACACACACACACACACACACACACACACACACACACACACACACACACACACACACACACACACACACAGTATGAGATCATATGGCGTATAGATGCAGCAGATAGATAAGCTTTGAGGTGAGGGCTGTCCTCATTTCATAGAAAAGCCTCTTATTCACAATAGTGTTAGAGGCAGTCATTATTACACACCGTGAACTAACATTAGTTAATGCAGTAATTAGAATCAATTAATTAACAGTTGACGTCTAGTAATCTACTAAGCTAATGGTGTTCATGTTTACTAATGGTGTTCACGTTAACTACGGTTTTCATTTATACATCGTTTAATCGGGTTAGTAACCCCAACACCAATGCAAATAATGCTAATTACTGCGTTAGCTCATGTTAATGAATGTGTACCCTTGTTGTAAAGCGTGACCAGGGAGGCAGGCGGTACACCAGAAGGCGTGTGCGTGCTTGCGTGCGTGCGTGCGTCCGCTGCGGCCCTACCGATGTCGATGCCCTTGCGCGGCTGGCCCTGCCCGTCCACCAGGTCCTCCACCCAGTGGATGTAGTTGAGGCGCAGCGGCACGGTGGGAATGAGGCGCTCCAGCGGGATGTCGATGGTCAGGCCGAAGTCCTCCTTCAGCAGCGTGCACGTGAGGGCGCGCACCGCCTCGGGCTCCTTGAAGTTCAGCCTGCAAAAGGAGATTTTATTTTAATTATTATTTATTTTTTTCAAGGAGCCCAGAGATTGTAACTCAAACTCTAGCGCTAGCTTACTCCAGGAATATTGGTGTAAGCTAGCGCTAGAAAGCAACCACAATTAATTGGCAGCAAATTCAGACCGACCATCTGAAAACGGAATCTGCAAAGGAAGGATTTTTGTGTTCAGTTCGTCTAACAAAAGAAAGGACGATTAAAAACTAGCATTTCATCTGAATCACCCCCCAAGCTACACCTGGGGGGGAATTAATGTTTTTTTAGAAGCAGCATCACACTTAATTAGAATTGCACATACACCGAGCACGGAAACCATTATCTGGAGTATTGACAATGCTCCTGGTGGCTCCTCTTTGTCAGAATGCGGTGGTCTGGTCCAGAGCATTATTAGCAGCATTGCGGTACACCGGCTCTAGCACAACACTCTATTAGCCCCCTGCAGTCCTGCCACGTACCTCTGATAAACCACCGCAGGAGGAGGAACGGTGCATCAAGCATCCATTAACAACCCCTCGCTAATGACGCTGAAATTCACATTTACTACATCAGCAGACCCTCACATTTACTTTACATTAATCACCATCCCCAACACACACACACACTTCCAAGGCAGCTGACACCATTAAGATGACTGAGAACAATGGGCAGGGTGTGTGTGTGTGTGTGTGTGTGTGTGTGTGTGTGTGTGTGTGTGTGTCAGACAAAGCGAGTGGGCGAGCTAGGTGTAATTAAAGCGTCTCTGGGCGCATTCGCACCTTGACAGATGCAATTAAATGCTGGATGATTGGAGCGTCTGGCATCTCAGAACTTGTGGTGTGAACCGAGTCCCCCAACCCCCCCCCCCCCCCCCCACTCCACCGGCCCCAAACATGTATGTATACCCCAGACACATGACTGACAGCAGTATAGACTGGGATCAATACAAGCCCCAGCAACACTATGCAATGCATGGGGGGGGCGTTCACGGCGTTCCTCAGACGTGTTAATGATCACCGGAGGCTGAAGCGTTTTCAAGGAATACTGATGCAAGTCCTTCTTCATTTTTATCCCAGTACTATTCTGGTCCCCGTATCTACCAGCAGGGTTGTAAGTAGGAAACAGGGGATGTGTGGATGGGAAGGGTCCATGCTGGATGGACTCTTCCATGCTGGATGGACTCATTAGTTACAGGGCTCCTGTAACTAATGATCCCATTAGAATGGAGGGAGAGGTTAATCAAGCATGGCCCTTTGGTGGCAGGAGGGACGCAAACAGCTGGCTGTGTTTAAGGACACCGCTGCAGGTAAAGCCATTCGACATCACACCGTTTCCAAGCGGGGATTTAGGGTTAAGGTAATGGAAGTGATGTATCAACTTTAAATAGTTTTTGTGATTCAGAGGCCAGCTCCATTGCATTATGCTGTTTCAGTCACTCTCTGTCTCTCTCTCGCTCCTAATGATTGAAAACTGGTGAGAGCATCCCCGCCTCTATTTTTAGCACTAACTAAGTGCACCGTGGCTGGTCGTCTGCGCGGAGCAGCACCGGCAGGGCTGCAAGCGCCAGGTTGCCATGGCAACCCCCCGCAACGACTGCCGGGATGAGGAGGGGAGAGCACGCAGATCTGGCCACGCTGGAGCAATGGCTGCCGCCCGGCCGGCATAATGAGCGAGCGGGCGCGTTCACGTGGGGTGGGCCGGGCAGCGCGTCACGACGCAGCCGATGGCAAGCGGGAGGATGCAAACGTATCGAAAACGCACAACGTGCGTCTGAGTCAGAAACAGAGGTGCTCCTCGCTGTGGCAACACAGCAGCAGATGATGGATGACGGATAGATGTAGACAAGGATATATAGGATATATAATGTATGTATTTGCAGGCACATTCACACACACAATACAAACAGACCAAGACAGGCAAGCAGCACGTGTTTTCTATGTGTGTGTATTGCATGATGCGGGCTAGCAGCAGGGAGGGGAGGAGAGGAGCACCGCTAGCTGAGCAGAGAGCCGCAGTCAGCAGATTCCTTCTGCTGCAGTCAGGAGAGGGAGGGAGGGAGGAGGCGCAGGGGTGTGTGCTGTCAGTCACCCAAATAACAGTTAACGAACCCCAACAATGGCCCTCAGATACATGGTCAAAGACCTCAAAGACCACACACACACACACACACACACACACACACACACACACACACACACACACACACACACACACACACACACACACACACACACACACACACACACACACACACACACACACACACACACACACACACACACAGGGTATGGTTACGGGTGAGGAAGTCAGATGACGACTTCAGACCCAGGGAACAGCAGGGCATGACCACGTACTCAGGGGAGTGTGGGGGGAGGGGGGAGTCAGCACATACCAACTCACACCTTTTGTGGCGACCTTCAAGCTCTTAATACCACGGCCTGAATGCACCCTGAATGCACAATGGGAAGGAGGTTTGCTTTGGCATTGTGTTTTCCCTACCGATATTAATGGCGTCATTTCTGCTTTATATTGCCGAGGTATGAATCTAGTTATTCCATGTAAAAATGTATAAAATCATCAACATAGTTTTATGCGCATTTGAGATGATAGCTTGCCATGGCAGGTAACAAGACAAAACAGGAGTGTGTGCATAATGAGGCTTTATTATAACCGGCCAACCAACACCTGTCTCAGATTGAACATCGCAAGCCCACGCATTTTGAGTTGCTTTCCCCAGGAATGGCTGAAGGACCATTCCTAGATCTACAAAGAATCCGCCTACACACCAATATGTTCACACTCGGGCACAGATGTTCCGAGTCTAAAAATGATTCTGTGTGGGCTTCCGTCTACATTCAAGACACACACAGGACTGGTGTTACCTGATAAGACTTCCTGTAAATAGGTGGATGGGAACATGTCTTCCCTAGACGCCAGACCATAGCGCTTTTGGTAATAATCAAAGCATTATTGACATGACCTGCCCGAGCCTCTATCAGTAACAGAGCAGACATTTCCATCACTTGCACCAGTAAATAAGGGGGATGGGCCTACATTGAAAAGCAGTGCAGGTGCTCTAAATGGAAACAAATGAGAGAAAGCCAGTGGGTGCAAACATGGAGACCAACGCACAAATTCAGTCCCATGGGCCCTGTTATGCCTGCCCCACCTCACAGCAGGTTGTGTTGAGCTGGCACCAGTTAAGAAGTCAACCCTGACCCTTCCCATCACGAGACACTTCCTTCATTTGTGCTCCTGCAACCAACTTTTGTGTGGCTCACTGTATAATCAGTATACTCCTCCTGGTGAGGAGGACACAAGCAATGATCTACAAAAGCCATTACAACTTTGGGATAGGCTGACTGCCAATGAAAGAGGCTGTACAGATAACAAACATCTGAGTCACTTGACACTTGAGAGGCGGCAGTAGCTCAGGAGGTAAGAGTGGTTGTCTGGCAACTGGAAGGTTGCTGGTTCGATCTGGCTCCACCTAGCTGAGTGACGTGTTGAGGTGTCCCTGAGCAAGACACCACCTAACCCTAACTGCTCCTGACGTGTTGGTTGTTACCTTGCATGGTTGGCACCGCCGTCGGTGTATGAATGGGCAATACTGTGAAACGCTTTGGATAAAAGTGCTATATAAATGCAATCCATTTACCATTTACTTGAGACAGTAGTCATACATCAAGAATAAATCAACGTTGCCAAACATTGAAAAGGCTTGGAGAAATTGCATGATGTTATTTCTCCAAGCATAGGAGTTATAGTAATTTGTGTGTAATTACAAAACACGTTCATTGCTTCTCTGCCACTTGTACAAATTACTGTTATAGCATTAACATGTGATGGGTTTTCTCTGTCTCTACCCAGAGAAATCAAAGGACCGTTATAAAGACTTGTATGACACAGTGGACTCACATGGACCGTCCAGTCATGCCGGTTTGTACATGTTGCTGGAAGTCCGGGTACTTGGAGGCCAAGTAGGCGAAGTCTGGAGGCTTGTCTTTATAGCGGTTCCGGGGATGCATGGACTTGTTCAGAGACATTCTCCCTGCACAGATGAGATAAGATAGAACTTTATTCATTCAGGCAGACAAATAACATACATTCAATATAAACACACAGCCCTGACACAAAGTGGTAAACAAACCAACATGTAACGAAGATGAACATGCCAGTAGGCCACCAAGTAGACGAGAAACATGCATATGGTATTTGTCATGTGTCACTGTTGCTGATGGTTATTGTATTTCGTTGCAACAAATCAGGTGTTGGACTCCGGCAAGGTTGCCCCTTGTCACCGATTCTGTTCGTGATCTTCATGGACAGAATCTCAAGGCGCAGCCGAGGTGAGGAGAGTGTCCGGTTTGGGGACCTCAGAATTGCATCTCTGCTCTTTGCAGACGATGTGGTTCTGTTGGCTACATCAGACCGTGACCTCCAGCATGCACTGGGGCGGTTTGCAGCTGAGTGTGAAGCGGTCGGGTTGAGAGTCAGCACCTCCAAGTCTGAGGCCATGGTTCTCTGCCGGAAAACGGTGGAGTGTTCCCTCAGGGTTGGGAATGAGTTGCTGCCTCAAGCGAAGGAGTTCAAGTATCTCGGGGTCTTGTTCACGAGTGAGGGCAAAATGGAGCGGGAGATGGACAGACGGATTGGTGCAGCGTCTGCAGTGATGCGGGCGCTGTACCGGTCCGTTGTGGTGAAGATTTACAGGTCCATCTACGTTCCAACCCTCACCTATGGTCACGAGCTTTGGGTAGTGACCGAAAGAATGAGATCGCGGATACAAGCGGCCGAAATGAGTTTCCTCCGCAGGGTGGCTGGGCTCAGCCTTAGAGATAGTGTGAGGAGCTCAGACATCCGGAGGGAGCTCGGAGTAGAGCCGCTGCTCCTCCGCGTCGAAAGGACTCAGCTGAGGTGGTTTGGGCTGGAGGGATTATATATCTAGTCTGGCCTGGGAACGCCTCGGGACCCCCCAGGAGGAACTAGAGAGTGTGGCTGGGGAGAAGGAAGCCTGGGGGGCCCTGCTTAGCCGGCTGCCACCGCGACCCGACCCCGGATAAGCGGACGAAAATGGATGGATGGATGGATGGATGGTACATATCGACGACATCATGTGAAGCTAACTAATCCACTAGCATACCTCCGCGGGTGGGGGGCTCGCTGTTGTCACTGCAGCAGCGGTCGCCTGGAATGCTCTATAAACGTTTCGGGTAAAAGTGGGAAGAACTCACGTCGCTCTCACGTTGCTCCCACGTTTGCACTTCTTCCGCGTTTACGATGACGTCAAGAGTCTGCGACGGCGCCACCCGCGACAACGTCATCATCAAGCGCACGACTATTTTTGTAGTCCGGATAGAACAACACAGAGTTGTCTGTGAGACTGCTTGAACAATTGTTGAATTGTGGTGGACATTTCTAGAATTTTAGTTCAATATTTGCAGCAAAGTATTCCAATTGAATTAAGCACTGCATTTTTGTTAGGATTATCCAATCCATCATAAATAATATCGACAATAGCATAATTAGCTTCTATATGGTTTGGTGTGTAACAACTACACTTGCTGCATTCCCAGGAGGCACCAACAGACCAATCAAGACCAGTCTTTTTTTTTTCTCCTTTCTTTTATTATGTTGCAAACAATAACATCCAGATATATTGTTAACAATTTGCGTTGTGAAGAGTGATCAGATCATGGAAGCAAAAGAACCGTTGCCTTGGTCAAGCTTGTGACGTCTGAAGCCCTCAGTGTTGATTCATTAGGGTCCGACACAGTTAACACGTGGACTCAAGGCTACAGAAAGGGGCCCCAGTGAGGGTAAAGTGAGGGTCCCATCACACACACACACACACACACACATAAACATCAGTGCCGCATCGGGATTGCTTGGGACCTGCACATCGAGCACAGATGTCCTCAGGATACCGAGGCTGGGGGTTTAGAGCTCATTCACTGGTCACAGCCCCACCACTCTGGCTGTTGCATAATAATCCACCCTGCTGGTCCAAAACAAGGAAGGTTCCTTATCATTTGCAAGTAAAGTAGGCTTTTGCTTAAATTAGTCGTATTTGATCTAAATTCCCCTGTTGCCTAGTTTTGAGTGTCTGACGTCAAGCAATTGGAAAAAAGGGAATCCTGAAAAAGGGAGACCTGTACCGAGGAAATAAGAAAAATAAACTCAGAGACTGCGTTCAGAATTTTCAAAATGAATCAGATTGTACCAAGAACTTTTTTTTGGCTTCAGCTAAAATATTTAACGTCACTGCATTTCTATGACACGTAACAGATTGGACCACAAAGAGCTGACAAAGGACAAAATCAATATCTCTGACAAAGGACAAAATCAATATCTCTCCTCAACAATGTCAGTAAGGAATCACAGAATTAATTTGGGGAACACACCCTATACTATGGGGCCATTAAAGATAGACATGAGTGGTGTTCCCTTGAACAGGATGGCAGGGATTCTCCTTTGGAACATCATAGTCTGCCGCAATCCAGTCACATTGACACAAAGGAGGGAGCCAACTTCAGCTCTGGCCTCCTTTGTATAGCATCACACAGAAACATAATCAGTCCTTTTAGTCACATAACACAGAGCTGCCTTTAGTCACTCAGCCAGCTGAACTGTTCAGTAAGAGTCTTGCTTTTTGTCCTTCATAAACCAATGCAATTAGCTTGGAGTGTTTTTGACAATGCATGTACACACACCTTCAATAATGGAGGTTCTTTATATTCCAAGATACTGGTCATTGGGGGGGCCAATTAGCATTTTGATAGCGGCGTCAGTAATGGCTTGCTTGATGTTGAGCATTGAGAACGCTTTACTCAAATCAACCAGCTGGCCTACCCAGACAGCTCTGCCTCTGGTCCATTATTACATGCAATACTATATCAACAGGTCACATGAGGCTCACACTAGCAGGAGGTTGTGCAGCCGGTAGCCACATCCAGTACACACAGGGACAGGAAAAAGTTGGCAAAGAGGCTAGATAAGATCAGTTAAGCAGTTGAATTCTTTATTAACAAAGAACTGCATTGGAATGAAAGGCTAATCAAATGATATCGTTATGCATTTATTAATATGGCTTTAAATCTTGGTCATGTCTTTGATCACTAAACATTTCCAAAGATCTAAAAAAGCATGGATGTGCAGGGAAGTTAAATTAATTGTCTTGTCAGCTACAGAGTTAGATGCAAGATACTCTATATATTCTACCTCCATTGGAACGGAATGGTTTGTCTCCAACACAGTCAATAACGATTACTTGTGAACATCTTCCTGCTTTTTATCGAATATTTTCGCACCAAAAATCAAAAAAACGAAAAATAGGAAGAGGAAAAGCCACTCAAGGACATTTGTACATATGTTGAGTTGGTTTGGTTTGCACTTTGAGCTCCTCCTATCTTAGGCTTTAGCTTTCTCCTTTGCCCTTTTAGACGAAAGACCAAAACCATGGCTCCTCCAGGGAAATACACCGCCTTACAGTGGAGAGCTCCTTACCGTAGCAGCAAACATCACCATGAAACCATTAGTTTATAACAGCAGACCCACATGTATTCAGTATGTCTGCTGCTGGCTTTTCTGAATCCCCATGCTGCATTTCCTTGTGGGCAATACAGATTTGCTGATTCTCTCCCCGACAGGCTAATTTTACAATTTATATATTTACAGTCTGCTTTTACCTGGCAGTACTTTATGCAGATAACTAATTTCCCCCCTTTGAGAAATCTTGGAACACCCTCTGAAGCCAAACCCAGGGGCCACTTTGACTTTGTGTCCTGCCTTTGTCTCCATTTGACTGGCAAATGACATTCCTACCCTTGTGATTTAGGCTGCAGTGGCACTATGGGGGCAACTCCACGACTAGCAATAAGGAAAGGACTCGGCTAAAGTTCATTTAGCCAGACCTTATGACGTTACAGTGCAACTTCTCATAAATGAAGACACCTAAGGTCATTAACAAGTGCTAGAGATTAAAAGATGTATTCCCTGAAGTCTGCCAGAGCCCAGGTGCAACTACAAGCCATGGCACTTTTTGACAGTGACAGGCGAACGAATAGGGGGTGGGTTTTTGAGGTAGGGGATCCTCACACTTCGAACCACATCAAATTTAGGCCTACATGCTCACACAAAACGTGGACATCTGCGCCACATCTTAGCAGCCCTATTCACAAAGCCATTGATGATCATATTGGATTCCTGAATGCAAAGCAGAATTTCTAAAGCTCATCAGTGGTTTCTCTGCCCATCTGGGATCCACCAACTTGACAAGAGTACAAAGCAGATTTTTCTTTTTATACCACCCCCCCCACCCCCAAGGTCCAAAAGAACATTCTTATATGCAGCCATTAAAATATCGTCTAGTTCCACATGAAGAAAAATGGTATGCACAGTCGAGAAATGAGGTTACAAAGCTACAGATTATTCCAATTACAAAGCCCCACAATTATATCTCCATTGAGGGATTATATTGTTCCTTTCTCTTGTCCTTCTCCTCTGAACACCTCACCAAGCTAGGCACCAACAGACTAAGACAGTGAATGAAGAGAAATAAAAAGAAAAAGAAATACACAAAATAAATCTTACAAACTGTCATTTCTTAAATTACCGTGTTTTTTTTTTAGTGCCCTACGTTTTACACCCAGTCAAAAAAGAAAAGAAAGATCTGCCTTCGGTCGGTCGGTAAGGCTGCGTGACATATGGTCAGCCTCGTGTTAAAACTATGGTACTTCTAGACAATGTTATGTAAATTTACAGTATACAATTTTGGATTACCATGCAAGAATACTTTTTTTGAGTGTAACATTTAATAGCTCAATCTACATCCAGGAATAATTTACATAGAAGGACAATAGTTACTGGACCAGAGAGCACACTAGGTAAATAACCATGGTGGGCGCCAGGAGGAGAAGGAGACTGGGTGGGTGGGTTCTGGTGGAGGTGGAATGAAGGGGAGGGGGGGAGGTGAGGCTCGGGTGGTGGAGGAATGGGGCTGGGTTTTTTTTCAGATCTCAAAGGAGCAATTAGGTGGCTGGGGTAGTTGTCCGTCCAGTCTTCTAGGGCACAAATCAGCGACACTCCCACACTTTTACTGTTTGATCTACACTCCCGGTGACGACGTAGGGAGCAGCCTTGTGGAAATCTGCGGAAAGAGAAAATGAATATGAAAACAATGCAAAGCAGAGAACATACACACCACCAGGAAGACATGAGAGAGACATAAGAGTTAATCAAGAAGGCACCAATACCTTTTGAAGACATAATAAACGCCGGTGAAAAACGTGTAAAAACTCATTTCTAAGTGCACAAGACATTAAGCAGATCTTGGGGTAATACCAAGCAAAATTTGCATTTTTATAAACCAGCCCCAGAACTTTAAATTCAGTTGCTTCCAGCAGTATCCTCCCTCTGGAGAGAGAGAGCTTCGACAGCTCAAGTAGACTGGACTTCAAACAGCAAACAGCCTGCCCAGAAAAGCAGAAGCTCAGACAAGGAAGGCCTCTCGGGGGTGTTCCCAAGCCTTGATCTGGTAAAACCTTAGTTTGAAGGGGGGGGGGGGGAGGGGGAGAAGGTTGGCGGGGTCCTGGGGCATTTGTTTACTTGTAATATCCCAGCTCACTACCATGCCCAGGATGCTCAAACCAGCATGCTAAGGGGGGAAGACTTGTTTGTTTCTCCTGCCAACTGTTTTCCTAAAGCGGCTTCCCGTGGCGCCAACAAGTTCATAAGGGCCACCTGAAGGGGGAAGCGGTCTCCTCTTGGTGTGTCTCTGATGAATAAGACCCAGGGAAAGGCAGTAGAGACGCAGACCCTATGAATAAAACGGTAGCTAGTGGGGCCACTTACCCAGAGAGGTAACAAAATGTTCATGGGCATACAGGGTCTTCATGCAGCGCTTGTTCTTGTAGTCCCAGATCCTTAGGGTTTTGTCATCCGCGCAGGACACGATGAACTTGCCTCCAGGGTGGACGAGCATCCCGCGCACCCAATTGTCATGACCGACCTGCGACAGACGCAGTGAGTCAACATCTGCATGTCATTGAGAATGGAAGAAAACTACAGGTTATTGCACAGTCCTCACCAGTGTCATAAGGCACATGCCAATACTGACGTCCCACATCTTGATGGTTTTGTCTCTGGAGCCGGACAGCAGGAAGGGTCCAGGCTTTCCACTCTTCTTGGCCTGGAGTGTGTAAGCAGAGGAAAACAATAAATAAACCTCGACTTGGTGAGTGGAGCGGTGAGCTGCACTCACCAACACAAAGGATAATAAAGCATTACTCAGTAACTTGCATTACTAGTTTTGGAGCGTGAAGAAAGGCGTGACCAGACTTAACATGATGTACAACACAGACGTGACCACTACCCCAAGCATATCATGCTCACCAACACCATCACATGCAGAGATTAAAACAAGCCGCCTGCAAACAGACTCCCATTTGATGCCGTTCCTTTAATACACTGTATTACCTTAAGGAACAACAATACTTTAATAATGTCATTTCCACATCAAGACACAGGCTACACTTGAGCTATTCAAGTGCAATGTCATTTTAAACTAGGGCTGGGACTTTAACGTGTTAATTTCGATTAATTAATTACAGAAAAAAATAACGCGTGAAAACAAATTAACGCATTTTAATCGCACTGTATTTTTGCACTCCAAACACCACGGAACGTTTCTCAGTGGACGAATTCCAGGCATACCGATCATAGGCTCAAATATGGACGCACCGGAAGAGACCGCGTTTGACCGGTTTTATTTTGGTTACCATTTTAGATGGTAGAAATGGCACTTTATGTTAAACTGTTGGTCTGTTTATTATTTTGACCAAGGATATTTGTATGGGTAGGGAAGGGTGGGGAGGGTTAGTGTAACATTAGGTTAGGTACATTGTGTTTGAAATTATTCCTAAAATTTCTGCACTGATCTGTTGGTCTGTGCAGCTAAAATAAACAGGATTTTGCTGCTTAAACGTATATATATATATATATATATATATATATATATATATATATATATATATATATGTCTATTCATTGATTCACTCGTATACCAAAATCCATTTGAATTGAAAAATGTTGCTTCTCGTGTCAAATATTGATATGCAATTAAAATGTGATTAATTTCGATTAATTAATTTCAAAGCCTCCAATTAATTAGATTAATTTTTTTTAATCGAGTCCCACCACTATTTTAAACACATTGAGCAAACAAAGAAGGGCTTCACTATGTACCTCTTCTGTTTACCTTGTACTGCATTAAGCACCTGCTCTGCTGAAGTGTTAGGATATTAGGTGGTAGGATATTTAAATTGTACTCAACCCTGCTCTGCCAGAATATGTATTGCTATATTAAAAAGGAAAAAGGCATTATGTTTGCACTCTTATATAACTGAGGTACCTATATTTTAATGTAATACACAGCACTTTGAGACAGTTTTTCTATAGCTATGAAAATGCATAATACATTGGGAGCTGCTTCTTTGTCCACCAGGTCCTCCACTTTCTTTGTTTCCTTGCTAACCAAACAAAGAGAAGTCCTTCCCACTGTGCGTATTCACACACGAGGTCCAGTGGAACCAAAAGTCATTACATGCCTAATAGCGCTGCTTCAGGGACAGACTATTTTAATCAGTTAGAACAGCAGCACACTACAAGTAGAAAGGGTAACGTTAAACGCAAAATTTGGCTCTGTGTGTGCAATTACAACATCTTAAATAGGTTCCTCTGCCAGTTAATCTGCTAATTCTAGTCTATAGTCTACAAGTGGTAACAGGTACATATAATATGCAGACAAAAACAACCTACTTAAATGCTCTCATATTTAACTAAGGGCTGTAATAATGAACAAATAGAACCGAGGAAAAACACCTCTGTGAACGTGGGACATTGTGTTTCCATTGCACTTGGAGGTGAGTCTCTCGCTGTGAGGGCAAATGCTTTAATCAGATGAGGCCAGCATTAGACACACTTGATCACAAGGCAGAGAGGGGAGTGCCGCCTGGGCTGACCCTAGGCCATGGCACTTTGTGTGTGTGAGTGTATACGCCTGAGTGAGCTTCAAGCTCTGATAATACACGGCTGTCTTTCACAGGTCAGGCCTGACCCATGGTTTCAGTGTGTGAGCTCCACACCACACTGCCTGACCAGCCAAGCAGAAAATCACCTTACAGATTAGCACGGACGACACGTGTCACATAATGAACCGTTGGTGCAAATGGCCCCACCACATGTACCTACATTTCTGGTAGATTACTGAGATTATGCATATTAGTCCTGCGGTTGTCCAAGCACATGAACAGTATTGGCAGTGTACCATCCTCACATGTAGCCTGAAGTTTTAAAGCATAAAATCATCAATCAATTTCTACAGCACCTGACTTGGGGCCCACCGAGCCTATTCACAGGGCTTCAGTCTCCACAAAAGAGATTTTGTTAGGTTTGCAAAACAAACCCAAATCGTCCGTCTTGCGTGTTTGGGAGTGTGTTCCAGCGTTAGCGCGCCGTGACAGCAAGGGACGCGTACCTCAGAGCCCGTGGCCTCCATGATGCTTGGGTAGGCGCTCTCGGGCGCCCAGGAGATGCACTCCACCACGTGCTCATGCTCCCGCAGCTCCGCCTTGCACTCTTTGGACGCCACCACCCACACGCGCACCGTCTGGTCGTTGGAGCAGCTGGCGATCAGCGTGCCGTCCTGGTTGGGCCGCACCATGCGCACCCACTCCCGGTGGCCCGTGAAGGTCTTCACACAGTATCTGGCGGGGAAGACATGAACTGTCAGCGTGCACACAAAAAAACAGCTCCACAACAACAACGACTGTATTTATTTAGTGCTGAATAATAGGGGTGTTTTCACAAGCCACATACCCAGTTGCGACCTCCCACATTTTTATGGTTTTGTCCCTTGAGGCAGACACTATGTGATCTCCGTTGGGCATGATGGTTACAGATGAAACGTTGTGGTCGTGTCCTGTGAAATAAAAATGAACACAAAAAGACAGATGACAATCGGTATATGATCAACCATGGGTGAGGGCGTTTGATGCTGTGTGCATTTAACTTCAATCAATTTTGAGTAAATAAGACTAGTAGAAGAAGAACAAGTACACAGACTACTGTTTGGTTCAAGTTCAATGTTGCTTGTAAAATTCTACCCAAAAGGCATTTAGAACTGTATGGCCAAAAAGGTTGAGCCAATTAAATGACACATGAGAAGCCACGTTGCTGGGGGTTACCTAGTGCTGAAGACAGGAAGCGAAGGCTAATTACCTAGATACCAGGAAGTTTTTAAGCTGCTAAACACCGCAAGTAAAATGGTAAGGAGAGTCAGGTAAGTCTCCACACTGTGTGTGTGTGTGTGTGTGTGTGTGTGTGTGTGTGTGTGTGTGTGTGTGTGTGTGTGTGTGTGTGTGTGTGTGTGTGTGTGTGTGTGTGTGTGTGTGTGTGTGGCAGGTTTACTGATTAAAAAAAAAAAAGAAATTGGGTGCTGAAGAGGATAATTAAGCTGCTGTCTAAATCGGCACAAATCTACTCCCTGGAATTAGCTCTCCTGGTAAGAACAGTGTGTGTATGTGTGTGTGTGCGTGTGAGAGACGCAGAAAGGGAATCTATTAGGAGTAGAAGAAAATAAGTGAAAGGAAGCTCCCCCAGTCTTCTGAAATCTCCACCGTTATCACGCACTCATGCACGCACGCACACAAGACGCAGCCCTCACTACAAACGTCAGGATTTACAGCTCTAATATGGATTTCAGTTCTGGCGGGCGGCACTTGTTTGGGGGCTGCAAGAGCCCCCCTCTTAATTGATGCCTACATAATGGAGTTCCAGAAGAGAGCCCATGCTGCACCACACAGACTGTAGCAGCTTGTGGGGGTTTCTCCAGACAGCTTAGACAGAAATATCACTCGGAGGGGGGTCTCCGTATCAGTACAACCCGAGGGTACCGTCTACAATCTGTACCGCTGCAATTTACATTGCAATTAGGGTTGAAAGGAAGAATGGGGAGGAAATGAGGACTTTAATAATGACATGAGCAATGGCACCCCATATTCGCCGATGAGGAATAGCGAGATAAGCTACTTAAACATATTCCCTCGTCCGCTCAATATTTAATATGGCACATTAGTGAATTCCAGAAGAGAGGAGTTGGGGTGCATGGGTGAGGCGGTTTCAGAGCACTGCAGACCGGAGGGGGCGGAGCTGATTTAGGTTGTTTTTAGCCTGGTCCGCATGGCGGGACAACAACGTGATAGTAAACAGTGTGTGACACACCTGAGCCCAACAGCCAATAATCACACCTCAGGAACTAATAAAATGTCAACGGGGTGTCGTAAATCTGGACAAGGCAGACCAAATAACAACACGGTGAGAAAATGAAAAATCCATTCTACTCTTGTGACTACAATACGACGAAAAATGCAAAGCAATATAGCCATCTTGCCAAGCAAGATGAACATCAATGTTTTCCTCCAATAATGCAGCATCCCAGCAGTAGAGAGGCAGG
This sequence comes from Coryphaenoides rupestris, assembly GCA_002895965.2. Taxonomy (NCBI): domain Eukaryota; kingdom Metazoa; phylum Chordata; class Actinopteri; order Gadiformes; family Macrouridae; genus Coryphaenoides; species Coryphaenoides rupestris. Next base: position 677,428 of record PIJE02000022.1, read on the forward strand.
GTCTTTAAGAGGTTCTTACCATGCATGGTCCTGATGCACTCGAAGCCTTGGAAGTCCCACAACTTTATAGTCATGTCCGCAGAACAGGATGCTAGAAGTTTGCCGGTCTGGTCGAAGGAGATGTCTTGCACAGAGTCTGTGTGGCCCTTGAGTGTGCGTTCAAAGTCACCAGTCTCGTAGTCCCAGACCTAGGGAAGGACACGGCTGTTAAATAAGAGTCTATATATATATATATATATATATGGACACGCCAATTAAAATGGACATAAGCAGCACCAGTAGAATATTTTCTGATCCGATTGGCATGAAGGTCAAACACCCATGAATGCGTGTACACACAGTAACAGATGATGTGATGTCTTAAGGATATCATACCATCTGTGTGACGTGTCATTTCCTGGCTGAGATTTATTTGGCAGGCAAAATAAAAAAAATAAATGTGTGTGTGTGTATATATATATATATATATATGTATATATGTGTGTGTGTGTGTGTGTGTGTGTGTGTGTGTGTGTGTGTGTGTGTGTGTGTGTGTATGACTTCATCCACCACCAGTGTGTAGCACCTACCTCACCCATCATCACACACACCACATGGCTAATGCATTGCATAGCTAAGTACAACGTTTTAAATTATCGCTAATGCAAATACACTTTGGCGTTTTTAAAGGCTGGATAATTTATTGTATTTGTCTGTGGATTGCAGTCTGACTAATAGCAAGGACCCAGTGGACGTTAATGTTGGTTAGCGGTATTCGCCTGGATTCCAGGCAGACAGACAGACAGACAGACAGACAGACAGACAGACGGCTTGCCGTGCAGGATTAAGCCCTTCGTGGTCTACGCTGGGGTGGGGGTATTTAGACAAGCTGTGATGGGAGACACCAAGGATCCTGCCATCTGAATAGGGATTTCCTCGCTACCAAGCCCACACTCCATTCCTTTCGCATTTGCATCTCATCATCCTGCCAACTCCTAGCCTTACTATAGTGGCAGTGAGCTACCAAACACATTTAACAAAGTCAGTATATGATAGTCACTCCAGTTAAGGCAAAATTACAGCAGCTTCTCTGTTTCAAATACCTTGATCAGGAATAAAGCATACATCAGGAATAAAACGTCCATTCACAGTGAGGAAAAAACTGATAGATTTGAATCCAATTATTAATGAAGATTGAACTGGCATGGAGCTGAATATATAATTCTCAACCAATAATAATTGGTTCTGATGCAAAGTCCCAGGCACTCGTAGCAAAGTTAGGTTCAGAACACAGACGTTATGTGACAGGCAGAGGAGACACGCATGCGAAAATGTCAACAACCAATCCTGGAAGAATAAGAGGAAGACGAAACATATCTTTCACTACAATGTCACAGTTGGATAACCAGCAGCTATAGCTAGCTAGGTGAACCTTCAAGCAGACAGAGCAAATTCCAACTCAGTTAGAGGCCTAGCAGAGGTATAGGGGAAGAGACACTAACAAGGTTTCCACCTGAGGGAGCGGGTGTGGGCGGGTCCTGTGGCTGTGGCATAAAACACATCTTGTGATCTTAAACAAGGGAGAGATTGACAGAGCCCAAGTTATTTTAATGAAGTGTTGAAACATGTTAATGAGATTATTAGTTGTTAATTAGCCTATGCTTTTCTTTACACCTCTAGAGCTGCACAGCACATGTTAAACAAAGGGCCTGTCTGTCAGAGGTAGAGTGTTAATATAGTCAACACTGACCTTTATTGTGGCGTCTTCAGAGGCCGACACCATGACGCTGAATACAGGGTGGAAGATGACCCGGGTGACAGGACTACGGTGGCCGCTGAGGGCGTACTTCTCTGGTGGGCGCGGGATCCACTCTTTGGGGTCCCGCTTCTGAGTGATGGGACCGCCAAGGGTTATCTCCTCCTTGGCCTCGTTGAGCTTCGATTCCAGTTCCATCACCTGCCCACACCCACACACACACACACACACACACACACACACACCCCAATGAAACTGTAGTAACAACTGTGTGCATGTCAAGAAATCTTCACGAAGAGCATATCATGAAGATTATCATCATTTAGATTATTCTGTAGATAGATTTTATGTACAAAATAAAAAAATAACTATAATGCAGCATTTCATATATTGTCCTGAATGTTTCATGTAAACAGTGTATTTGTATTCCAGTCACAGATCGCTCACAAGACTATAAGCCGTGAAACTGTTTGCGTTGGAGGCAGGGCGGTGAGACTACAGACCTTCTTCTGTAATCTGATGACTGAGGTCCATTTCTTTTCCAATAGGCCTGCATACTTTTTATCCAATTCTTCATTCTGTGGAGAGTGGAGGACAAAGTCAAAACACACAGGCAAAGAAAGCCCATCAAATCCCTGGGTTTAGCATTACCACTAAGACGGGTGAGGAGGCAGCCTCGGGGGCCAGCATGGCCTGCATGCAGAGTCTCTGGCTAGACCCATAATCAACGTATTTTTTCTAACCTGGCCAAGAATTATTGCCAGACGGCAGCAACCTACAGTAACACGCACACACACACACACACTCCTATTCTTAATCCCTCTCATGCAAGTTAATCTCCTGCAGACAAGGAACATTTAAGCTGTTTATAGTCACCTAGCTAGTATTGGCAGACCCGAGGGGCAGAACATAACATTTATAATCACAATGACGACAGAGCGTAATGAGCCATTGAATTCTCATTTTGACATTTTGTCATGTTCACATAAAATAATAATAATAATCAAAGCAACCGTGCTTAGTTAGTGGCTAGACTAGAATACACACACACACACACACACACACACACACACACACACACACACACACAAACGCACACACACACAAGAATGACTAAAATATATTTTTAATAGCCAACACTGACTGTCATTTGACTCAGTTTTCACTTTCTAGACCACAGTCATGTGCGTGTAGTTGGCACATTCGTGAGATGCAGCACAAATCTTCTCTGGCTGAAAACAACACCACCTTTGATCCAATCTATTCTCTGCTACTCCCTACAGAAACACAGCCACCAGAGTGCCAGGACTAGCTTGGCATGCAGCCTTCATGGAGATGAGATGGCGTAAAAATGTTTTTTGCATGTTTGGCACATGCCAAATATTTCTAGCCACGATGACATGACTTGTTCATTCAACTCCTAACTAGTATTTTGCGTATTAAAAGTAAATTGACAAAGCATATAAAAGCCATGATTGAAGGCATTCCTAATAACATCACAACAACATGGCCCTGAGGTTGTAAGATGAACTGAAAAGCAATGCAGACTGACAGAGAAGGCAGCGGTGAAGTCATGGTGCAACTCTGCCATCTGCCCAGACCCTCTGCCCATTAGGTCAACACATCCTGTCAGTGTAGCGCATGTGCACTGCAGTGCTCACAGAATACCAAACACACACAAATGCATGTGCTTTTGCTGCACTATAGCAGAATGTGATTGCCCAACACCATTATTCTCTTCGCCGACCAAGTGCTGCGGTGTTACGAATTGCATAAAGAGATGGAGGAACTCCAATTTACACCAGGCAGAACTACACCAGGCAGAACTACCCTAGGCAATGCACCCCTCCATGATAATGCCAGAGGGTGCTGCTAAATGGTCCCATAATAAAAGGTCCTAGACTGAGTGCATAATGAATGGGTATAAATGGCACAGGGCTTTTAGCATGCTGCTGCTGCTGCTGCTGCTGCTAAGGTAGGCCTGGCAGGAGGACACAGGTGTCCCTCTGGGTCTTGCATGCATTATTCAGCTTGATTTCCAAGCCACGCCACTTTATACTGCTTTACAATCTACGGTATATTTCAGCCAAGAGTGTGGAAACTGTAACCACAGCTCCCCAAAATGTCTGCTACGTAGGGATACATTTTTAATTAATATTCGAAAGCCGTTCAACGGCATTTATGATAGACATGTCAAATAGAACACCATCAGTTTTAGTGCATCATTAATGTTTTTCATTAAAAAGTTAAATAAATTGCCCATCAAGGCACATTCTCTGGATAAACGAGTCCATCGTCTACTCACCATATCCAACTCTGCCTCCTTTTTGAAAGTGGAATATGCTTCTTCATAACCATTGGACCGCAGGTAGTCGGCTATTGCCCGATTTCTGGAAGGAAGAAACGATTAACAATTAGTCTGGCTGATTAGCAGACAAGATATGTTAAGCACAATGAGAAACAATCTGCTTACACAGTAAAACAAAAGACAGAAAATGAGCACCATGTCTGGAAATGTGCCAGACAAAGGGAATTAAAATCACACACGCTTTTTACACATTCAGATGCCATAATCACGGTCGCCCACACAGAAAGTCAGTCTCACACAGAATAAGAAACTGCATTTGCACAATCTGCCTCACACGTTTCCCCCACACACACCCACACACCCACAGACACAGATAGTGCGCACATCTGTCTGAGCAATATAATGAGTTATCCCGGCTGTGGCCAAATAATGGAAATGGATGACTCCCTGTGGTGGAGATATTGGACAAATGATGGGCAGTGCAAAGCCGAGGCAGCTCTACTTGCACAAATAAAGACAGACAAAGACAGAAAATTGGAGGCACCAAGAGTCGGCTACTCAGTTGTCATCAGCTGCAGTACATAAAACTCACAGTGTAAGGCCACAGCCAAGTCAGATCATGCAGTCTGTCAAATATGATGGCTAACATCAAAGCCATTCCTGCGTTTGGCCTTTTCCAGAGATTGTTAAGCTGCTCTCAAATATCTAATATCGGTGTCACGTGTAGAACGGATAGTACTACAAAGTAGCCTAATATTGACATTTATTTTCATAATGTTATATTTTAATGATGCTTGTTTTCACTTCCTTCCCATATATTAATTTGTAGAAAAAAGAAACAAGGCCAAATCAAAATGGCACCATTAACATTGATTAAATTCAATGTGTCAACGGCGTTATAATTGTATCACAATTGCCCAAGGGCGTGTCTTTGACTGAGGCGCGTGTGCTGCTGAGCCTGAAAAGAGAGTCTGAAGATCACCTGATAATCCGTGCCTGTGCACAGCCACAAACAGACGCATTCAAGGCAGATCACCAGTCACCAGAGGCTAGACGTTCCATGAAGTGTAAACACGGTAAAGGCATTCAAACGAAGAGAACGTGATGAGATGGTGACAAAGGACCACCAGTGGCTGAGCATTGGGCTGCCATTGAGAACACGGGGAGAGAGATGTATCCAGATAGAGCAGACAAAGGGCTGGGCGAGCAAGAGGAGCAGAGCCCATCCTGGCTTTTCCTGGCTTTGTCTGCTGCTGCCGCCTTGTTTAATATTACCACAGCCTCACTGCTTGTTTCAGGCTTTAGTCCGTGTTGGAGTGAGAGGGAAACCGGGTCACATTTGGCCTTACAAAAAAAAGGGATCATTCACGGCCCACATCGGGAATGATGAAATAAAAAAGGTGTGTAAATAGAATACATTAAGATGAGACCCGATGTAGGTTGTATTTGCTGATGCTGCTGACCACTTGGCCAGTGCTCCTGGCTTTTGAGAGCCAGTGTGAGGATTGTGCAGAGAGGAGGGGTGGGGACAATCTGTCGGGCCAATCTGTACCCCCTTTGCCCTCTAGTTGAGTTGAGGAGGGCTGCATCCACACTCTCTCTACCCCCTTCTCACCTCCTGAATTCCCCTGATGACAGGAGCCGCCCGATTACAGCCCAAGGTTAGCGGGAGGTTATCAGGCCTGTGACAGCCTGTCTGTAGCAGGTCTAGTTATCTGAGAGGGTAGGAGCAGGAAGGTAAAAATATGTTTGAGGTGCAGAATATTTATGGAGGTGTATACTAATGAGGTGGGCACGTGAGGAGTGAGGAGAGCTTTGTGAAGTGCTGATGTTTTGCATCCTTCAACCATGTGAGATGACAGCCAAGAGAGTGTGCCAATTTGCAGTCCTGGTAGACAAGTCGATCGCAAAAAGCTATACTATAACTGAGGAGGATGCTTCACCACCACCCAATGGGAAAATGTATCAACCATAAATAATCTGACTTGGACATTTTTACTCAATGTGGAAGTCACATTTTAAGGATACCTCGGTTGGTATTACTCATGCAATGCATTTTCCCCCATTGTGTCAATCAGCCCACACGTTGCTAGAGCAAGCATTGAGACAATATTAATGGCCTGTCCCAAATGTCAAAAACCTCAAATAAGACATACATGTATGCAGAGAAAGGTAGGGTATAACCAGGGAAACATTAAATAAATGTTTGAGGCTCAAAATGTGTGACAACTTTTTTTGCTTTCTAGATTATCGTACGAGTGACATTTATACAGGAGGCATCTATTTACAGAGTCATCTGACTTCTTGTCAGCCAAACATTGACAAGGAGCATTTACTTATCCTAGCCTAAATACTAGTTTTTTTTAATCATTGATTTGGAATAAATATAAAAAGGCGAACTCGTTTTGCCGCGCCGTTTTGCCGATGGTAAATACAAGCAATATTTTTGGGGGATATTGCCAGCGAACGGTTTGCATATAAATTTGGAAATTATAGTATTCATGAGAAAATTCTAAATGCTAGAAAATAACCACGATTGAATATTTACAATGCTTACTGCTCTGTGTAAGCCTGCACTACCTTCCAGCACTACCTTCCAGAACGTCATTACCATTCATCTCCACTTCACACTTTAAATCATTGTATTCAATGTAAAGAGACAAGATGCAACTCAAAACATCAATTTATGACGTCATCATGTTCACGATGTAGCCTACATCAACAGCTTGAAATAGGTGAATGAAGGTGATATTGGGCAACAAAGGGAGAAAGGGAGCACACCCGCAGCAGTCTCCATGGCTACAAGGAGCCCACGGCGAGATTACATGATGGAGAGATGGAGGGGAGAAGTCGTTGAGGACGAGGCAGTGAGGACGGGCAAGATGGAGCAATAATAGATCACATCACTCAGAGCATATATTGGTTTTTTTAGCCTGCCAACTTATTACCTGCTGAATTACTTAACCAATGTTTTCTTGTAAATCAAGGGTAATCTATGTATTTCATGCACAATGTATCAGCCACCAGGGTTAAAAGACTGTGGCGTGCACACTGCAGAATAGTGCTGACAAGCTACGACAAAATGGAGAGCTACTGTCTTTGTCATAGATGACAAACACTGAAGAGAATGAAAGTATAGGGAGCAGAGAGTGAGTTCATCCGTTAAGGAAAGCGACAAATGAAGAACAGAGCACTAGACAGACATCACACACACACACAGCACACACACACACACACACACACACACACACACACACACACACACACACACACACACACACACACACACACACACACACACACACACACACACACACACACACACACACACACACACACACACACACACACGATGTGGAGAGATGTGTCCATTGGCTGTGTGGCTTGGTTGTGCCCGATTTATAGCCCGCTTGAAACCACTATATAATTATGACGTTTCATTGGCCAGTTGCCCCGTCACATGCAAGTGTGGGCACACGGGTCCACTGAACACGCCCTATGGAGCATACCCTTGTGCATGCGTCGACAGAGTGAGTGAGAGTCAAGAGAACAAGAGAGTGCAGAGTGGAACAGTCTGACACAGAAATAAAGAGCCAGGGTCCTCCCCAAAGGATGTAATGGTGGCGCTGTGCCACCATGCAGCTTTACAAAATAGGGCTTTCGCCACGTGGACAGTTAGTTGACGTGGTTGTATGGTCAAATTGGTTAGAAATGCATGTTATATTTAAATAATGCTTCAATACGCAAAAGTACAATGTCACGCAAGTGCTGCATGGAGAAAGTCTGTGGCTTTGGGATCCACTCTTGATCCGAGTGCTCCTGTTATGGCAGAGCTTCAATGGAATGGGGAGCTCCGTGTATGGCAGAGTCACGTTATAGAAAAACACAGAAGATTAGGTTTTACGTGGGTGGCAATGGATGTCACTGCGTGCCAAGGTTTAGCGCAGTCCTGGAAAATAGCGCACGGCTGTATGACAGCGCCGGTGTGAGTGTTGTCATTTTAAACGTGACCCGCTTAAATTCCAATTAAGAAACACAGCTATATACACACAGCTATAACACAGATATATTATGAAAGCCATTTCCCATTACTTGGGTTTTACATGTCTAAGAATCTAAAAAATAATGAACAATGTCATATTTAATATTGTGCCCCCCCAACACACGTATGCCTAGACACACCATCAAAGGTTTAAACACTTTAAACGAAGAAAAACAAGAGGCCTGCTTAACATGCAATCAGATTAAGGACACTGGTGTTGTACAGCTCAAAGTACAAAGTCTTCAATATTTTTTTGATACCCGTGGAGTATCTCCTTCAGGGTATACCAGCAGCCATATAATAGACTTTGAGAGCAATAGGCCAACATGTTGATATCACATAGAAGCAACAAATTATACCGCCTCCTGTCACTAGTTTATAACTTACATTTACATTCCGCTGACTAGTCCAGGTAACAACAGATCATTGTACGTTTAAAATAATCGCCAAGAGCTAAAGAGCAAGCTTAAGACACCACGGTCACTCAGAAACTGGACTGGAATGTGAGAAATATATATCATTTACAAGAAAAAAGGCCTACCATACATCGTCCCCTCTAGCCCCATTTGTAGAGTGTGGCATTAACACTGCCAGTGATAGGGGTAGGATTTCCACAACTCATGCCAAGAATGTATGCACTACGTTGAGGCACATCTGGCAAGGGCATAAATGTAGGCATGTCACTGGATTCCAACTGTAGCAATGTTAGATGTGTCATTTCTTTGTATTTCATATTTCTAAAGTTGAAGAAACTAAGAAAATAAGTTCAAGACAAGAGTTAATCGTCAAGACAATCATTACGGTCCTTTGATGCGCTTACCATATTTTAAAGTAGCAGTAATTGATTTCTCGTTGCGAGATGTCAGAAAGTACGAGACTATCGAGGCTATTTGGTGCATAGCTTTGGTGCATAGCAGTGTCTGTGGTTTTCATATAGGCTCATTACATCATGGAGTGCCCGTAGAACACACTACCAATCTCTAAAATGCAAATTACTAGTGGTACGGGATTGTCTACTTCACATAAATGGTAGCAGAAATAAATGCTTAATTCTTGTCCCAGTTAATGAAAAAGTAAACGTGAAGTCTAATGAAATCATAACGTCCAAATCAGGGACAATAATACGGTTTCGTGAAGAAAATCAATGACAACACATGCAGTCAAGAGCAGCTCTCCACCAAGCAAAGCCAACCATCATATAGAAAAACAGCCTCTCATACTTAAATCAATGCATTGTGCAAGTACTGGGAATTGTTCGGAAGATACGATGGTCCCAGGACAGAATGAAACCAAGCGCTTCCATCTGTCTGTCAGGCGGGAGGCAAGATTTGATTCATACTGCTGATTGGACCCCTTGCTGATACATCCAGCTGCACTCAATACACCGCAGCTATGGTGAGACTGGGAGCTGCTCCACGGCAGAGTGCGCCTATACGTCTCCATGTGCCAGTAAATAATTCTCCCAAACCAAAACAGCCACACCCATGCATACACCACTCTTGGTCCAAGCTGGGATTACTTTTATATTCATTGAGGGCTATATACATTAAGTGGCAATAAAAAAGGATCTCTAAATATGACTCGATAGACAAGGAAACATAAAAAGATCAGAGTAAAAAGAAGCATAATAAATAACACTTAAACGGAGTAAAGCATGTTTCATTGTGTGGAACATTGAATGGGGAGGTTTGCTTGCACAGCCAATCCAGTGGGTCCATAATAGGCCTACTAGAATGTAACGACTGACCACCTCACCGACTTCTTACTTGCACATGGTCTAACATTCATTGTGTTATGTCATCACATTCACAGCCAGAGGACCATGAAAAGCAGACAGTTACATGGACCGCGTCTTATCTGAAGACATGGAAAATGTCGACAACGAAAGGCCCATTGCACATGGGTGTCTGCAGGCAGAGGCTGATCTGTGTTCTGGGTCTATTTTTATAATACGCCTGCAGAGAAGGAGAGTCCCCTGACCCTGGAAAGGAACAGAGATGTGCTTTTCATTCGATTTGCTCATAAAAATAAGACTTATTTTATTTTTTTTTAGCTTTGAAGACGCTGCGCCATCACAGCATCTGACTACAGTGCTGATGGGACCCTTATCAGAGACAAGACCACTGTGTTTGGAACGGAGAGTTTATCTAACAAGGTTCAACTTGTCAACTTGTGCTCCATGTACCCATTTCAATTGTATTAGTGGCGCTAAATGTATGAAGGATCTGTTGACATCAAAATTATAAAAGAAATGTTGATCTCCATTTCTTCTAGAATTCGAGACATCAATTATACCAATACTAAAAAGTATTGGCTGTGTTCGCACTTGGGATGCACCTCCCATTTCTACAGGACAGTGTTGACCCAGACCACTAGTTTGGCACAATGAGAACATAGGTTTTGACATACAAATCAACTGCTGCTTCCATCTGTTGTATTAGATGCGAGTGACTTATAATATCTCGTATAGTTTGAGAATTATATCTGGAAGATTTACCACTACACCATTTTAGTTGGGTATTGCACAGGTAACCACCAACACATCCCTAGTCAACATTTTGATTTAAAACAGTCCACATCAAAAATCACCCAAGATCCATTTTAACGCCATATGAGCATATCAATGGTGATAGCACTAATAGGCAGCCCCAATGAATGGAATGCAATAAATTCCTGATCATGGCTCACATGCTGGTCCTACACTGGGCTCCTGTGCACCATGGGGCCAGAACATTATGCAACCAAAAAAACGACAAGCTTGTTTGACACAGCCATTAGCATTCCAACAGAACTTGCCATACCAACCGCTCGAATCTATGAAACTAATCTGACAAAGACATTGTTGCAATGCCATGTCATGTGAAGACAGTGCATTGCAGTGCCATGTCATGTGAAGGAAACCACATATCTCAACAACGAAGGCAAGAGACAATGGATAAAATCAAATATTCAAACATGGGGTAAATGCAGCACAATGCAGTCTATGTGAACTAGATCTACACATCGACGATAACCGTCAATGTACCAGATGCGGTCTTTACAAGTCACCACAGCTACTGCGTTTGAACAGTTCCGACCTGGTTTTTCCATCTGGAAAGGGATTCCAGACCTGTGGGTCTAGAGATCAGAGACCTCCACCTTTTTCTTTCTCCTACTGCCTGACAGGAGGTTGGTAACCATTATATCCTAGCCTCAGGTGTTAATTACAGAGTTAGGAGATTAGCTAGGGCTAATAAATAGCACCGCTAGTTAGAACCATGTTTTTCCCCTGCTCAATGGGAAGCATATATTACAATGCTTTATCAATATGACACTACTGCCTATGGACAGATGTTAACAGGAATATTAGAAAAACCAGAGGCATGGACCTACCCATAGGCTTGTACTTGCAACATGCTGATGATGGAAATATAATCATGCATGATTCCCTACCATCCTATCAACACATTGAGAATGTCTGTGGGCTGGGTACCAAGTTAAAATGGGAATGACGATAGGTTCTGGTGCCTTGAAGGATCACAATTGATTGTTGGAGCAGAACAGAGCAGTCCTTCAAGAGCTCTCCTTTTGCACTTTGCCACGGGCGTATTCATTCAGTGCTTGGGGCTTTGTTTAAATTAAATACTGCAACTTGTTCAAAATCACAAATATGTTTACACGTCATCTTGAAAGGATACTTTAAAACAATCAATAGAGGCATACCACCTATACATAAAAATGATTGTCAATATAATAGTGTTGGGAAAAATACCAACTAACCTAAAAGTTAACGTAAAAAATGCTAGGTGTGTTTTACATTTAATCCAGACATTCAATAAGATAGCCTTCATACTTTTAACGATTCTGGGCACCTTACTTGTAGCTACAGAGCAATTTGTATTGCAAACAAAGATTAGCATTTTCATTAACCCCTGGTGTTGACTCCTAGTTGAGTGTCAATGATTTCTCTGCTTTTGCAGTCCAAAACATATTACTGAAATTATGGTCATTGACATGTGTCATAGCAACCAAATACTACTATACAGTAAGGCTAGACGTGTCCCATTGTAGTGGAGCTACTGATCAACTCTTCGCAACATGAAGCTTGATTATTGTGGAGAATAGATTGGGTGTCACAATGGCATCATAAATGTGAATAATGACAAACCACTGCCATCACTGGTCCAGAACGACAATAGGTAGGCTACAGCTTTCACAACCAGAGTACAACAACATGGGCAAATGGCAGTGGAAAGACAGCTTTGACCACCGTCAACACAAATACCTGCCCATGGCTTGAACATTTAACAGAGAGAGAGAACTGTAAGAATTAATCTCAAACTCTATGAAATGCCGCTAAACTGAACACAAATATTACAATCTAAAGCTCTACAGATTTTTTTTTATTATTTGAGGCCTTAAGAAAATGTTGCCGCATCAGTTTAGTAACTCACAATTCATCGCGTTGCCTTTGCGAGAGCACCATGGTGTGGCAGGTCGGTGTGGACAGGGGGACGAGGGTTCTAGATGGGTGGGCGGGTGGGCAGGCGTGCAGCTGCTCCGACCGTCTGGAGATGAGCGGTGCTGGTCCGAACAACACGCGTGAAGGGGTGCTCCTGCACTCCTATAGCAGGCCGTTGGTTAGGTCCAGTTAAAATGTTAAGCCTCCGACAGGGGTCTGGGAATCTGGTGATGCGAGGGACAAGACGAACGGAGAGCCTGCAGACCAGTCACTCGCTGGGTCTACACTGCATCTAAAAGGAGAGAAAAGAGGAGAGGCCTAGTCAGTTATAGCTACACATTAGTCCTCCAAGTCCAGCAAGGCTCAACAACACAACATCAAAACAACAGAAGGGATCTTCCATAATTCAATGTTTTAAACAACCCACCTACTTCCATTCTACTCCTTTCTAACCCTAACCCTACCTACTCCAGAGTTTCACTTGGAAAGTTATATTCAAGCTGGTGGAAAGGGCCGGTGCTTGTATTGTTTTGTGATTTCTAAGAGAAACGATGATAACAATCCTCTGAGTAGTTAAATGGTTTTGAACGATATATAAAATATGATCGCCGTTGCTACCGTACATGGGGGATCGACATATGTTCACGGTCATCAACTTCTCAAAAATTGATATGAATTAAGCCTAGCTGTTTGAACTGGCATCTCAGGTACTAATCTAGTGAATGTAACCATTTTCCTATACGTTAACAGGACCATTAGACCAATGTATACCAGTGGACATTTGATTTTACAATTTTAAAGTCCAATTCCCTCGCACTTTAAAATTACACATAAAAAGGGAAGAGGTTTACGGAAATGTAAAGGAACGGTGTATGACTCAAACTAGTTTTCCTTTCTCTTCTCACCACAATCCATTTACACTGTAAAACTGGGTATCACAATAAGTTGACGTCTTCATTTCATGACGATAAAATATAATTCAAAGATATACGATAAGATTGAATTATTGCACAGCCCTATTATGGGGGCTAATAAACATAATGTTGGACATAAAATAAGTATTATCTTAAGATAAGAGATAAGATAGAACTTTATTAATCCCGAAGGAAATTCTTGTGCCAGGTTGCATAGCAATACAGTACAATAAAACATGGAAATCAACAGAATAGTTGACGTGTAATACTGTGATAATAATAATGGTTAGGGGACGTATTGCACCTGATAGAAAGAATATAAAAAATATATATTAAGAATATTGCACATAGTGTTGAAAGGTAATGTATTGGACATGACATTAAGACATTAAGAATATTGCACATGATGATGAGAGGTAGTATTACAGATAATATTTATAGATAACATGATATTAATAATAATAAGATAGCACATGATAGAGAGAATTGCACATGATGTTGGGCAGTAATATTAATATTGCACTTAATACTGAGGAAAAAGGTGCTGAAGGTGCTCTGGTATGACTCCAGTGTGGCATGCAGGGGATGGGAGGCGTTGTCCATAATGCTGAGTAGTTTACTCAGTATCCTCCTCTCTGAGACCTCCACCAAAGATTAAATTCAACTCCCAGGACAGAACCCGCTTTCCTGATGAGCTTATTGAGTCTGTTAGCGTCGGCTGCCTTCACCCTACTGCCCCAGAACACAACAGCGTAGAAGATGACGCTGGCCACCACAGAGTGATAGAACATCTGCAGCATGGTTTTGCAGACGTTGAAAGATCTGAGTCTCCGTAGGAAATACAGGCGACTCTGACCTTTCTTATACAGGACCTCAGTTTTTTTGTCCAGTCCAGTCTATGTGGACACCCAGGTACTTATATTCCTCGACAATGTCCACCTCAGTCCCCCTGATGCTGACCGGTTTCGGGAGAGTCGGTTGCTTCCTGGTTTCATGATCATACAACATCACTCAAGTCAAATGATAATTAATCTTCAACCAGGCATAGCAGCAAGTAAAATCCAATGGTGTTGCAGTTGACCTAAAAACAGTGTTTGGTCTCTGAAGCTAGTCTCAAGTATGGGAAGGGAACACCCTAGAATCTGTCAAAAAACATTCACTGCATTCCTTGTGTTAGCCAGGGGCGCATACAGGAGACAGAAGAATGAACGTAAACTTATTCTAGTTTATTTTATTTCTGTATGCAAAAAGACACAACCTATATGCCCCATCTTCTTCGTGCACATGCAAATAGTCTGATTAAAGTTAATCTCATGTGAAGAGTGACAGTGAGTGAGCAGTCTGTTTGAGTCAGTAAAACAAACAGTCTGTTTGCTTATCGACTGTGGACTTGACACTAGCGTGTATCAGGAGAGCACCTGACAACCGTCTTCCATGAAAACAGGCTCGCCACTGTACCGCGTCACCATCATGTTGCAAAAGTGTAATGCCAATCTGGACGATGAGTAACAAGCGTCCATAGCCGTCATCATCAAGGAACAGCCCATGTGTCTTACAAGTACAGGATTGGGTGAATCAAGATTCAAGAAGTTTAATTGTCACGTACAGGATGCGCAGTGAACAACAATACAACTAGGACGAATTGAAGGATCAGAATATCCTGAATATTATTAGTATTTTGAACATAATAGTATTTACAGCAAAAAAAGCAGCAGGAATGAGAAATCTAAACAAATGGCATATAAACAGATAGTATTGGAACAATCACGATGGTTGGTATATACTGTATATTGATGGACGGTATATGTATTGATTGATGAAAAAGCATTAACCTACCTACCATGATGTGACGGTTTCAAATAACTCAACACTATAATAGTCAGTGTCAAAGTCAAAGGTTTTATATGTTCTTCATAACACAGGGCCATTCAGAGAAATAGTCAAAGCTTTTGGATCTGAAAACTTTGGTAATGAAATGTCTTGGCAATGAAAGTAGTGCCAAGCGTGCTTCTTCCAAAAGGACCTAGTGTGAGTATCTACCAATATGGTCTGATACCACAAGCATTCCCCAACTGTACTGTACATACAATAAGAGTGATTTCCATATTTTTATAATCTCCATTGTATTGCAATAGACAGCTGCCAGTTTTCGATGTAGACATATCCCTCTGTACTGTTATTTGTGGCCTCGGAAGTGTGCATTATTTTTGCACAATCACATTATAATCCGTAACTGAGTCTTGACCCTGCAGTTTGTTGGTCTTGTCTTGAAGAAAAGGGCCATTGTGGCTCAAACTACAAATGTGTCCGTCGTCCAACAAAAGGTAGAAATCTTTCCAACATTCTCTTCGGCTGCCGTTCTAAGAGTTCAATGAAAGGCTGATTCTTAAGTGAGTAGTGACTTTTTGTTATTTACCTTAGCAAAATTATCCTCAGATAAAGTGTTGATATGAGTCATGTACTGACTATTCTCAGCGTAAATTGTGTTTGTTACACATATAATATATGGCCTAGATGTCATAATATAACTTAGAAATCATCTTTTAAAAGGATGTAAATGAATATTATTCAGATCGATGTTAGAAGATTCTTATCACCAGAATCCCCCATCTTGTTATCAGAATCTACATTATTTATTCATGGGGAACCTATATAGAGCCGCAGGTTGTAGGCCTAATATGGATCCACCACTCGCATGGAATTTGGGTCACACAGAGAAACCATATTTCAAATCTTTGGGGAATGTCATGTCAGCGACTGACGTTTCACAATAGTTGCTGCTTGAGGTCTCTTCAGCTACTCTGGATAACTTTGACTGAGGGGTTGTGTACATGCCATCTTGTAATATACCCAAACTAAATATGTCATTCCTGGGAATTGAACCTGTAATCTGCAGTCATTCAACATGAATGTGAAGATGCTATGAAGATGCTTTACTGGGAATGGTATGACAGGAAAACAGTATACAAAGCGGCAATAAAAAGCAGAAGAGCGAAACAAACATTTCTGCAATAGGCCATGTTGTATGTTTGTGTCAGTTGTGAGGCTTTTTAACACAATCCCTTCACCACATTCATTGATCAAGTCACATGGTGACGTTACATTTGCAACCCCATCTTAATAATTTCAAGCTGACATGAATCTAGCCCAATTGTGTCCATTAAATCTAGTTATCTGACTCTTACTCAACGATTTTGATTAACAACGTTTAATTTGCTGCAGATTCCTCATTTTGTATTTAAATGCTTATATTTGCAGCACCAAATAATCATAACACAAAATCTACTTCATAAAACACAGTACACCCACACTCATAGACAACAACCAAGTCTAAAAGTAGTAATGTGGGGTAATGTGTCTATTAGGTTCAACTGAATCCAGTTGCAATAATGCATAGAGTAAAACCGAAGCTATCAACCAGGCCCAAGTCAAGTAAACGACAGCAGGGCATGGACAAACCCGAATAGACGTCGAGATATCCACCACGTCATGGTGATGAACTCGTGTTTCTCATACATAAACACACTGCGTTAACGTATCACGGCGTGAACGGTCCGCACACATAACCACAACGTAAAGTACTCCATCGCATTTGGTCGACACAATCCCTCTATACAGTAATGGACTCCGGTGTGACGGCTACTCCACCCTGATCTGATGCCCGTGTATCAACAAGCCCACCACGTTGCAGTCGAGATGATGACAAGGGTTGCGTCGGCGGGGGGGGGGGGGCGGCGGCAGGCTGCGTTCAACAGCATTCAGGATCACAGCAACAACCTCGGCAGGTGGCAATGGATGGATGACCACCGCTTTGACTGACACCTGTCAACGCTAGGCATCTGTACAAAAAAAAAGGGCTGGGCCACAGCCACAGCCTTCTAGCAAAAGACACAAATGGACAGCTAAAGGTGGCGTTGTATAAGTATCGTGGGCATCGGGACGCTACTCAATGGCAATGCGCTACACTGACAGTATACATGTTTCGTATTAAAGCAGCGATAAGGGAATCTAACTAAGGGCCACATGGGAACAACATGACCCAGATCCCCCTGCTCCTCCCTCGCAAGAATGTACAACACTGACCTGAACAACACTAACCACACACACACGTCACACATGTTTATATTTCAAGCGACGCAACACAGCACACGTAACACGACGTTATAATACTTGTTATCAATGTTGTGTATTTAGTTATGAGGAGTCTGGCTGGACGTCTCGCTAACCGTAGCGGGTTGACGGCGACCGACCCGACCCGCCCCGACCCGACCCGTTACGTTACCAGCGAGCGCTCCCGCAACATCACCACCAGGCCGACGACGGTAGACCCTCGACCAACCTGACGCTCCACACGGTGACCGTGTGCCCCCGTTGAGATTCGCCGCCGCTTTCATACGTGTGCTATGTGTGTGTGAGCAAACTTCACAGATCCGCTACCTGCTGCTGCTACTGCTGCTGCTCCTAGCGGCCTGTCCGCCATTTTGAGACATAAAAAAGGAGGTGCAGAAATTGCGACCACATCGTCATCTCCTCCCCGCCGCCCCCCGCCTAGATTTCTCAGCTTTAAACGAGTAACAGTCGCTTACCCTACTGTACACTCCGTCGATATCCGTAGCCGCCTCCAATGTGACCATAGACCCGACAGGGCGTGAAGCCGTCTTTGTGAGCACCGCTGAGCAGCTCTCTGTCTCTCTCCCACCGCTGCTCCTCTCGCTTGTTTTTCCTCCGCAGTCGCCTTCACACTCGGGCACGCGCACCAACCCGCGTTCACAAGCAGACAGGGGGGCGCGCACGCCCTTGTGGTGCGTTCCGATTGTCCTCGGAAGTCGACACTTCGGATTTCCAAGACAGAATTTTCAGGGTTACCGCCCCCCCCCCACCTGAAGTCGGAATTCCAACTCGGAAAGTCGGAAGAACCGCACCCACCCTGACTTCAACTTGACTAAACTGGAACACGGTGAACTTGAAGTGTGACGTTATTGACGGAACGCGTCAATAACGCGGTACAAGTCGGAGCTGGGAATGCGAGTTGCCCCAAGTCGGGGTTAGTGAGGTTGTTTTTTCCGATATTCCGAGTTGGAATTGCAACTTCAGGAGGCATTCCCGACTGAAACGTCCAAATCGGAAGTCAGAAATTCCGACTTTCCAGTACAACTGGAATGCACCACTGGTAGCGGCTACTTTGTAATGTCTTGTTTTAATACATTACATTATTAAATTGTGATAACGTCATCCAAGGCCCATGTGGTTCACTTAAAATACTCAAATGACGACGCAGTGATAAACAGGGGGAAAATGTCATGAACTAGAATTTCTTTATTTGTTTTAATAGAAAAGCATACCCAGATGAAAAATAATTATTTAGTGAAGAGCAGACGAATATGTTACAGGGAAAGCAGAGTTTACACGTGGATGACCGTGTCGAAGTCTCATGGATGTAAGAAAGCGTTGTTCTGATCACACTTCATTAGCTATTCCTCCAATAGAACATTGATTCTAAAGGGGCCAAGAACAGACCACTTTGTGAGCCTTAAAGACACCAAATATTTAGCTACAATTACTTGTCATTAATTGAATTACTTTACAATCAGCATTTCCATGTCAATCATTTGGGACATTCAACGTTTTATAACAATGCAAAGGAAATGAATTTAACTTTTTACTCTACCGTAAACATACAAGAGTAATTATTCTATTTTTGAAACTGAAACGGCAACGCACATCTAATGATATTAAATCATGTAGGAATCTGTTTAGGCAATATGTTGATGTTGCGATTCCAACATAGAGCTCAGCTGTTGTAACTTTTTGTCTCCACTACCAATCCAAAAATCCTCAGAAAAGTCGCACAGCTCAAGTGCGCCACCTAATGGTAATTATTGGTACGGTGCGTATGCAAGAGTAAAAGTCAATGTAACTTCTTACATGAATTTAACACACTGTACTTCCAAGATATTTAAGAAGTGTAGGGGGTAAACAAAAACAAAACCATCCAAACACAAAAGGACGCATAAAACCATGAAAAACATCTTTGCTGCCATTCAAATGGCAAATGGTTGCACCAGTCA